>VYXD01000011.1:157514-213440 GCA_013397195.1 Hylia prasina
GAGGGGGAGGGAGGGTCTCACCCCGGGGGGGAGACATGGTCAGGGTGTCAGGTGCCCCGCCAGCGGCAGCTTGGTCCCCGCTCTGTTACCTCGCCAATCAGTGTTAAGTGCAATTTTTTTCTGCCTTTGGGTTTTGTTTTTTTTTTTTTAATGGATAGTACTGACAATTGTTGAAGGTTTTATGGTTTTCTGTTGAAAGGGACATTGGTAACTGATTAGGTTTGCTGTAGCCATGTCAGGATCAGCCCCCGAGGAGCCTCAGACCATTCCTCAGAGCCCAGCTAGTGTTCCTGACCCCGCTCCCGTTGCTGTCGGACCTGGAGGCTCAAGTGACAGTTCCTTTGGTGAGCAAAACCTTGGCTTCGCCACCCCCGAGGCCAGCCTGGTGGAGATGATGGACATTGAGTACACCCAGCTGCAGCACATACTTTGCTCACACACGGAGGCGCAGAGTAGTGAAGGTGAAGTGGAAGCCAGGCTCAGCGCTTTCTCCTCGCCTGGCCCCTCTGCAGACCCGCCTCTGCAGCAGCCCTCCCCCAGCACCAGTCAGGACGGGGGCTCATCCAACAGCTCTGGGAACCAGTCGGTCTGCCCAGTTACCTGTCAGTCAGGGTTGCCTTGTGACAGCTACTGGCCGAGTTCTAACCCGCACCTGGGCTATGCTGACTTGCAGGAGCTCAGGATGATGTTACTTAGCGAGTCCAACCTCCCTGTGAACCAAAGAGAGAAAGCGCCCAACAGTAGTAGCTCTGTAGAAGTCTCGGGATGCAGTGTAGCAAAAGCTAAACAGGGTGAAAATTTCTTGGGGGAGAATAAGGAAAACATATTTGTTGAAAATTCGGCACTGGCACCAGAGGTTAGATCTAAACCTGCAGTCAGAGCTCGGTTGGAAGACAGATTCAACAGCAGCCCGACAGAAAACCCCAGATGTCAAGAACCCCAAGAATCTGGAGTAACTCTTAACAAGTGTGTTGCAATTACTTTTAGTTTATGTTGTTAAACTATGTATCGTGTAGTTCAAAAGTGATTTGCTAAGTGAAGCCTAAGAATAGTGCTTGTTTTAATATATGAGAAGGATGGGTTGGGCTTTGTTAAACTGTGCCATCAAACGTGGCTGCGACTCCAGTGAGCTCAGCTTAGGCCCCTCTGCTTGTTGCACAAATGGTGCAGCATGGAGTTCCAAAATTAATTACTTTACGACTTTATTCTTGATAACATGTACTGTAAATAAAGGCCAGAGAACATTACCTAGCTTTAATATGCAGCTTGCTAAAAGCAAAGTAGACTTTTGATCATAATAGTAATAATAATAATAGATTTGGGTTGACGTGGAGGCCTGACTATGGGGAAAGCTTTGAGCAAAAATATTGTTTTACAACCTAACCCTGTACCTATCTTAATGTGCTGACAAAATGTTTTATTGAGGTGTGAAGCACCTTGTTACTGCACAGAATAAAATACCTCCTTGACTGATTTTTCTTTTCTTTTATTTGCCCCCTGAAGCGGGCAATAACTGTGATTTCTGTTTACAGTAAATGAAAGTGGTTTCGTGGTGGTAGTTTATAGAATATTTGTAGCTGTACTTTATGTCTGCACTCATTTCCAAGCAGTCAGCCTGGTATGTTTTCTGTGTTTGTTTTTGTTTGAAGTTTAGTGACATTGATCCGCCAGCCCTCAGAAGTGGTGGGTGTTCCTCTTCACCAGCAAGGGAACAGGTGTGCTGCACTAGGGAAAAATAAGGCTGCACCTGCCACACATTCCTTACCATTTACTTACCCGTTCTTTACCATGAATGCATGTTCTGCTGCTGGAAGTGCTAACCCTTCCCAAGCGCAGGTAACTCTCCTCTGCCAAGTTCCAGTGCTGACAGTATTAACTTCCTGGGTGTGGTAGAATTCTTAAGGTTTGTGGTGGAGTGTGGCTGGGTTTGAATAGGGATGATCAGAACGATCTGTAATGCAATTTATTTATTAATCTTTAAGACAATCAAGTCACTTTTGTGGCATTTGTAATTTACGTGTGTCCCAGTAATGAGCAGTAGGCCATCAGATTTCTTTTTTTCTAGAGTGCGTCAGTTTATCATCAGTTTCATCTGTGCAAGACAAGGAGAACCTTTTCTGTAGTTCCTTTCTTTCCAATTCATTTTGATGATAAACATATTTCCCCCTCCAAAACTTGCAGTAACCTCTGAAGCAAAAGTGGTAGCACAGTGCTGAGAAATGTCAGAGGTACCCCCAAAATTCATCACTCTGTCAAAACCCCATGGTTGTGCATATTTGGGATTTATTCTGCCTGGAGAAGTAATTTAGGAAGCTAACAGAAAGATATCAAAATAGTCTCTTTTATTTTAATGTGTATATAGTCCTGTAAGTATTTCCTTTTTGTTTTCACAGACCTGTGGAACATCTTGCACTATTTTGGAAGCTGCCAAACATCAAGACCTTGGGATACCCAAGACATTCCCTTTTCTCTATCAGGAAGTTGAATCCACAAAACAGACAGTAGGTGCTATAAATAAAGCTTTGCCTGAGGAAGTTTGGATTAAAGTTGGAGGTAAACCATTTATTTTCTTTTCACTTTGTTTTCACTCTTGGTCTTCAAATCTAAATTTTTTTTCTGAATATGTGTCTTTTATGGAATTCATATGATTTTAGTGAATGAGGTGAGGTTTTTATGGCAGAGATGCTCAATAGGCAACATGGGTCTAGATCTCTCCAAGGAAGTTCAGCACCTATGAGTTTAGCTGTACTTTCAAAATTGTTCAACACTTCTGGCTTGAAATGAGGAGACTTGAGGTTACAAAGTACCTTTGAAAATCTGGGTCTTGGGTCAGCAGCTGGTTTCTTTAGAATCATAGAACCATTAAGGTTGAGAAGGACCTCAAAGATCATTGAGTCAGCCTTTGACCAAGCACCCCCAAACCCCGTGGCAGAGGGGTACATTCTTTGTCCCCAGAGCTGATCCAGCAGACACAGTCAGTATCAAACTCAAGCACGTTTTGAGGGATGCCTCAAGTGCTCGCCAGGGGCAGGCAGGATCTCAGTGGGATCTCTGAGAAAACAGAAGCTGTGTGGGTTTTGGAATAGCAAGCAGTGCCTTGGGTCTTGTGCAGGACATGTCTTGCTGTAAGAACCAATGTAGGCCGGTGGTAAAGCTTCAAAGATTACTCCACATCAATAAAGCACCAAAAAAACTTTCCATGACCACTATTTTCAGTTTAGTGGGAGAGTAATAAACAGATGATTCTTTTCATCTTCATTTTTCCAACAAGACACCTTATGCAAGCAAGCCATAAACAGAAGTTGCAGCCGAATAAATCTGTTGGATCCAAACATGGATCGCAAACCTCTCGGTGAGATTCGGAACGCCCGGGACAACAACCAGAGCACTGCAGCTGCCCAGGGCCCCTGGCAGTCAGCACAGCCCAGCTCCAGTGTGCAGGTACAAAGTGGTTCCCAGGATGGAAGCGCCCAGAGAAGGGAAAGGCACAACCGTCTGGAGAGAGACAGGAGGTAATTCTGGGAGCAGGGGCCATGAAACACCTCTTGAAGCCTATCATAGCAGTACTGCAATACTCTGATTATCCAGAATAAATGTAAACTTGACATACTTTGTGTTAGCTCCAAGAAAAAGCGGTGTGGGAGGTGAGGGTTTGATGTCTGTTAGAGGAAAAAAAAAATCTCTTTCATTGTGGTTGTCTTTGTGTGTTTCCTCTGTAAACAAACAAAAAGAGATTTCAAAACATTTCACCCATTCAGTAAAGATAAGGTGACTTGTGTGTAACAAAACTAATACACAAAGCTTGTAGCAAACACAAAGCAGACCCCAAAGTCCACGGCTGGTAGCACATGTGAGTAGTCTGCCTGTTTTCTGTGTTTTTCCCTTCCCTCTGGCCCGTGGTGGATAACTCTGGGTGTTTGCCTGCAGGCGCAGGATCCGGGTTTGTTGTGACGAGCTCAACCTCCTCGTTCCCTTCTGCACGATCGACACTGACAAGGCAACAACTTTGCAGTGGACAACTGCATTCCTCAAGTACATTCAGGAAAGGCACGGCGACTCCCTGAAGCAGGTTTGAAATCTCATTTCATTTTTGGTCTTGGTAAAGCTGTTATAATGTATAACTGAGATGCAAAGCTTCTGCTTGATGCTGTGTGTGAAGGACCCACCATATCCTTGACCCTTGATTTTTGAGTTCATTAGTGAGAAATGACAGGCTGTCCTCAGTCAATGTTTCCAAATTGGATTTTAAAAATAATTTTTTTTTAGTTACCTAAAATGAGCATGATCCTATTTGGACATCAATATAAAATTAAGGTTATCATCTTCAATCATTCCTCCCCTCCTTAATTTTCTCTATTTTCTACCTCTTTCACAGGCTTGTAGTTAGTTCAGGGGGGGGAATCACAGCCACACTGTATTGAGTGGGGCAGAGTTAAAGGGTTACATGCCTTAAAAGCAGCTCCTGTTCTCAGTAGTAGTTGCAGCTCCAGAGTAATTCTGGCTCTGCCAGGAATTTTAGGAGGGTGTGCATTGGAAAACCTGCTGGTCTAGACACGAGTATGTCCCCTCTTCCTTCCTATTGAAGGCACTAATGAAACAAAAGCATCCATCTCAAGTAAACATCTACCTTAAATATAACATTTCTCTTTTGTATTTTGATTTTTTTAGGAATTTGAGACTGTGTTCTGTGGTAAAACAGGCAGGAGATTAAAAATTGGAAGACCAGAGTCGTGTGTAATGTGTCCAGCCCAGGAAAACCGCACAGCTATGGAGACCAAATAGCCCCACCTGCCCACCCTGAATTGTGTGGCAATATCCAAACTGTGGTTTATTCTTTCCATTTACATGCTGAATAGGAATTTGAAAGTGTCACTTGTAAATATATGTATAAATAGAAATTTAAAGGAAATATTCTTTGTTGCAAATGGAAATGGAAGTTAACTACCAGCAATGGAAATCAGTGCCCTGTTCAAGGGGCTTTGGGAGCAGAAGCTACAAGAAAATGTCATGACTAAGTACTTTAACCCTTTAGTTATACAAAACCTGCTTGTCATTCAGCTTTGGGGGCCATTTAATTGTTTGCTTTTACTTTCCTTTTTAAAAGATGATGCAGTACAGATTGGAAGAGTTGAAGAACATCCATCTGATTGTTATTTTAATGGCGCGTTGCAAACTCATTCTTCCAGTGTAAAAAGAAACTAAAGTTACCATATAATGCCCATTTTTCCATTTCAAATGTAAATATTGTATTGGTTATTTGGAGAAGTGCATAGTTTCTAAAGTGTGTGTATTATGAATTTTGCATTTGCATACATATTTAACATAATTAGCTCCAAAGAGTACTGTAATGGTGTTGGCATTTTTAAATTCAGTACTATTTTTAATATCTGCCACACAACTGTCCAACAGGTTCTTGTGTTGTTATTTTAGACCAAAAGTGGCATATTTTAAACAGTAGATATTTAAATGCACAAACTATTTTTATATTTAAAGAGAAATATGATGCTTTGTTCATAGGCTTTGGCATATAGGACAGAAATAGAACTGTGTGTGAGCTGAGAGTGGTTATATTAATTTTTTTTAATAGATGATGCTAGCAAGTTTTAAGGTATAAAAAGTTCTACCAAAATTAACACTGGTTTAAATCACGGATAAGAACAATTGTGCAGCAATTTATGTCCAAACAATCCTATAAAACCAGTTCTGGAAAATGGAGTTTAGCCAAGTTAATTTGATTTGTATAATGACACTTAAAACATCACAAAGAAAAGGTTAAAAAAAAATCTCCTTTTATTTTTACAACAGTTCATACAGGTGGTTTTGGCTGGACTTTAAGAAGCATCCTTTCTTAGGTGGGGTTCCATCACAATTACCGTGCAAATAGCTGAAGTAGAGGTCATGAAAATGCTGTTACTTCATTTCCTTCATTATCATATGGAAATACACAAAAATTCTTCCCTGGAACTTAAAATATTTACGTTACT
Organism: Hylia prasina; assembly: GCA_013397195.1. NCBI lineage: Eukaryota > Metazoa > Chordata > Aves > Passeriformes > Sylviidae > Hylia > Hylia prasina. Next base: position 163,499 of record VYXD01000011.1, read on the forward strand.
CCTTTTGCAGAATTTGCTTGCAAGAGGATTACTGTTTACTAGTCTTGGCAGATATCTGAGGTGCAATCTGAAAATTTTCTAACTGGCAGCACAGACTTAAGCAATGGTCATTCCTTAGGCCAGAAGGTTCAGATGTTAAAATACAGGATATTGAAATGCCTGATTTCCACTGATGGAAGAGGCAGCTCGGTGCCTGAGTGCCTTAACAACGTGTCTGAGTGCACAAACCTGCAGGACTGAAGTCAGTGGGAGCAGCACCAAAGAATTCAATGGAAAGGCCGAAACTTTCTTAGCAAAAAGTCGTGATCTTTAGTACATGGGGGGTGATGGTAAAAAGGAGCAATGCTTCCTCTTGCAGGTCTCTTGAGCAAAGGGAGGAAGGAAAGGTCAGGTTGTTTAGCAGTAAAAATTCTGGAAAATAATTGGGGGGAGGAAAAGATAGTCATAAAGCATCTTTTAATTAAAGTTTTCATCTGATGCTTTCTTTTTCATAGAACTGTGTCAAAGTCTCCACTTAATAGAAATAGAAGGAGCATCTGTCCTTTTAGCACTAGAAGGATTCTGTTTTCTTACAATGCACTGTTTATTTAAATATTCAGTCACTTCTTCACTTCTTGTACTGTTGGTTTATGATTTTTTGGAAGTTGATGCTGCAACAGCTCCCATGCAAGCCGACGTGTCACATATTCCTGGAGTTCCCTGAGCCCCAACAGTCCCAGGAGTCCCAGGATCCCCTGGCAGCCCGGGTTCACCCTGAGCACCATCACGGCCGTTTTTAGTAATTCCAGGCACACCAGGTGGTCCTAAACAAGAGAGGGGAAAAGATACATTAAATATTTCCATCTCTTCTTTTTTAATATCTGTATATATGTGTTGCTTTTAGAGATCTTAATATGCTTTGAGTGTCTGTACATCACACTTGTTATGGCCTGTTGAGTACAAGGTGTTTTCAATAAATTTACCCTGAATCTGGAGTACGTGCTTTGGATTTTTTTAATCCCTAAGTTGATCAAGGCATGCTTTGGCTGTGTGAGCTCATGGTTTATTAACATGGATTAATGCAATTATTTTAGGGAAGATTCTGAGACAATGGGGTATGAATATTATAAAATTTTATGGTATAATTTAAGATAACATGGTTGTAAATAATTTTGGCTTTATGCATGGAGAGCCTGCTTTTGGTGCCTGCAGTTTATTCATTGTACAGATGTAATCCCAATTAGAAAAGCTGCTTTAACAGCTGAGCAAAATAAAGAATGCTTCTCCAAGTTTCTAATAGATATTAATTAATTTGCATAAATTAATCTTGAATGTTTTAATAAAGGAATCATCAGGAAGCAGGCACCACCCTTTCCCTTGATGTGGAGAGCCTCAGAGTTGTCACACACCTTTAAATTAGCAATGATAATCTATTGCCATCAACATGCAGAGCTGTCCCTCCTCAGCCTTCCCTTCAGTGATGGAGCATTAAATTATTTCCCCACACTTACCCTGCAGCCCTTGGTCACCATCAGGCCCGTCGATACCTTGGCCAACAGGTCCTTTATCTCCCTTCTCACCAGCCTCACCTTGAATCACAAAGACAATGTCCACAGTGAGCTGTGCTCTGCAGCTGCAGCCACCAGCAGGGAGGGGAGAGAACAAGAGAAGCCACAAATCCTCTGGGTGTTGCAGGGATCTCTGCTTACAGGGCACCCCTCAAGATGCAGAACTCCATCTAGAACTCCACCAGGGAGCTCTGATCTCTTCTCCCCAGTGCCCAATCCAGTACAAGTTCACAATTTGTTTCCGTGGGAACAAAACAAATTGTTTCAGTCTTAACTTGCCTCTGGGTCCAGGGTCACCAAGCTCTCCTGTTGGCCCTCTGTATCCCGGGGGCCCACGAGGACCAGGATGCCCAACACTTCCCGTGGTGCCAGGAGGACCTGGGGGCCCGGCTGGGCCAGGCCGTCCCGTCATGCCAGGAGCCAAGGGCTTCCTCAGGTTAGCAGCCAGCTGTGCAATTTGCTCTGAAAAACACAGTTAAACGCTGCATCTCCCACCTCTGCACTCCTTCTTTGGGCAGAGCTTCCTGCCACTGCTCCTGGCAGAAGGAAACATTGAAGCTGTCCTTTCAGCTTATCTGTGGCTTTTTAGTTTGTTTTTTATTTTTTACATCTCCACAGATGGAGATTTTAATCATAAACCTGGCAGGGTGGATTATTCCTGTTTCTAAAACCACTTTAAAGGATGTCAAGTATTCTAAGAAATGACACTTAAATAATCAAAACAAGCTTCCTGAAGCAAACTTTCAGAGTTTAACCTCACCCCAAACAGGAAAATGTAACCTCCAAATGCAAAACAGTCACTTTGAAGAAAGAAGGACTCTCCCTGAGGACCTGTTCCAAGGAAACGAGGTGCACTGAGAAGAGGTGAAGTTCAGAATGACACAGGTTAGGGCAGGAGGTCTCACACAACACAAAGCTGCTTTCAGTGTATTTTGACCATTGCCATGATGAATATTTAAAAATACTAATTTTAGAGCACCAGAAGACATCTCCAACAAGGTGACCTCCAGAATAATTTCCTTACACTAAAGGTCAGTGTATTTTTTTTCATATGAAGACAGAAAATTAACAAATCTCAGAAGCCGTTTTCTGTTCAGGATCTACTAATCTGGTAATTAAAGTCCGTTTTCTCCCAGTAATACTCACCATTTATCATTTCCCCACAGAGTTCTCTGATGTGTTGTTCACTGGCCTCTTTGCCCTGCAGTTAACAGAAGAATTTATCCTTGGAGAAACCTCCTTATCAATACACAGCCCTGGCAGAAGCTGCAGGACACAAAACACATTTCCAGGGGCTCAGGAAGCAGCACAGGGTCCTGCCTGAAGAGCAGGGGGTTCTTCCCCCTCTTCAAAAGGTGACAGCTTCCCTTCAGAGCTCTGCTGTACAAATGGCAGAGATGAATTTTAACATTAGGCCAGATATTTAATCTGGGGTTTATTTGGCCTTACTTTTACCTGCTGAAATGCAGGACTTCATTTTTTTGGACAGCATCCAAACCCCACAATCCATTTGTTCACTTCACAGGCTCCCTGACTGTGCTGCAGAAGCAGCAGATACTTACAGGGGGTCCAGGTTTTCCTGTGATGCCAGGGACACCCCTCTCCCCCTGGTGCCCCATGGGTCCTGGATGTCCTGGGATCCCTGGGGCTCCAGCTGTCCCATTGGGTCCTTGGACACCTTTTGGACCAAGTTCTCCTCTTTTTCCTGGCTGCAGTGAAGAACAAAAAAGATCAAAACCACTTAAAATGGAAGTCATGGTCCATTCTTTTCTCCTTGGGGTTAGTTAAGGCTTTCTTCAGGTTTCCTGAACTGATCTGGATGATCAGATACGTTTCTTACACCCTAAAGGTGCTTTTGCATATATAGATCATGATAAGAGGAGTCCTTGCTGCAGCAAAATTATCAAAGAGATTTTTATAGTTTGAATGCCACAAGCCCCCATTTTTCCCTCAGATTTTATAGAATGATTGTGAGGAAAGCCTGCTTCTAGGGAATGACACCAGAGCAGAGTTTATTCTATGCTTGTAAAAATGCAATGGTCATGCTTACCTTTGGGGCATGAGCCCCCACTGTGTGACACTTACCTCTCCTTTTTGGCCAGGGGGTCCAAAGGGACCCTGTCAGAAAGAAAAGGGAAATAAGAAAGAATGATTCATTCAGAAAATGCATCTCTGAAGCCCAATCTCCCAAGCTGCTGTGACGTGTGCAAGGCTTGGGTCGCCTTCTTTTCACAGCAGGCCTTGGGTGATTTATTCTGACTGACCATAGTGATCCATGGCTTTCTGGACCCATCTGTTATTTGAGAACTCTACTGAATTTAAGGGCACCTACCAGCTCTCCTTTGTCACCTGGGAGGCCATCTGCTCCAGCAATGCCCTGAGAGAGAGAGCAGAGTTAACACTGCTGCTGACAGCAAGGGTCACCCTGAGGGCTGGAGAGCCTGAGGGAGAGGGGGGCTCTCGGCAGCCACAGCTGCTCCAGCAAGAGGAAATTCTCTCTTCCCAAAGCTGAACTCCACAGCAGCTGTTCCCCTGCTGATGGGGTGGCACAAGGGCAGCTGGCATGAGGAAATACCCTTCACCCTTTGCAACAAGCTGGGACCTGCATGAAAGGCTGAATTCACACGGGTGAGAACCATGATGGGTTGGCCAAGAAAGACATCCACAGGCTGGCACTGGCATTCCTCAAGCAGGGAACCTAAATGTCAGCTCCCCCTGCTCTGTCTCACAGAAAACATGGGTTTGCAGACGCAGGCAAATGTTGAGTGTCCCTGTTCTTGTGGCCTCCTGAGCAGAACAGCTCCATCCCACTCTCAAACTGCAGCGATCTCGTGGTGAGGAACATCCCTCTCCACTCCTGGGGACAGGAATGCAAGAGTGACTAAAGCTCTGGTGACATCCACTGTCCCAGCCAGGCCAGGGAGCTCCCTTTGCTCCAGCCTGAGCCATCTGAGCGTGGCTGGGGTGACACAAATCCCTGCAATCACTGCCCTGCCCAAGGCACAGCTGGCTCAGCACAGAGCTCTGTTATTAGGGCAGATAATGAACATTGTTATGGTGACTCCATGGCTTTCCAGAGGAAGATATCCCAAGACAAACAGAGATCAGGTTGGTCTTTCCCTTTTGCAACAAAACAGAGACCAGACTTGATACTGGTAAACCAAACCAGCAAGGCTCACTAGGAAAGCCTTGCTTTCTGCAAGGACACAGTCATGCATTAATGAAAGCCATATATTTAATGAAAGCTGCCCCAAAATCTCATTGCAGAGATTAAACCAAGTGTGGAAGTTGAGCAGCAAAAATTATAAGATTAAGCTTGTTCATCAGCGTGCCAAGCTTGGAGGTTGGGGTGAAATATCCTTCACCAGGCACATGAAGTTGAGGAGAAGCTGCACTTCTAAACTTAACTTGGGGGGAATTTGATGTGAGGAGCTCCTGCACAGATCCCTGTGACCACAAAACTCACAGCAAGAGCCTGGTGTTTGCACCACAGCATTTTCCTGAGTCTCCATTAGAACAGACAACATCTGTGCCAATGCAGGGAAAATGGGACCAAAGAGGGTTTTGGTTTCTGCTGCAGAATATTTTCATCTGGGGAAGAGAAAGCTGTTTGTGCTGTCAAAGGCTGTGCCTGAGGTTTGGTTTAAATGCCTCTGCTGACATCAAAATTATCACTTACCTGGTTCCCCTTGGGACCAGGAACACCAACAGGACCCTGAAAATAAGTAAGAGAAAGAAGGCAAATGAGCTCAAACTGTTCCTTCCCTGTGAATTCCTGGTGTGGTCAGACACTCCTCAGCAAGGGCTCAGAATCAGTCTCCCAGCTGCCAAGTAAGAGGGTACAAATCTCATTGACACTTCCTAGAAATAAGAAGGGATTTAAGCGCCCCTGCTATCTCTGTGACACTCTCCACAGTCCCTGGTTTGTGTTGTGGGACGACTCCTCAGCCTGTGATGTGAGGAGGAGCTTGGATTTACTCGTGGTATAAAACAGACAAGAACATTTTCAAACCACAAGGGCAAAAAGCCAAGATGTTTTTTCAAGGTTTTATTGGGCTGTCAGTTTTCCTAGGATTTAGAGTTAGGTGCTCCTGATTTAAAGATTCATGGAACAACATGGCCACTGGAATAAAATACATTTAGGTGATGAACTGATTATCACCCCAGGAATAATCCAGGCCATTTGGAAAATCCCTTCATCTTTATCTACCTGACATTCACAGAGAGGACATGAGATATTTTCAGCCCTGTTTATGATTTTTCTGCTCCACAGTGCAGAGCCAACAAGGAGTTCAGGAGAACCTCAGATTTTTTTTTTTCCTCTACTGCAAAATCTACATGTGAAATTCAGCCATTTTACCCTCCAAGCAGGATTTTTACAGCGCACTCATCAATCTGGCATCTTTTTTTATTAACTGGATCTAGAGATGGCTCAGCAGGACAGAATCTTTGAGGAGGACAAACACACAAGGACATATCATTTTGCTCAATTCAAGCACTAAGTTAAAAAGAGGGGGGATTTCTATTAATAAAAATAACTCAGAAAAACAGACAATGGAATGTAGAAATGAAAGAGTGGCTAAAACTGTTTGTAATACCCATTTTATGTTTGCTGATGGCAAAAGCAATATATTCCTTTCTGAACATTTTCATCTAAATTTTATATGTCTGACTTCACAGGGTCTTAAGGCTCCATGAAAGTTTATGGCAATAAAACACAGTTCAGTCACCAAAGACCAAACCCTGCAAGGAGCATTCCCTTAAAGACAAGCTTAGCCCAGAGGATTTGCATTCAAAACTGTAATTCACTGCAGTGGTAATTCCTAGCAGCAGGAGCAAGGAGTTCAGGACTGCCAGCCCCATGTCTTCACACGTTTCATCTGATCAGTTAAACACAACTCGGGGTTTTGGCCAAGCATTCAGTGCTCCAGCAGGGAGAGAGGCAATGCCCCAGGTGGCTGCTGGCATCCAGAATCCCCAGGAATTTGATCATAATAAAAATCCTTAGGAAAAATATTTGTCTGTTGCTGCCTCAGCAACAACAGCCAAACCCTTCCCCTCCCCATACCCCACTCCAGCAAGATGGTTGATGTCTTTTATCTCAATGCTATTTTATATCTTACAGTCAAGTGCACTAAACCACTCGTATTTTTCATGCCAGCAAACACATTTACTGAAATGCTGGTTTATATTCCTGACCACAGTCAGCCCAAGGACTGTGAAAAAGCCTGTGAGTACAGTTAGCTCGGGCATGAGGGGATTTTTCTTTTGTCACAGGAAAGTCTCAGGTGACTTCAGGAGAGTTTGCTGAGTTGGCTGCAGCTGGGATGGGGCAATTGCATCCATCCTGTGTGTGCAGTTCTCCTCTCTATCCACGTCAGGAGCAGCAGTAAAGCAAGCCCAGGGCAGATCTCTGGGCTCTCTGTGTGTCCCCAGCAGCTGCCACCACCCCCAGCAGTCACAGGCTGCTTGTTGGGGCTATAAAAACACACTCTGAGGGTTTAGGGTCATCCCAGCACCACCACCAGGGTCACCACTAAACCACGTCCTCAAGGGGCACATCCACACCCTGTGTGAGCACTTCCAGGGATGCTGACTCCACCACTTCCATGGGCAGCCTGTTCCAATGCTTTACAACCCTTTCTGTGAAAAAAATTCCTGATATCTAATCTAAACCTCCCCTGGTGCAGCTTGAGGCCGTTTCCTCTCATTCTGAGCAACCAACAATCACATCTCAGAGTAACTACAGTGAACTTCAGAGCCAGAAATAAAACCTAGATTATGTTTTATTGCTTTAAGCACAACGTTTTCCCTCCCTCTGCTTGGAGCAGCTCCCTGGGCGCTTCATGCAGGGGCCTCTTCCCCTCTGAATGTACATTTCTCACCACAGCAAAGCCCTGAATGCAGTCAAGAGCCCCACAGCTCCACAATAACGCTCCTGTTTCACGCTTGCAGCTCACAGTCACTCCAAAAGGCTTTTTTAAACCTGCCTGGAGCCAGCACAGAAGGGCCATTGTGGAACCCCTGTGGTGCTGCTGCAGTTGCTTACACAGAAAGGAACTTAAAGCTTTTTTTAAAAAAAACCCTTTCACCTTAAAGCTGGGGAGGAGGGAGCTGGTGAACACATGGCTCCTGTTCTCCTGCAAGCTCCCAACAAATGCTGTTCACTTTGCCCTGATAGCTTCTTTCAAATGAGAATGAACTAATTTAAATAAAAACTCGCATTTATTGTGAGGTGGGATGCCCAGGTGTTTTGCTGTTCAGAAAGAAATCACTGATAAACTGTAATTTTAAAAAACCCCAGAGAGTCTAATCAAGAATCTGAGTAACAAAAATTCATGAATCAACTCTCTTGTGCTCCTGGGGAGTGAGGCTTTGGTGGAATCAGTGTGAGAAACAGGGAAAAATCCCAAGCACTCTCTATTCTGGCTAGGATAGGGCCTGGGAGTTGCTTTTAAACAATCCACCCTGTCTGAAAACAGTGGGAGTTTCTGAAGTGAAACAGAAACCAGGAACAGAGGGGACAGGACACAGGAGTCTGACCTGGGCTGCCTCAGGGGAGGGTCTGGGACACCCAGCACACATCAGCCACACCAGGTCTCGGGGCCCATGATGCTCTAAATTCCCATCCCAAGCAGGAATTAGCCCCAGCTGTGTTGTCCTTACCCTGTCTCCTGTCTCTCCACGGATCCCAGTCGGGCCAGGAAGGCCAGGCTCACCACTGGCACCTTTGGGCCCCTGTTGGGAAAACAACAAAAACCAAGTTACAGCTTACAAAGCCAGAAATCCTGCACCCTTCCACAGCCTGGAAGTTCACCATAACATGTTGAGAAAGGTTATTTTTGAATGCTCTCTCTCCCTTTCCCCCAGGACCTGGGCACCATTTGTGTTGGTTGGTACAGCTCATTCCAGCTCCTCTCCTGGTCCACAGCCAAGGTCAGGCACGTGCCAAGGTGCTTTTGGCTTGGATCTTTCATTAATAAACCCCTTAAAATTAATAAACCTTCAATATCTGTGATCCCACCAAGTGATGCTCCCCTCAGCCAGTGCCAGTGGGGAGTGGGGATCCCACACCCTTGGAGAAGGGAGGAGAAATGTTGGAGACCCCAGTGCAGCAAAAGGGAGGAGAGGTTCACTGAAGAAATACAGGCAGAGAGTGGACCAGATCAAGGAGAAACTGAGGTTTCTTTAGGAAGACCAAACTCAAAAATCATAAAACAATTTAGGTTGGAAGGAACCTTAAAACTCAGCGTGTTCCCCCAGAGCAGGCTGGCCTGGGGCACTTCCAGGGATGGGGCAGCCACAGCTGCTCTGGGCGCCCTGTGCCAGGGAACAGGCTCAAGACTCAGCCCCTCCCTTTGCAAACAAACACAAAATAGAAATTGTTCCTGCAGGCACAGCTTGTCTGGCCTCGTGCTCTTTCCACCATCCCGTGGTAAGGAAGGTGTCACACTGGTCCTGGCAGATGGAGAGACATTTCTTCCTTTCCCTCATTGCCATCCCCCAACTGCCTGGCCAGAGCCTTGCAGGGACACTGACCTGCCAGAACACAGTGCCCAGAGTTACCCCTCTCGTCACACTGACCTGGAAACCTCGGACACCACGGGCTCCTACGGGGCCTTGGAGGCCCAGGGGTCCCTGCAGAGAGAGATCAGCTCTGGTGAGAGACAATCCAGGGCCAGGAAGACAAAACCTTGTCTCATTAAACTGGCAGAGTTCTGTGCTGCAGCCCTTTGCCCCTTGGCACTGCTGCTGAGCCACTGCAAGGTGGTGGTTGGTGATGGCTGAGCTTTGTTAATTGCATTGTTATTAACAGAAAGGCTCATTTGGATAATCAGTGCTTAAGAACCCACATCTCTACCACTCTCATGAGTGGTAGAGATCAGGGACAGCAAAAAGTGGCAGCATGATGGAGCACAGAGGAATCTGCTATAATAATAATATACAATATACAATATATAATGCTTTTAATTGATTGCAAGGAACTACTGCAAAACGTGCTGCAGGCCCGTGGAAATGATAAATGGCAGTTGCATCCATTTGCTTGGACATCCTTGGTTCCAGCAATGTGCAAAAAGGCAGCAGTTTTTGTTGTCAGAGCAGAGGCTTTTAAGAGCTCGCCAGACAGAACAAGAACATTACCATTAGGAGTCTCTATTGCTTTCTCCTGAGGAAAATCACATATCCAATAAAGATCGTGGATGAAAAAATCTAAAACCCTAAGTAATTTAGGCATTTAACTCTCATTTTGTAAACTGTCTTCTTGAAATAAATGCCTTCAGCAAGCTTCTGTCACGAGGCAGGGCTGCAGCTTTGGCTCCTTTCCGTGCCATCCCTGCTGGGTGCAGCATCCAGGGACACAAATGAATTTCAAACTGGCCACTGACACAAAGCAGCATCATCCTCAAAAAGCTGAACAACTGCTCAGGTATTTTTGTGGTTACCGGTTTCCACTTTGTTTTCTGCTCGTAATTCTGTAAGGAACTTTGAAAGTTGCTTTAGGAAAGTTGAGTTAAATTGCATCAAAAATGACTCTGCTGAGCTGCTGGTGGGAGCTGGGGGGATCTGACAGGTTCTGAGAAACCCTTGGTACTCAGAGCTAAAAAAACCCAAATTGTTTGGAGCCAAACAGCCTTAACATTGAAAAAATCCTGCACCTCTCTTGGAACAGCTCAGTCCTAACTAATAAATTAAGATTCTAATAACACAAATCAGAAATGAGAAGCCCAGGTTAGACATAACCATGGGTTCAGCTGCAACTGCACCCCTGTCAAGACTCTGCACCAACACAATTACCTCGACTGCTTTTGCTTTTTGGCTGTAATAATGTGGTACCTTTTGTGAGGCCAGCCACTTTGATGAAAAATTGCAGACATAAAAGCAAACATTATTAATACAGATTATTTCCAAAGCTGATTTCCTTCTCCTTGGAAGTTTAAGCAGCAGCTGCTCACAAACAATAAATCATGCAGTTCAATTTCTTCCAAGTGGCACGTACCAGAAATCATATTAGACTTGCTGTAGGCTCCTGGATTTCAAAATGAGATTAAGATGGGGGAAAAAAAGAAAAGAAAAAAAAGAAAAAAAAAAAAACCAAAGCCACTGGAAGATCAGATCCAACCCCAACAGCAGCACTAGCTGGGGAGTGACAAGATGAAAAAGGTACCCGAGCATTTTTAGTAGTGGGATCAAAATGAGGATTTTACCCTCCTGATGTGATTTGTTATCATCTGTGCTACTGAGCAGGGACACAGCAGGAAGCCATGCAGTTATTCCCAGTTTTGTTGTATCTATGGCTTCAGGTTTTGCAGGGAATCCCTCTCCACTGCTCCAAGGAAGGGGATGCAGGACTGGGGAGGATTTCTGGTGTCACTGCAGCAGCTTCCCAGGAATCACTAATGCCTCACTTCAGCACGGGCAGAACTTCTCACTCCTGTGTAATGAGGGCCTTGCTGAGTGTCCAGTCTCTCCTGCCAGGCTGTGGCAGCTCCACAAACCTCCTGGACAGCTGCAGTTTGCTCTGCCAAGCGAAATGGGAGGGCTCACTTGGCATTTGCACAGAGCTGTCAGGGAGAACAGGACCTGGCCCAGCTTGGGGGAGGAATTTCTCTGCTGCCAGAGCTCCCCAGAGACCCCAATGAGAGAGAAAGTGGCTTTGACTGCAGCCAGAGAGTGACCCCCCACACAAGCCCTGTTCTGGCACCCCTCTGGTTTACAGCCAGCTCTGTACTTACAGTTGCTCCCCTGGGTCCTGGCAGACCTCTCTCACCAGGAATGCCAACATCGCCCTGGCAGGGACACCAAAGTCAGCTGTGATATTTAGGAGCCACAGTTCCACCCTTCCCACCCCACTGGGACAAATTCCTGGATCCCAGGCTGTTCAGTCCCAAACTCCTGCCCCACTGGCCCACCTGCCAGCCCACAGCTGGTGGGTTTTGCCCAGTTCCAGTGCCCAGTTCCCTGCCCAGCCAGCTCAGAGCTCTCGAGGAGCTCCATGCCAGTGTGGGATGCCTGGAGTGCTCAACTCCATGGGACTGCAGGTGCTGCATCACTGGAGGCTTTATTTATGCAAGGAAGCAGCAGGTGAGCTCCAGCTCCCCAGTTTGGTTTAGAGCTCCCCAGCAGAGCCCCTGCTAAGTGGAAATGTGGGACACTTACAGGGATGCCTGGCTCTCCAGAGGGACCTGCCTCTCCCATCTCTCCAGGGCTGCCCTGCAGAGCACAAAGCACACACTCAGTTAGGGCATCACTTCAGGGGGTCATTTCTGTCCCACCTGAAGCAACAGAAGGAGGAAGGAGTTAAAACCCATATCAGGGAAAAACAAAACAAAACAAAACAAAAAACAACAGAACCAAAAACCCCAAACTTCTACGGTTTTAATGGAAAACTCACAGCACCAGAGAAAGGTGAGCTGCCCACTCTGTTTGGCACCAGTGACCAGGGAGGGCTGCCAGCCCCAGGGCAGTGTCCCCCTGTCCTGTGTGAGACAGGGATGCCAGGACACCCTGTCACACTCACCCCTGCAGCGTGCTCTCCTCCCTGAGGATTAGCAGCAATAATGATGCAGAGGGGAAAACTCATAAAGGAGAGGGACAGGGGAAAACAGAGACACCTCTCAGAACAGCTTTGTGCTGGACTGATTTGGTCTGCCTGAGGTTTTCTTTAATCTCACAGGTAGGTGTCAATCTAAAGCTCCATGGAAGTTTTTTCTCCTGAGCTGAGGGAAAATCTGCAGAATGCAAGATGAGATCATTCTGCTCCTGCTGGTGTTCAGCTTTTTGATTCCCAAAGACTGAGCCTCCTCCTGGGACTCTGACAAAAGGATGAGGTTTACTAAGCCACTGGTGACCCTCCTGTGTATCTGCTGTGTCTTTACTGAACCAGGTGCCAGTTATTTTACCTAATTCCTGCTCTTCAGCCCCAGCAGAAATACAGAAACCATCACTTTGGGGTAAATCCTCCCAATCCCCCAAAGCTAAAAGGTCTTGCTGTGACCAGTTTCCCCTCCAGACCCCATCATTAGAGAGATTCACTTACTGGTTCACCCTTTGAGCCTTTAATACCTGCTCTTCCAGGCAGACCCTGAAAAAAATTATATTAAAGCAATGTCAGAAGAAGTGAAGTTATTAAATTTGTTATTCTGATCTGATTTGACACACGAGGAGTGACCTTTGCTTGAAGCAATGGAGGGTTTTAACTTCTGCAAGTTTGACTGCGAAAATTATGACTTTAGTGTCCCTCTTGCAGCTCCATGAACACTAATCCTTGGCATGAGAGCAAAGAGCAGGAATATACAAATAGACCTGCAGCAGCAACACTTTGCACAGCAGAAACTTCTCTCCAGGAGTGTTCAAAATATTCTGTAAATGCAGGAAGAAAGGAATACTTTGTCTCTTTTTAAATAGTTGGAAGTCTAGAGAGGTGAAACATTTTGCCAAGCACTGGAGTAAGGCAGGGACAGAGCTCAGGATATTATATCCCAGATCTTCCCTCTCTCCACAAGGGATGCACATCAGTGGGATGTGAAAGAGAAAATCCCTCTCAAATTTAGATTTTAAAGAGTCAGAGAATCCAACAGCCAGGGAATTACTGTGTGGTGCTGCTCCAGGTGTTCTCCAATCCTGTCTGGCTCACTCCTTCCCTGTCTGCATGGCGAGAAAAGTGCATTTCCTCTTGGCTTGACTTGTGCAACAACCCACAGAAGGACCCTCCCCTGTGCCCAGGAAGGATCTCTGCAGGCACCCTGAGCTGCTGGAGCCCCAGAGGTGGCAGCTCCTGCTCCATACTCACAGGAAGTCCATTTGGCCCCTTCTCTCCAGGAGCACCCATGGGAGCTGCGTCACCCTGTGGATAGGGAGAGGTTAGGAGGGAAATTGGAAATGGCCTGGCACAGGTAGGGACACATTCCCAAACAGGCATTTGTACTTTCCTCCCTCCCTGTATGCACAGGACCAAGAGCTGTTGTGTCTGGAGGAGTGAGCAGCCACAGCTCCCAGGTGTTTCCCTGCAGCTCCCAGCCTTCCCTGGCAGCACACGTTCAATATTCCTGCAGGAGCACTGGTCAAGAACAGTACCTGACAGCACTTTGTCTCCAGGCTGTTAAAATCAACTCTGTCAATAGCTCTGAAGGCCTGGAGTCAGCCAGCAGGAACCACTAAATCCAGGGACACAGCTGAGTTTACATCATATGTGTACCTTCCTTCTTTAGGGAATTCCCTTGGGATCAACCAGTAGGAGAATCTCCCTCTCCTTCACTAGTGACAATATTAGAAAACTGTGTAGAAGGAAAAGCTTCCCAGCCAAGCTTCCTGAGGAGCATCAGTAGATTTGCAGCACTCCCAGCACAGTCTCTTCCCTGCAGTGTTTAAGTAGGACTTTACAAACCTTCTCACCATCGAGTCCAGGAGCTCCATCCCGCCCGTCCTTGCCAGGCATGCCCTGCAAACATGGACAGCACACCTTTAGGTCAGGCCTTGCAAAAAACATTCCCATCCAAAAAGCTTTTGGCCACGAGTGCAGCTCCAGTTGTACTGGGAGATTTTCATTAACTGCAGTACAACTATGGCTCAGTCCAGCTGGGTTTACACAGAGACCCCCAGAGCAGAAGGTTGACAGCAAAGGTGGTAAGAAGAAGCTTTTTTCCTATCATGTCTTATCTTCTCATCTGCAAGAGCAGCAGCAAGACCTGCATCCTACTTAATTGACTTACAGGTTCTCCTATGAGTCCACGAGCTCCTGGGTTTCCTTTTGGTCCAGGTTTCCCCTAGAAAACAACAATAAATCCAGTGTTAACCATTGTAAACCTGAAAAACATCAACAAAGACAAGGCTCAGATTCTGTAGGGACATTTCATGCCATTTCAGCTGGGTCCTCTCTGTCCACATAAGGATGGAGGTTGTTTTGGGACACACCAGGAAACCAGCCCAGTGCTGGATACAACACCTGGGAAAATTCCTGATCATTTCAAGGGATGGGGCTGTAAGATCTCCTCCTTGTGCTCCAGGCTGTAGCAGCACTTGGACACCTTCTTGCTCAGGCATCTTTAGTTAGGGTTCAACATCTCATTTTTGAGCTGATGCTTCCATCCCTTTCAAGCAAATGAAGGGGACACAAACCAAAAGAGACCCAGGGAACAGCCTTTGGACTGTCACATCCCAGACTGGAGCAGGGGGTGTTTGACTGCACTTACAGTGTCACCTTTGGGCCCCCGGAATCCCTGAGGTCCTTTGCTCCCTTGGTCTCCCTGTGACAGAGGAGGAAAAGCCATTAAGCATCTCCATGACACAGGGACAGAGATTGCTGCTTCCAGGGTGAGATGAGGAGGTTTTTGTGCTGTTTGCTGGGGCCAGCAGAGGTGTGAGCACACACAGTCCCCCCAGAGCTCGGCTGCACTTTCCCAGTTACACTCTAATTCCTGACACACTCTCTGCAGCAGGGACTTGCCAACAATCCCTCGGGGCAGAGACCATGTCCCCCTTCATTTAATGAAGCAATTTCTTTAAGCAGAAACAGAGTGGGAGAAAAGCTTTAATATTTACTGTCTAGATCCTGCTGGGTGTAATGAGAGGTTTGGTGAGAAGGCACCTCACTTTATTTTAGTTTGGATGAATTTCTTCTATAATTGCAAGACTTGGGAGGGGTTCCCAGAGGGTGGTGCTGCAGAAGGGAGCTCTGCAGAAGGATGGGGATTGCATCCTCAATACACAGCTATTTCTGCTTGGAGCAAAAATCCTTGAGGGCTGTGGGCACCTGGGAACAGACCAGGCTCAAGGGATGTAAGCTCCCAACAGGGCTGATTCTTCCTCCCAAAGCAATGGATATTCCCTTCTCCAGTGCTTGCCCACAGCTGCTGGTGCTCAGGGAAGGGCAGTGAAGCACAGAGAGAAATGGAAATGTGGTGAACTTATTCTGGGGCATGGCAAAGGGAGAGACATCATGAAGTCTGGGTCAGGTAAAATAACATTGCTGTAAGTGGAGGGAAAGGGCAAAGGGAATAATCTGATGGAGGTGGTCAGCACTCCCTCCTCCAGGAAGGAGGAATAAAGCAGGCTGTGGCTGTGGAAGGCAGGGCCACTGGGAGACTGGGATACATACAGCTTTCCCTGGAGGTCCTGGGATTCCAGGTGGGCCTCTGAATCCAATGTCACCCTGCAGAGAACAGACATCATTGTCATGCTGGGCTTGGCACAGGGTGAAGTAACAGAATCCCCACCTTGTACCACAACCTGAGAAAACACAAAAGCCCTGGAAAGACACCCTCTATCTCCTGCTGGTTTGCAGGACACACATGCAAAAAATCCCACTCTGAACAACAGGTTTTTACTCTGGATCTCCCCACCTTTGTACCTCTGATACACTGATATCATTCATGGCCTTGCTATCCTGATAAAACTCTTACTCCTAAATAAATGCATGACTTCATCCATCCAAAACCATTCAGCCTCTGGGCTGCTGGTCAAGGGACTGTGACAACAGTCCAAAGCATCAAAGAGCTGGAGATTGACCTTGTTCTCACTGAGGAGCCTTTTTGTGTCCTGAAAACCTTTGTTCATCAGTGATTCTTTGGCTTTTTCTTGTAAAGAGACAGAACAGAAAGAGAAATGTTCATGAAAAGTTTCTCTCTCTTTTTTTGGAAGATGCTATGACATTGCCAGCCCTGCACTCTGACCCTGCCAGTCCCTCAGGTGTGTGGATTCTCCTGCCCTGGGAAGGTTGCTCTGATGGAGGGGCTGCAGGGAACAGCCCACACTTTATGCCTTTCCAAGTTTCCCAGTGGAATTCAGTATGGACAAGCGCCACCTCTCAAAAGACAAACCGGTGATGGAGAGGAAAAGAAAAAGTCAGAAGTTTTTTCTTACTCTGTCGCCAGCTGGACCCATTGGACCTGGGAGGCCTCTTAGTCCTCTTNGGAGGAGAAGGGAGGAGAAGGGAGGAGAAGGGAGGAGAAGGGAGGAGAAGGGAGGAGAAGGGAGGAGAAGGGAGGAGAAGGGAGGAGAAGGGAGGAGAAGGGAGGAGAAGGGAGGAGAAGGGAGGAGAAGGGAGGAGAAGGGAGGAGAAGGGAGGAGAAGGAGGAGGAGGGGTTACCTGTAGGCCAACACCACCGGGAACTCCTGGGGGGCCGGGGGGGCCAGGGTTACCCTGGGAAGGAAAAATCAATCAGCCAGGAGGAGGGACAGCAGGAGCCTGCAAACACAGCCAGGGACATCCCAGTCCTATTTCTCCTTGAGCTCCCTTCTCTCCCTCCCAGATTTCTCTCCAGTTTTTGCCTCTGTGTTATAAACAATTTCTTCTATGTTCAAGAACATTCAGATCAGTCAGGAATTTTTCCAAGTGATTAATGCAGGGCTTTTCCTGAGCTGACATGCCTGCATGGGAAAGGATAGCTGTTAAACTGATCTTAACATGATCATCCTTGGAAAGATGAATTTTCTTGGTCCTACTGGGAGAGCAGTGGAACCCAATGCACTTCAGCCAAAATGTCTGCTCCTTGTTCAGCCAACAGCCTCATTCCTCCCTCCATCCTTGAAAAAAAATCACTTATTTCTTTTTCAGGGTGTTTTTAAAGAGAAAATTCCTCCCCAATTACTTTTAAGTTGAACTTTACCTTCTCTCCTTGTTTTCCTACTTCACCAGGCTCCCCTTTGTGACCAGTGTGTCCCTAGAAATAAGAGTTAGGATTATTCATATCCCAATAGAGTCTTGTTTTAAAACTAGATTTGGCGAGACATCTGTGAAACCTAAACCCCCACATCCCCAGTGACTCCCAGGGAAAACAGTCTGTAGGTGTGCTGTGAGTGGAGATCCCTCCTGGGGGAGCTTATCCAGGTACCAGTGCCAGAACTGATGTATTTCCAGGAAATACCCAGATTTGGTTTTCCAGAGTGACTTGCACTGGACTAAGCTCCTGGTCTGGATGCAACTCTCAGATACAGAACAGGGACCAGAACTCAGTTCCCATCACCCCAGAAAATGGGGATGAGTCACTCCTGAGAACTCCATTCTGCATTTTTAACTTCCCTTTTTAAGTCATCTTTAATGTCTTCATCATCAAGCTTGCAAAGAAATCCATGTCCCACTGAAAGCTTTTATATCTGCTCTGATTCAGTTTGTGTCTTAGCTCTTTTCCTGTAATTGTGGGAGAGACCCAGGCTAATTTCAGCCATGGCAGATGTTATTCCTCACCACAACAAAGGTCCTGTGCACCCTTTGAATCATAACTGGAGAGTTTCACAGAGCTTTCCATTTCATGAGCTGTGAATTTTGAACAGTTATGCCCTAAACATTTTGTATTTGTGATGATATTTATGACTCAGTGCAGAGACCAAACAGACCTGAGAAAGGTCACTGCAGGATTTCCCAGGAGTTCTCCCACTCACTGCCAACTTCTAAATCCTGCTGAAAGAACTTGAGTCACTTTTCACTTTGTCTCACTGCTGGAGCCCATAACTGCAAAGATTTCGTGTGAACCACAGAGGGGACAGAGGAGGAGATGTTTAACTCCTGAGGGCTGAAAACCTGAATTTACCTACCAGAGCCCAGCAACTAATCATAAATCTGCCTGGTGCTACACTGGCTATAAAAACAACAATTAACTTGTATTACATTAACGATGTTAGTAATGTAGTTACATTAATGATGTCCTGGTTTGTTCCTGTCCATCAGCTCTGCCCCACTGGGCTTGCAGAGGGGTTTTAATCAATGCCAAGGGTTAAATTTCATTGGTAGGAGTAAGTGCAAATGCATGGCTGCTCTGGGAGGTGTGGAGCCTATTTATAGTCTGTATATACAGTTTAATGCCAGGGGTTCCTAGTGGTGTTTGTTCTGGGAGACAAATCCTGGTGCTGCAGGTGATGCTTCCTTACCTTGAAGCCTGGCATTCCTGGGGGCCCTGGGGGCCCTGGTGGGCACAGAGCTGGGCACTGCAGGGAACAGAAACACTCTGGGTTAACAGGCACACAGCACAGCCAGGGAGGCTGGATTCATCCATTAGGTGAAAAAGTCATGTGGGTTTAGGCTCTAAATTCACTAAATCTAAATGGCATCACAGCATCATGGACTGCCCAACACTTCCCTGTGGAATGGGGTCCTAGAGGTCCTGGTAAACCACAAAACAATGATTTATGAATGGCCTGCTCCACTTTGAACATGGACTGGGAGACTTTCTGAAGGCTGGCAGTGTCCACAGTCCAGAATGCTGAAGAACCCATTTCCCAGTGAAGTTGGATCAGTTTCTTTAAATCATGAGGACCATATTTAATCCTCTGCATTAACTGACCCCTACTGATTTCCTTTAGCCAAGTCCTTAAGTGAAACAAGGACAAGCATCAGAGTTAATTGAAGGGCACCAATAAAAACCCAATGCCTATCAGCTGGTATCTGGGGTGGGAGAGCCCCTGGTGGGGGTTCCAGCTTGACTGGGAACAGATCAGAACATGCAGGGAAATCTAATGAGGAAAAGGCCATACTCTTGAAATTTTACAAACAGCTCTTAATTTGTTTTGTTGGGGTTTTTTTCCCTTTTAATACAACTGCAGGCAGCACCTCTGTAGCAAGAATTTAATTTTCTAGTATATTCCACAGGGTAACTCAAATTAAACGTGCAGAAATAGCATCATTTTCTATTAACTCCCATGTGATGTGCCATAAGGCAGCCTAAAGTGACTCGGAGCTTTTTTTGGGCCACGCCAATTAGAAAACCAAAGAAGCTGTCACAACAACAGCTGTGAAATCTGCAAATGCCACTTCCATCATTCATGGACTTAACACTCCTTTGGTTCCCCTGAAAGAAAGGGATGAAGGCCTTCTCCTAAGGAGAGGAGCCCAAACAAAGCATATTCCATAGGAACCCAGTGCCACCATCCCTGGAAATAATCAGTGCTGGACACAGTGCTGCCTTTCCTGCTGCAAAGCAGGACTGGAAACATGAAAAGCTGTTGTCTTTTACCAAATGCTGAAGTTGTTTAGCACGTGAGGAATGCATGCAAAATGAGCATTTTGGGAAGCAAAAAGCAAGGACAAAATCAAAGAGTGGTGTGGGTTGGAAGGGACTTTAAAGCTCATCCCATTCCACCCCCTGTTATGGGCAGTGACCCCTTCCACTATCCCAGGGTGCTCCAAGCTCCATCCAACCTGGCCTTGGACACTTCCAGGGATGGGGCAGCCACAGCTTCCCTGGGAAATCTGTTCCAGTGCACATCTGCCTCCTTGAAAAAACATTTCAGTCCAGGAAACACACACCCCACTCCTGTACATGCAGGTAAGGTGGATTAAACCCACACCTGCAGGTCTAAACAACTGTTTAGTTGAATGGTCTGACACTCCCCCAGCTGTGCCAACCAAAATCACATCAGGGATTAAACCAAAGCATGTTTTCATGCTACATAAAGAAAAACCTACCTGAAGGTCCCCACCGCCATCAGGAAGGGCTCCTGGAAGACCCTGCAATTCAGGGAATGGTGGCTTTTAAACACAAGACAAACTCCAGGAGCAAACACAGTTTCTAGGACAGGTTTTGCAGACCCAGCTCAGCTGGATCAGCACAAGGCACATGCTCAGTCCCACAGCCTGAAGTGCTGCCCCTGACCCTGGAGTGCCACGAGCTGCAGCAGTCCTCAACAGCAGACACCTGAGGGCTGTAACCATCCCTGGAGATGCCCAGCTGGGCCTGGGGTGATGCAGGCAGCAATTAGAGCAGAGCAGCTGTGCCTGGCCTCCTCCTGGCCTTGGGAAAGACCTCCCAGTCCCACTGTTCAACACCCCAGAGAGGCCACAGCAAACCCCAGGCAGGGATTGACTGCAAACCCCACTACAGGAACAGATCCTGATCCAAGCAAGCACAAAAACCTTCCTTGGGAGAACAACAAGCCCACCCCACACCCCGTGTGCCATAAAGGTGGGGTTCCTTGGGTCCCTCCTCACACAGGAGATCATCAGAACATCCAAGAGCAGCCACGGAAAAGTCCCTGCTCTCCTCAGGACACAGTGTTTATGCCCTGCTGAATGCTCATGGCAGTGGCAGCAAATAAAAAGTGCAGAAAGAAAAAAATTCCAGACTCCCCCCAGGAATTTTCTCACATTTATTTGCAATCAACTTACTGGAGGCCCAGGAGGTCCAGGAGGTCCTGGGAATCCTGGCAGACCAAAAGGTCCCTAAAAGGAGAGAAAAATAATAAGAATTCCCTTTCAGTGTAAATGCAAAGGGATGTGAGGGGTGGCGACCAAAACATCACTTCAGAGAGAGGTAAGAGACAAAAATTAAACTTATTCTTCTGCGACAGTGGCACATTCAGTACATGAGAATTAAATGGCAGGGATAACTCACAGAAGGGCCCCGAAATCCATGTCCACCTGGGAGCCCACTGGGTCCTGGAGGCCCCTGTTGAGCAGAGAGAAGAGCTTTTACCTCTGTGGTGACCCTGACACCCCAAAGCCCAGGGACAGGCAGCAGCTGGGCTGTCCCCATTTGCCCAGTGCCCCCGAGGAGCTCCATCCTGCACCAGACCTGCAGCTTCCCAAGGCACATCTTGCTTTTTACTCCACATCCCCCTGGAATTCACTGCCAGTCTGCATGCCCCGGGCACAGGGCAGCTCCCAGGGACACACCAAGCAAAAGCTGCCCCAGAATTGGCCACTTGCACTGTTTGCAAGGCTGCTGTGCCCTGAATTCACTGCAGAGCCAGTTTTCCCAGGGTGGGGGCAAGGATAAAAACCCCACAAGGTCAGTGATCTGCAGGACTGCACATCCCTCTGCCTGGCACAGAAGAAGGACCTGAGGCAGGTTTGCAACACTCAGGGTATTCAATAAAATCAGAATCATAATTTATTACTTTTTTAGGGAAAAAAAATATTCTTGTTACTTACTGGAGGTCCTGGCAGTCCTTTGCCCTGGAAACAACATTTGAAACAGTAAAAGATCACTCAGAAACTGAATACACAGAAAAAAAATTGCTCATTTTTTTTTGTTCTAAGTTTCCTTATCACTCCCTTGCCCCTAATGATTATAATTAGCAATCAGAGCAGAGTCTTGATGAATTAAATTGTTGCCTCTAATAATTTGTATTCCCTCTCCATCTCCATGACCTATGAGATGTCTGTAAGAAAAGAGATGCGTGGTGACACAAGAGTGGGACATGGAGAGGAAGACAACATTCCAGTTTATCTAGTTCTCCTTTCTCTTCTCCTTTTAATTTTGATTAGACATTAGATAATGTCTAATAATTGTGGTAGCATTTGATATGTCAAATCTGTGCCCCAGGCTGGTTTGATTTTAGAGCACTTCAGGGAATAAAACCAGGTCTGTGTTACCAGAACAGGTCACACATACATATTCCAACATTTCAAACAATACATTCACTCATTCAGGCTTCGATCCTTTTGTTTGGGATACAAAGCTTCCCGTCCTCTCTTGGTGATGTTTTGGCATAATATTCCACACTTTCACCACGTGTGCTGTTCTGGGAGGTACTTACAGCTGGTCCAGGTGGCCCAGCAGGTCCTAATGCACCCTATGGGAATAAAACAGGATAAAAATTAGCAGGGATAAAAGAGAAGGCTCCATATGGGGACTCACCAAGGCCTGCTCTCCTTGACACCAATCTTTGCTTGGAAACTCCAGCAGTGTCTTGCAGAAACAGGACACAGCTGGAGATGCTCAGCTGAATTTATGATGAGTTTTGTCCTTATAGTCACAAATAAGGACAAAAACTTATGGATAATTATTCTGAAATATCTAAATATCCTCCATGAATATCTAAATGTTCATAACTTGAATTCTATCTACTTGAAATATTCTCATTCATAATATATTCACATTATAGATCCAGTGACTAAGTTTTCTAAAACTATTAACAATATTTGGATTTCTTCTAGTGATTTTTATTAATTCATCAATTTTCCTTTCAAGCAAAGCCAAAGATTTGGCAGCTTCTGCTTCTTCACTTGCTTCATTGGCAAATCCCCCTTGTCCCCTTTTCCCTATGAGCATTCCTGCTCTTAGGCTTGCCTGGACCTTGGGGAGCTCATGGCTCAGGCTAGAATTAAGCCACTCCTGAAGCTGTGAAGTTCCTGCTTGACTGGAGATAAGAACACAGAGACCTCCTTCACCCCTTTGCTGCATTGCAAAGCTGCCAGCTGGCCAGCAGCCTGGAAAATTAATTATGGGTGATAATTCAGAAGCAGAAGTCCAGCATGGGTTGGGTTGGGAGGGACCTTAAAGACCATCTCATTCCGCCCCCCTGCCATGGACAGGGACAGTTCCAGGGGACCAGGGTGCAGGGACAAACAGGGACATCTCCTTGCACGGGGACAAAGCTTCCTTGGCCTCTCCCCAGCCCAAACCTTTTTCCAAACGCCCCCAAAATGCTGCACAGAAACACCTCGAGGACGATGAGCTGGAATTAAACAGTGTCAGCCCCTGGCACCAGGAGAACAAGGTGGATGGGCAGAGCTGGAGAACATCCCAGCACACACAGCCCCACTGTGACCCCAGGGATGACACCTGCCCTCTGCTCATGTTCTGTGGGCCACAGGAGATTAGAAATGTTTTCCCTTGTTAAGCTCAAGGAGAAAGGCACAGAGGACCCAAGGCCTTGTTAAGAGTGGTCTTGTGAGCAGAGGACTGTAATCCAATAAAAATCAGCCATGCTGAATGTCAGCTCATTCATTGCTCCTGCTGCAGGGAACTCTGCTCTGCCTCCAGTCACTTTTATCTTCCAGCCAAAAATCCTTACAGCTGCCAATGGCTGTAAGGGAGACGCTGGAATCTCCTCCTGCATGGAAAACATTGAATTCCTGGCACCTCCCGACTTGCACCCTGATTCTGAAAGCAGCTGCATCACCCCTTTCTGCTTTGTCCAACAGGGCACCCAAAATGCCAAATGTTGGCCCTTTACCCTCCCTAATTTTGATGCCTTGCAGGGTGTAAGGTGCAGAAGGCAGCAGTGAACACTGCTGGTAAGGTAAGGGTTCACAAAGTCCCTGAATGAGCCCATGCTGCTGCACTAAGGCAAAGGAGAGACTCTAATTTACATCTCAATGTTAATAACATTGTCTGACTCAACTAATTCTCCTGGTAACAATGTTCTTTCTCTTTTGATTAGAAAACTCTTATCACCATAATTTTTCACTTTGTCGTAATTTACTCTGTGAATAGACTACTATGGAGCACAGAAAATACTTGATTATTACGATGTTCATAAATAGAAGTGAATAATTATGTTTTCCTTATTGCTTTCATTGGAAAGCAACAAGCTTCAAAATGGCCTTTGAGAACTTTCCAGCGATGGACACCAGCCTAGCATGGAGGTCAGGACACAGCTCAACCCCAGCTGAAAATAAAGGGGTTTTAAAACTGAAAAAAACAAGCAGACTTGATCTGATCAGTCTTTAAGCAGAAGCAGGAGAAAAGCTAATGGATGCTGAGAGCAGCAGGAGATATTTAAGATAAAAATCCTTTTGGAAATGTTTGGCAATAAAGTATTACTGAAAACTGGCTTCCATGAGCCCACTTCCCTATGCTGCACAGCTTTGCTCTCAGACACTCCAGTTCAAAAAGTTAAGCTTATTTAGAAGAAATCGGAGTGTTAAGCATGAATTGAAACGCACAGCAATAAGTAAACAGCTTATTTCAGCGAGTCCTGCAAGACTGAAATATGTTCTAAAAGGCAGAGAGAAAAAAAGCAAGTCAGGCTAACAATGCTGCCCCTTTAGAGTGCTAAAGCTTTTAGAGGTCTTCCCTTTCCCCAGGTTTTTATTAGACCAATTAAAGCAATTTCCCAGACGGACCAGTGACCTTGAAAAGCTCCCACAAACCACGAGGGGTCCCAGGTCTGCCCCACACTGAGACTGAGTTGCAAGGTAAGGAAAGCACAGCAAGCCCCAGCTCTGCCTGGGGCTCTGCCCAGCAGCCAGAGAGGAAGTTCTGGTGCCCAGAAATCATCTGCTCAATTACCCTGCAAGGCAGGAGCTGTGTGCCAGCGTGGGCAAGCGCTGCCACCCAGCCCAGAGCAGGGCACAGAACTGCTCACAGCCTCCCAGGGTGGTCCTGAGCTCCCCCACTGCAAAAATCAGGGATCTGCTCCCAGGTGCTGCCGGGCTCTTGCCACAGGATGTCTGAGAGCAGCCAGGATTCTGCAGGCCTGGATCTCTGGGGGGAAAGATGGGCACTAGGGACAGAAGAGGAGTGGGGTTTAGGGTGGTGGTGATGGACAGAGGCCTGGAGCTGTGACCAGGGTGTTTGGAGCTGTGACCTGGGTGTTTGTTTGGAGCTGTGACCAGGGTGTTGTTTGGAGCTGTGACCTGGGTGTTTGTTTGGAGCTGTGACCTGGGTGTTTATTTGGAGCTGTGACCTGGGTGTTTATTTGGAGCTGTGACCTGGGTGTTTGTTTGGGTCCTGCCACTCGACTTTCCCAGTGGCCACTCAACCTTTGCCTGTCACATGGGAAAGGGAGAAGAGCACAGCACAAATACATGGCTGTACAATCATCCCCTCAAATAACTCACAGATTTTTTAGATTTGAGTAAGTCCTTGGGGCAGCAAGGGGATATACTGAACAGGTTACGTAAATCCAGCCCATCACTGCAGCCCTGGGTCCAAGGGGCCAACAACCTGCCCTGCCCCACAAAGCCTTATATTCCCCTCTGGGAGACAGGATAATAGCCATGCTGGATCACAATCTGTGCTGAGTGGCTTATTAATGATTTCTTAATGTCACAGGGAGGCCTAAGACTGGATGATAACTGTGGATGATCTGAAGGACATCTGCATCCATCTGTGTCACCTCTAGCAGTTGTTTCTCTGTCCCTGTGGTGTCCCTCAGCAAAGCTGGAATATGCAGGAAGCAGAAAAAACTCTTATTTCTTGCTAAGCTGGCTGGGGAATGCTATGGCAACTAATAATGCAACCATATGGACAGTTCCAGAAATAATAAAAGGCAAAAATTCAAACAATTAATACACAGTAGCATTAATTATAAGCAACACAGATCTACCAACTCGGGCTGCAAATAAAGGCCAAAATAACTTCACTTTGATAAACTTCACAACTGAGTCTGTCGACTTCTTCAAGAAACTCTTTGGATACTTGAAATATCCCCAGTACAGCCACCACTGAGGCAACCCAAGCAGGTGGAAAGCCATGTGAAAGAAAGGTGGATTTCCTGCCCTGCCCCACCTGCATTTCAAGGATCTAAGTACTCTGCAAGGGCTTACATCAGAATCAACACTCAAATCTCACCAATTTACAGCAGAACGTGAAAATCATCCCTACAGTCAGTGACAATGACCATTTAAAGGGATTTAGGATCTCATGAGGTACTCACTGACCATTTAAAGGGACTCAGGATCTCATGAGGTACTCACTGACCATTTAGAGGGACTCAGGATCTCATGAGGTACTCACACGGTCTCCTGGAGGCCCATTTGGGCCAGGTGGGCCATCAGTTCCTGTTAAACCCTGTAAAAAACCACATAAGATCAAGAGAGTGCCATCCTGTCAGCAACACAGCTCAAAGTCGTTCTCATATTCCTTAATTCAGCTTAGAGTTGCTTCTCCTTCAATTTCTCCAGATATGCAAGACACAGATGTAGGTCCAGGACTCACATTCCTTCTCCAGTGGGCACAGAGAAGATGGATGAGACACATCAGGGAAACATCCCTGCCTGCATGAAAGGTTTAAAAGACCTAAGAGAAGATGACAAAATACTCACATCCACTCCAGGAAGGCCAGGCAGTCCAGCTTCCCCTGCAGCTCCAGGCTTCCCTGGTGCACCTTTTGGCCCCTACACGAGGTAAGCAGTCAATTATTACAGCAAAATAACCAGAGAAGTGTGGCAAGGATAGAAGCTCATTTGTTGGTGTGTTAACCTTGCACCGTGCAACGTGGGAGGATCCATGAAGAGAGGTGAATCTGGCTATGAATCCATCTCCAAATCCTAAATCCCAGAGCTTTGGCTCATTCCCACCTGCTCACAAGCTGTCCTTAGCAGGGGGTGGGCAGGGATGCAGTAAAGGGCCAAACAAAGGGCTCTGGCACCTGGCACAGCTCTGAGCACCCCTTGGCAGGCTCAGAGCAGTGCCAAAAATAACCACGTGACGTGGCTTGGTGCCATGACACCTGTCATTACACAGGGCATGCACAAGCTTTATCTCACTGACTTCATTAAAAAATGTAACTTTCATTCTATTTCACTGATGGCAATGAAGCTGGGGAATGTGTTTGTGCCCTGGGGTGGTGCTGAGCATCCCCACTCCTGGGAATTCTGTGGCAGATGGAGAGGAAGGTGAGGCTGTAAGTGCCAGCTCGTGCCCTGTGTCCTCTCAAAATGATGGGAAAGTCAATGCCAAGCAGGAAATACTTACTGGTGGGCCTGGCAAACCAGGAGGGCCTGGCTCTCCCTAGAGGAAAGAGGAAAAAATGTTAGTGCTGGACCTCTCTTTGCTGACTTTTTCCAGCAGTGGTGTTTCCAGCTGCACTCAAACCTCTCCTCGTGCCCACTCCAAGATTCACCTGGCTCGTGAGCTGCTGCTCTAAACCCTGCAACCCCCTAAGCAGGATGAGCCTGGATAGCCTTTCCCAACATCTACAGTAGCAGATTTGGGGAAATCCACAGCCCCAGCCTCCCAGAGAGAACCAGTGCTCCTGAACAGTGCCCCCAGAACTTTCAACTTCCTCCAGATACAGCTTTTATATTTTATAGCACTTTTTAATATATTTTTAAATTTCAATTTGCACTTGGGGTTGGCTGCAAGAGGAGCAGAGAGGAAGCTGGATGGGTGTCATGGCTTCCAAACATCTTCCTGGTGGAACAGAGGGATACAGGGATAAACTCCAGCTTTCCAAGGCACAGCATGAGGCTGTGGTACTGCCAGGAGCTGGGGATTACCACAAAGTGAAGAATGAACAAACTGTCCGCAATGATTTTCTTCATATGACTAAACTTGGACAGGAAAAGCAAACAAGCACAGCCCCCAACTGATTTCCATCTAATCCAATTGCAGAGTCTGGATTAAACATAATTTTCATACAATATTTCAAAGGCACTCTATTTTTTTTTCTATTCTAATAAAAAGAAACTTTTAAGAACAGCACTGAAGGTGTGAGACAATATTTCTTAAGTCTTTAATCACTTCTTCCAGCTCAGCCAGTTGTAACACCATTCATAACTGTGTGTGTGTGGACTCCAGATAACAATTTGTATTTTTATTGTTAGGCCCCGAAAGAAGCAAACACTTGTGAAAAGCAGGAGCTCGAGTGGAGCCTGGTTTCCAACTCATCCCACAGAAAAACCCTTTGTGCCCCAGCCCAGAGGGTACCCTGCCCTCCTGGCTTTAGGAGAAGTGCACTGAGCATTGGGAGAGGCACTGTGGGTGAGCAGAGGGGAAGTTGGGACCCTGGAGGAAGAAAATCTCTGTGGGTATTAACAGCAAGGCTGGAAATAACAGCCTCCCACCATGGAGCCAGGAGGCATTTGCAGAGCTGGGGGATTTATAGCGTGTTTCTGTATTTACTGGGAAGGCTGTGGGCAAATCTCTGCAGCCTGGAGCTGCTCAGGATTTACATCCTGCACCACTGACTGACCAGAGGGTCCCTGAACAGAGGCATCTTTATGCCCTGACTTGCTGAAGCAACTCCCTCAGTATCCTTTGCCCACAGCTTTTCCATAAATAGTTATCACTCTCATGGCTGGGGAAGGTTCCCTGCCAAGGAAGTGAAAGGAGCAGTTCTTTGGAAATGAAAAGGCAGCTGGAAATGGCAGCAGGGATGGTTTGCTGCCTCCTCCAGCACCTGGCATTGCCAGCCCCTTGCGTTTTTCCTTATCTCTGTGGTGGGAATGTGCACAGGGAGGTGACAGCAGCAGCAGAGGCTGCTGGGCACCATCCTAAACCTTGATCCTGCCATGGGTGATCCCTGCAGGAGCACCAGAACTTCAGGGCTGAATCAAAAGCCTAATCAGTGCTTGTACCCCCAGTGCCAGATCACTGGGAATTAGAGGCAAGGGCTGTCAGCAAAAGGAAATGCTCTCCTGGGGCTGTGTGAGAAGGAAGGAAGTTCTTCTCAGCAAGTCAAGCCAGGAGACAGAAAGGAGGAGGGGAAAAAAAGCTTGATTTTTTTAAAAGTGACAATTCCTTATTAGCAATTTAGGGAATTACATCCCCAGAAATAATTCACAGGAACTTGTCACTAATTCTTTCCATCAAAACATGCTGTTTCTAGTCTTGGGAGAGATTTTGCTTGTTACTGAGTATGAAACAAGGAGCTTGTTAAAGGCTTTAATTATAAAATATTTCAGAGGGACTGAATGTTGCAGCTCCCCCTGAAAGGCAGGGATGAAAGCAGGAGCTTGGAGAAATTCTGCTGAAGGAGTTCATCTGAGGAGATATCCTGAATAATTCAGCTGCATGCTCTGCACCTCTCACAGCTGATGGTAAGAGACTGCTGAACACCTCAGCAGCACCCACCCAGCTCAAGGACATCCAGCCACAATTCCACACCAATTTCACCCAAAATCACCTGTCCAGATGGCTGGAGTGGCTTACAGAGTTCAGGAATAAAGTGCAGAAAATTTTCAATTGCAATTGAAAAAAAAAAAAAAGTCTCAGCACCAAAAGAAAAATAAAGTAATGGTTTCACTCTGCGGTGGCATAATTGACACTGCCACTCAGGATCCACATGACCCTCCCCATGCAGCACTAGGAAAATGTAGAACAGTGCTGAATTTTATACACCATCAATTTTTGGAGTGTACTGACAAAAAAAGGGGCAGCTCATAAGCAGGGAGTCTGTGTGACTGTGTCCAACACCAGCCACAGCCCAACGCCTCCTCCTGTGCAATTCCTGACAGGACTCAATGTCCTGCTGAGGAGCAGGAACCATCCTGCAGCCTGCCCCTGGACAGCCAGACCATCTCACCTGAACAGGGCACTGACATCCTCTATCCATAGGAGGGATGGGCTGCAAGTCTGTTCAAATAAGAGACCATTTCTGTGTAGCCAAAACTCCAGACTGAGGCTGGGACTGCAGGACTTGGCACCTTAAACACTTTACTCGGCCCTTTGATTTATTAGGACTAAGTTCTTCACATTAATTAAAGGTTGTTATTTGATCCTGTCCCAGGGGGAGCCTTCCAAAGCTTTTAGTTGTGGATAAAGGGGTGTAGGTCCACATGGCTGACACATCCCCAGGCTCCTGCTTCCAAGGGCAATCAGAAGTGATGCTGGTGCTGTTCCAGAATTAAATATCCTGTAGAAAGCAGGAACTGAACAACTACAGGGTTTCTCTCCCATTTCCTCTCTGCAGAAGTTGAAACTTGAAGTCTGGAGGGCTTCATCCTTCCCAAACTCTTCTTTTTCCTTCCACAGTGAATCACAGCCAGCCTTGACCATCTCACACTAAACCAGAGGGGGTTCCCAGGAGTATAGACTCCTTCAGCCAAAGGGACAGTGGGAGGGAGCAGCTGGAAATCAATGAGGTTCTCTCTTCAGCCCAGCCTGGCTCAGGGAGCTGCAGGGAAAGCTCCCCACTGCAGGCACAAACACTCCTTGTTCACCATGTACCAGGGAACTCATATTTTTTTTTTTTCTTTTAACCTCCTTATCCAAAAGAAAATTACCTGCATGGAATGAATAGATTTTTTCAAGGTTGCTTAAGGGCCCAATTCCAACAAATGTAGTTCAGACGAGCTTTAAAAACCCCTGCACTATTCCACAAGCAGTTCAGAGAGACAAGAGCTGCTCAAACTGGAAATCAAAGCAGGAACCCAGACTTTGGCATTTGATGTGGTCTTCTGAAGGTCCATCTGATGCTCATTTTATCCACGGCCAACTACAGGACACAATTCAGTCTTTATCCAACAGATGCAGGGAAGTAATATTTTTAATTTCTAAGGAAACATCAATTAAAAGTAACAGAACAAGATTTTCTCCTCCTTTAAGTCCTGGGTTGTGTAGTCTTCTCCCTCTGCAGGAGGTGTAAGGAGCTGAAACAAAGGCTCTTCATTTTATTTGCCTTTTGGGCCACCACAAACTCATGTCTGGCGACACGAGCCAGATCCTGACACATCCATCAAGTGCCAAAGTGAGGGGTAACCATGATGGCAATATTGAAATAAAACTAGTAAGACAAAAGCAGTGCCCAGTGCTGCATATTTGAGTCTCTTGTAGCCTCTCTAGAAATGTGGATGCTCTGAAGCATCACACAAATGTCTTTGAACTTCTGAATGTGCCCTGACCCCACTCACATCATCCCCCTGCACTCAACCTTGAGCCAGAAGAGAAATATTCTACTCTGCAAGCAGGGTCAGAAACCCCCTGAGCTCCCCCTGGGACAGGGATTGATCCTGCAAAGAACCTGCTCAGCCCCTGCAGAAGGAGGTCTCTGGAGAGGACAGTGATTTTCAGGTCCATCCCCCCGAAGGATGACCAGAGGCTGTGGATCTGGAGCACAAGAGCAGCTTCTCTGCCCCGCTGGCTCTGCCCCTGCCCCACCCCTGCCCTGTGTCACTCACATCAATGCCGTCCTTGCCAGATGGTCCAGGGGGTCCTGGTGGTCCAGGAGGGCCTTGTGGTCCAATTCTCGGGAGGGACTGGGGGAAAGTGAGAGACAAGAGCTTATTTTTCCCTCAGAAGGAACACACGGGCTAGATCAGAAATCAATGGCCAAGTCCTACAGCTTAACCCTAAATCTGCTCCCCCTGCCAGCCTGGGTGGGCTCAGAGTTGCTCTAGAGCAGTGCAAGGCTCTTTGGAAAACCCTTTAGCCTGAGCACACCCCCAGCTCCTTTCACTGGTGGCCCATACTGGGAATGCAAACTGGGCAGCAAAGGGGTTTTGTTGTGCAGGAAATTGTTCTGACATTTTGGGTTGGGCGGAGGAGGAAATGCAAAGCCCATGGAAAAGGTGCCAAGTGCCTGGAAGAAACAATTAATTTATAGCCCCAGTCTGGTACAGTGATGGCAAAGCCAGGCGGACACCAATGAACACCGGAGGAGAAAGGGAAAGTCTCCTCTCTGAGCAGAATAGCACTTGAAAAGCTGGGATTTTGGAAAAGTCTGAGGTAGGGGGAAGGAAAGAAAGGTCCAATAAATGACTTCTGTATGGAGAGGGCTCCAGAGAGCAACTTACTGTAGCTTCAGGGAACAAAGGTTTCATTGTAGAGGCAGCTCTGCTCACAGCAGAGTTCTGAATTCCCAAGCCAGACTGAAAAAATTCCTCACTAACAATGAAAAACTCACCGAGGAGTCACTTCCCCAGACAATAATGTTAATACAAGACAGGGAAGTTTAATTCAGCTTCATGTCTCAAGTGCACAAGGGTTAAACATGCTGGAAGTGTAAAATTTGAAAACTGATTGAGGGAATGAGTAAGAAATTCTGATTCAGATAAAGACCCAGATCAGATAAGATCAGATCAGTTTTACTGGAAATCTGTTACTTCATTGTAAAAGCAAACTGTTTCCTTTTTATCAACAGCTCTCCCCTTTACAAGGCTTTCCATCTCATAATTGCAGTCCTGAATGGGAAAACAACACTTCTACAGAAACATAAAGCAGCAGTTTTTTACACCTACGCACACAGGTACAAACCCAGGCACACATTTGATATAAACTTTAGAATAATAACCTGCCCGTTGCCACATCTCACCCCACAGGTACAACACACACAGACCACTCCTTTTTACCCTTCCAGGTTTTTCCTCGAGCGTGAGACACAAATGAGGTTTCTCACCTGAGCCGATGCTGTGGCCAAGAGCTGACACAGGGAGAGGAGCCCAAGGGCAGAGAATCCAGCCATGGTGCCCAGGCTCTGCCTCTCTCCCTTTCCTCCGGGGCGGCCAAACCCTTTCTCCTCCAGGGTCCAGCAGATCCCTCCTCCTCCTCCCGGGTCTCAGCTTACAGAGCAGAGACTCCTCGCCTCCAGATAAACCTGTGGCTCCAGCTGGAGCAAGGCGAGAGGGGCCGAGCTTGGAGGAGAGGAGGTGGGAGCAGGAGGGGGAGCAGCAGGCAGGCAGAGCAGCTGCATTCATGCCCTGCTGGGCAGCCCCAGCCCCCTGCTCCAGGAGCCCGTGGAAGGGCTGGACTGGGAGATGGGACACAGGAGCAAAACTGGGTTACTCCAGCTGCAAGTGCAAAGCTGTTCCTTAGGTCTCACCCAGGACATTTCCCAGAGCCCATCACCACCTCTGTGCTGGACAGCTAAAAAGCAACACACAGGGTGAGTTTTTCTGCGCCTGAGGCTACCTAACTCCAGCAGGGACATTAAGAAACCTGTAACAGTGCACAACCACGACAGAGAAATGCACTTACTGCTTAGTGAGGTGCTCTGTTAGCTCTGGAGGTTGTTCACATCTGGTTTTGGGCATTTTTTAGGGTGATCTGAAAAGCACCGATTGCTTGAGAAGTGATGAATGCTGGTCAGAAAACAGACAATCACAGACAGATACAAGGAGGAAGGAAAAAGGAGGAACATTCTCAAAGCCACAAAGAAATATTTGAAATATGGAGAGGAAGGAAGAGGAGGACAGTTCCCTGCCTGGTGATCCCAAATGGCAACAGATTAATGAAGAGGCATCTCTTGCAAGGAGCTTCAGGATTCCCTTTATTGATTAAAGACAATTTCATCCAAAGCAGGGCTTGGAAGTGGAGAGGAACAGTGGCCAGATTCCTCAGGGCTGAAATGACACAGCTCATCTGATTAGGAACACAAGAGGAGAAGTGGAAAATCAAAGCTTAAGAACTGAAATACCTGATTTTAGCTTGGCATCTTTACACCAGGAGGCTTGTAGGAGCAGAGTGTCTGTCTGCCCAGCTCCCCAGCAGCCAGCATTCCTAAAGCTTTGGCAGAAGGATAAAGGACTCAGATTTACCAGGTTCCCACAAAATTCTGTGGAACAGGCAGTTGGGGACAGAAAGGAAATGTGTGTCTCTAAGTCTTCTGACGGCTTCAGAGGAACTGGAATCCTTTATTAGACACCCCAAACCCCGAAGAGGGAGAGCAGCTTGTGCCCAGTGAATGTTTTCATTCATTGCACAGCTTGAGGCCAACTGATGGCAGGAGGGCAGGCAAAGCAGACCCAAATTCCTCAGCCACACCTTGTGCAGAGGAAGCCAGGGCTTGGGGAGCTGCAGCAGGTGGAACCTGTCCATGACCAGGACAGGACAAGCCCTGGGAGTGTTCACCTGCAAACCCATCCCACAGACCAAAGGGATTCCCAGTAACCCTCTCATCCCACACCCACAGGCAGCACAGCTGAGGGGACACAATGACTTAGAGGAATTGCTACCACAAAGACACCCCTGTCCTTGTGTCCTGAGGGGAAAAACCCCTGAACTGAAGCTCCCACAGCCAGGCTGGGCAGGTGCTCTCCTCCTGGAGCCCCAGGGAATGCTCAGAGTCCTGGTTTGCTCTGCAGAGCACCACAGCACCTGTGGGAGAAGAGCTGCAAAAGCAACACAAAACGTTCTGAAACACCCAGACAGCCCATCCCTGGAAGTGTTCAGAGACCAGGCTGGATGGGGCTTGGAGCAACCTGGTCCAGTGGAAGGTGTCCCTGCCCTTGGCAGGGAGGTTGGACCAAGATAAACTCTGAGGTCTCTCCCAACCCATTCTGTGATTCTATGATTTCCAAGCACATCATTGAACAAGCAGCATGGGGGTTTTTTCCTCCCAAAAACATTCACTGGGCACATTTTAGAGGTGGAGGAAGACTGGGCATCACCTGCACAGGGAAGAGGCAGCAGGTGTGTGCCATGGGGAGACCAGCAGAGCACCCACTTGTTGGAGGGAACCAAGCAACAGCTCCAGGGGGTGGGTAAATACATGGTCATATCCTACCCTCGAAGATGAAAAAATATAAGTGGAAACCGATATGCCTTAAAGTCATGCTTTAATAGGGGAATGAAGATAACAGACTGTGATACAGCTCTGAGTGCTGGGAAACACCTTGTGAACTCACCACACACACCTCCAGCCAAAACCAAACCTGGTAGGAGAAGGAAGGGGTTGCTTTGAGCACTCACTCCAGGCTGGGGCTCACAGTGAAATCCCATTAAACACAAAACCAAACCTCACCATAACAAGTATAGGATCTATGCCCCAACTGAGCACATATTCACAATGAAAACTTCATTAAATAAGAAAATTACTATAAATCTGTACAAAAGCACAATTAACAATTCTTAGGAATCTCTTAGGAAAGAATTCTCACTCAACATCTTCAAGTATTTATATCTGTAGTTAAGTGTATTCTTATTGGCTATTTAACTCCATCTGTTCTTAAGAAGAAAGAAGTATTTTAAAAACATTAAAGCCTTTTTTCAGCATGTGTGTGACCATGAACATCAGATGTTAAGCTTGCAGACTTTTATTCCCACACACATATGTGGCATGCTGGATCAGAACCTGCAGTTTGGGAAGGCAAATCACCCCTCAAATTCATTGGAAGATAAAGCTTCTTAAGAGCTGTAGCAGAAAGGAAAAACATTGACATTGCACAAGCTGCTGCATCTGCTCTCTGGCCATCTCCTACACAAACCAAACAGCACCAAAGAACCACAAAACCAACCCAAACAACCTGAGCAAACAGCAAGTCCAGACCTTCAGGCTGTTGGAAACAATTTCCTCGACTTCATGAAACAGATCCTCTGTTGTAAATTTTTAGGAGTGAAGGTGCTGAACTGCTTTAATGCTCCTTCAGGCCCGGTGGAATATTGTGCAAGTGTGGCAGAACAGCTGAGAGGGAGGTCAGGAACACTGAGGCAAAGAGCTGGCAAGGTCTGAAAGCAAATTCTTGAGGGCTGGAAATAAACGAACCAGACAAGCGTAGCCTCTCCAATTAACGTTTCAATTAACTGCCCCACAAAGCCCAGTGGTTTCCAGACATGCTGCACTGGAACATGCCCTGGATGTCTGACATTAAAGGCAAAGCAACCCTGTCCTAAGTAGGGAACAGGTTGGTTCTGACACATCAAACCTCACGCCGTGGCCCTGCAGGAAAGAGCTCCCCCAGGCCACTGCAAATTACCAGCAAAGGCTGAAAAAAATGCACTGGGAAATATTTGTGCTGTTTTGGCAACTGAGAGATGAGGGCCTCTGAAACAGTTACGGGCACAAAAATCTGTGGAAGACTATAAAGGGTCTAAAAGTGGTGGGAAAACCTGGGGAAGAGCAGTTCTGAACAGTTTTATGCAAAACCTGGAGCTTTTTCTCTTAGAAACCAGTAGGCAACTTGTAGCCTTAACTCTAACAAGAGCTACAAAGCAACCTGCGTGGGGATAAAGAGAAATAATTACTCAGCACTTTGCACCTCAGAGAACAGAATTTTTACACAAAGGTTCATACTGGCTAGAGACACATTTTGGCTCCAGCTTTTATCCCAGTCTAAAGCCAAACTTACTTTCCTTACAGAAGGAGAGGCATCTACACTCACATCATGTGAAATCCATATACTCATCTCTTTTAGAGAAACAGCACTTTTGCCAGGAACATCTCCTGGTAAGGTACAGCCTTTCACAATAACAAAGAGAAGTTACACAGTAGTAGAAAGGCCTGGCAAATTAGGTCATGCTGTCTTATATGAAAATTCGTGTCTTTAATAAATAGTTAAGTAATTCAAACAAGGAGACAGATCAGTTTTCCTCTTCTCTTTCAGTAAGGACATAACCAGAATCCAAGCAAAGTGCAAAAATCCCCGTTGCTCCAAGATAGCCCTGAACATCAGATAAAACCCAAGAACAGGACACAGCCTGTCTGTGAAGATGAAAAATGAAGAATTTTCCTCTTTGGGGTAACCAAGAGCAGGATCTCAGTGAGTTTACCAGAGATGATTAAAAAACCACAGAAGAGTGAGATAGGGGCCAGCTGGATCATCCCAAAGGGGATTTATTCAGTTCTCCCAGCCACCAAAGCTGGCTCCCAGCAGACAGGGCAGTGCCTTCTCTGCTGGCTCGGGCGCTCGCCATGCTGCTCTCACTCTGCTGCTCCCTGCTCTCCACCAGGCTCTGCTGCATTCTCAGAGCCTTCACCTTTTTCTTGTGGGACCTCAGCACTGTTTTCTTCAGGACAAGTGGGTGTCGTGCTCTGCTCACGACTCTCTGGAGCTTGGTTCTTGTCTGTGTCTTCTACTTGCCCTTTTTCATCTGCCCTTTCTGCCTTTTTCTGCTGTCCTACCCCATCCAGTTCACTTTTACCCCCCAGCAGTTTGCTGTTGCAGTGGTGCTGATCACCCCCAGCTGAATCTCCATCTCCACTCGACTTCCAGCCATCCTTGACTGGAGGAGTGCAGTCAGTCCTGGGGAGCTTGGAAGCAGCTGGGGGTCTCACAGCCCCATCACCTGCATCACCACCACCATCCCCCTTCTCACTTGGCACTTCCACAGCTGCATTTTTCTCACTGACACTTTCTTTTCCAGCCTCACCATTAGCAGCAGCAGGATTAGCCTTGGCACCAGAGGCTGAGGGCCCCATGCTCAGGTTTATGGCCAGGTTGACTGGTTTGCTCCTCAATGTTCTTTTGTCAACTTTCCTGCGTTTCACAGCTGCATCCGTGGCCTCCGGCGCCGCCGGCTCTTTGGTGCTTGAATCATCTTCCTTCAGTGCTTCCTGATTCTCTTCTGCCTGGGAGGCTGGGTCTGAGGAGGGGACCTCTGCACCAATTGCACACTCTCCCAGATTATGGGAAATGTTTTCAATATCAGCAGAGTTTTTCAATGATCCATCCCCTTTAGCATCAGCCAAGTTTGCATTCAGTTTTCTCTTCTTGCTCTCCTTCGTGCAGTCATTCTCTGCTGTACCTGGCACTTCTTCAGCTTCACTTTTTAAATCCTTTCCCTCCAGCTGGGCTTCTTTCTCCTCTTCATCATCTCCTACCTTCAAAACACATTTGCTAATCTTCTCCTTCACATGTTCATCACTCATTTCAGGCTGCAACTCTGCAGCATCTCCAGCTTTCTCCACGTCTGGGGACTGGTTCTGATCCTTCCCCACACAGTCACCACAGGGAGTGTCCTGTTTGTCCTCAGGCCTTTGGTGCAGCTGTGCCTTGGCAGAGCGGGGTCTGTACTTCTGGAGTTTGTCACGAGGCCCCCACACAAAGCTGCTCTGAGGTTTGAAGTGTTGCCAAGCGTAGTGGACGAGTTCTCTCCTCTTCTCTTTGCTTCTGACAGTGAACAAGAAATAATCCAAGGCACTTCTCTTGACATTTGGTAACGTCTCCTCAACAAGAGTTTCTGTGAGGAAAAACTTCACCAAGTGCACTTGATAGGCTTCATATCCCATCTCCCCCAGGCACTTCAGGATGCGAGTAATCCTCAAATTGTTGTGGCTGAACCTGAAGGAAACAGATAAGCAAAGCTGTCAAGGGAAAGTCTTTCAAGTCACTGTGACCCTCTGGGGTGTCTGCAAAATGTTTTCTCTGACTACGAGACATTAAAGACTATTTGACAGTGCAAATGGGAGCACAGGTGGGCTTACTTTTAAAGCACCCACTGCTGCTGTTTGCCTTCAGCAGTCCCTTCCTGCCCCTCTCTGGGCTGAGTGGATTCATCACCTCAGCTGCTTGGAAGGGTTTGGCTTTCTGAATCAGCCACCAGCAGACAAGAGGCACCATGCTGGGGCAGACACACAAGTCCTGCCCCTGACAGAGACCCCACAGGGCAAGCCTGCAGTGTTGAGAACACAGGCATGAAAGGATGCTGCCAAAACCTCAGCACTTAAGCTAGACACAGCTGGTTTTTCCTTTTTAATAGCTGATGGACTTCAAATTGTTTTTTCTTTTGTGATTATGCCACTCCTTTCAAGAGGTGAATATCACCAGGAAGGGTTGTTACTTCACAAAGCCTGCATCAATATAAGAACTGACCCATTTGCAGAGCACTTTTCAAACAAGGACTCAAAGCATTTTACACACATTAAGGGTGTTCCATAAACAATCAAGGAACCATATGGAAAGACTTCTATTTTATAGCTTGACAGAATAAAAGTTAAAAATACTTTCACTAGACAACATTTACCAACAAAAGTCTGCATTCCTCAATGGCTGAGGACTTCCTAGGCTTTGACTTTTCCCTTCCAAGAAGTGCCTGGCTGCAGTAAATGCTCAGCAGCATCAACACCCT
Source organism: Hylia prasina (assembly GCA_013397195.1). Taxonomy (NCBI): domain Eukaryota; kingdom Metazoa; phylum Chordata; class Aves; order Passeriformes; family Sylviidae; genus Hylia; species Hylia prasina. The sequence goes on from VYXD01000011.1 coordinate 202,152, forward strand.
CACCTGTTCAAGTTTTCAAATCGTTCACGCCAATTCTCTGCCCTCTCAAGCTCTCCAGTTTCTTCATTGACCAGGTTGATTCCATAAAATCCCAGCATGAGCTTGTAAGCACGGATAAACCTGTCCATAACTTCCTTGGACTTCCTAAAAGCCTGAAAACAAGACACAGAAATTATTAAAAGGTGAAACTCCCTAATTACCTGCGCCAGATTACGTGACACCTGAATTATAAACAAGGGTTGATTGCATCACTAAGCATTTTTCATTTGCTGACACAAGACAGGCAAATGCTTCACTGTGAGCTCTGTGCACACTAAAAACCCAAGGAAACAATGGAAAAAAACTCTAGACTTGAAATATGAGGTATTTGGGGGAAATCCTAACACTATTCAGATCTCAAAAAAAAGAGACAAAGACTTAAAATAAATACCTGGATTTCTTGACAGGTGAGAGGCCTGGCACGCCAGTTCATCCCATGTTCACGCAAAGGAAACAGCCTGAAGGGAAATAAGTTTTCAGATAAGCAAAGATGATATCCAACCTGGGGCACCCAACTTGTTAAAACCAAACAAGGTTCCAAAATTTGTGGTATCACACACATAACTCTTGGAGAACTCCCATCCTTACGGACACAGAAGTTGTTTTCTAGTAAATTCCTGCCATAAAAGCATTGTCTGCACCAGTAACAAAAAAACTCTGCTGATGTGGATCTCTCTCCTTGCCTTAACTTTGTGCTCCAAGACCACAAATGACTGAGACCTATTGCCACAGCTGCACTGGAAATCTGTGTTTTCAGGAGTTCCAGTGCTTTGCTTCCTGAGGGATGCAACTCAATTAACCAAAGTAACTCTGGGCTTTGTGTGAAGCTGAAATCAGGAACACAGATCCACCTGACACTTCAAAGAGGCACAACTGGAGAAGCACTGTGTTCATGCAGACAATTTACCACTGTATGTAGGAATGGTTTTCTTCCAGCGTTTCATACTTGTCAGCCCAAGATGAAAGCAGAGTTTCAATAAGCACACCTGCAAGGAGAAGCAAAGGTCAGGCAAGAAGTGACATCAAATTAAAATTGAAGTTAGCCAGTCAGCCACTTCACACAGCTCACTACCCCGACCCAGATTCCACACAGGCATTAGCTTCTCCAACAAAACAACCAGCCAGAAAAGTGCCTTTGTTTTCTACCACCAGAGTATTAAGGAAAATACAGCAAGAACATTTTAAAATGGACACTCTTGGTGGGTTTTTGTTTGGTCATTTGGTTTAGTTTTTTATTGTCTCACATGGATGAAACTATTCTTTCATCCACCATCTGCAGCAGATGGCATCAAACAGCCACCACACAAGCTACTCACCGTGGGGCACAAAAGCAATCTCATTTTTATAAAAGCTTAAGTTCCACATCTCTTCTTCCTCCTCATTCTCTGGCTCTTTCAAATCCTGGAGATGAGAACAAGAAATGAACAAGCAGCAACCTTTTAAAAGGCAGCAATCACTCCAACACTTCTCCTTGCTTTCCCTCATATTCCCCACACGTTTCAAGCTAAATCCTCAAAATGTGCTTTGGAAGTAGCAGCTTGTTTCTGATGCACCCACACGCACATCATCCCCTCCCCCTCACAAATGAATCCCTGGAAGGTGCTGAGCCTGTAAATGCAAAGGCAAAAGTGTGTTCCCCCATCTAGGAAGTGTTCCTGAAGGCAGGAGGTGCTGAGGAGGAGCCCCAGGAGCACGTACTGGGTAATGGTTTCTGTATCTCTGCAGGTCTCTTGCCGCTGTCCAGTTGCGCCTCCCGCTGCACTGGAGAGAAGAGACAGAGCAGAGATTCAGAATAAAATCACCTTCTGCAAAATAAAATAAAATAAAATGATGCCCTGACTGAATTCAGCACCTCCCACAGGTTCCCCTGCATGTGCCCTACACTCTGCCCTCCCAGCACCCCCCAAACCAACCAGGCTGGAGCTGCAGTCATTTCTCTGCATTCCTGAAGACAAATTTAAACCAAGAGAAGATCTCCACAAACAGAGATCAACACCATCTCCTGTAACCAAAATACTTCTTTTTCCTTCTCATCTTATTAATCAAGGTTTTTATGTTTTATGTGTATCTTTTATCCCACTTGAGTTTGCCAATGGAAAACATCAGAACAAGCTGGAGATCCCAAATATGAAAATGTCATTGTTTTTCCTTAACTCAAACGTTTTAAAACAAGATACGTCTCTGAGTTGCTATAAACCCTGATGAAGACTTTCAAACTGTAGAATTTAGGATGCAGAAATAACCTTTGAATTCAAGATTCTCATTCCCTGCAGACCTAGCTGAAATAAAAGTTTTCTTCATCTTTGCTTTACGCTCAAGATCAGCCTTGCTGATTTAGACAGTGAATAGCAACAGAGCCACATGGTCACATGAGATACTTATTTTACTGCACTTCTCTTCCAATCATAATCTTCATTATTACCCATCTTTCCATGGAACCAAATTTTATGTCAAGCCTACCTGAAAACCCCTCCAAGACAGCAGTGAGGAATCTGAGCTTTGATCCTGCAAACAAAAAACATTTAGTTGGAACATTTTGAAACCAAACTTCACTAAGAAAATAAAAAAATAGATACAAAATGAGAATACCCACAGCAATGACTCACAGGATGCCTATTAGTTGCCAAGTGACAAGATTTACCTAGTTACAGCTGAATTCACTGTATTTTATGTATAATTCAAATTGCTACAGAGAAAAACCTGTGGTGCCAAACGAACAGGCACCAGGTTCTCATCACAGATGTGCTAAATTCATTCCATGTGTCACATTTAGACAGAATTCACAAAGAACAGCTTCATTGTCTCCTCTGAACTTCATGGAAATAGAAGTTGCAAGTATGACTTAGTTTAAAGTGCATTTTAATTGAAATATACACATATTTATCTACACATTTGCTTTTCTTACACTTCACAGGCAACACAGACAGGTTTAATCTTGATGAGTGCTGAACCATCTTATCCCAAACCATAACAGCATTTTACAGTGTTCTGTGAATTGAGAACCACCAAAAGGAACAAGACTGCTCATGAATAAAGCACAGCACAGCCAGAGGGTCAATGCCAGCTCACAGAGAGAACAAGGAAGTTGGGAGATGGGGGTAAGATGTGCAGAGCCTTGCAAAACTAGCATTAAAAGAAATTTAGAAGAAAGAAGCAGAAAAAAACTCCCCCGAGTTACTTCATAACCTCATTTGGTATTTCTTAACATCACATGCACAGATAAAAATAAAACCACTTTCTAACAAACACTGATCACTAGTTCATTAATTATTAAGGCAGGAATTGGTCTACATTTGTAATACCTTGCTGTAATGAAGTCACCCATTCAGGGCATCAGTTGCCCTGATGACAGTTATGTGGCATTAATGACAATTTTGTTCCCAACTACCAAATAATGCCAGAAATTCTTTACATTTAACATTCCACAGTAACATCCCTGAACAGGGGTGGGACAGAAGCAGCAGACTGGGTCCCACTTAGAAAGAGAACTGGTTTGCTGAAGAATCAGTGCAGATACAGAGACAGATGCAATGCCAGGGTGCAAGGGGCTTGTCCAGATGGAAGCCAGATCCAGGGAAAAGGCAATCTGGAGCACAGCAATCCAGAGAACAAGATGGGGAAGCAAAGAGAGCCAAACTGAGCTTTGCTCCTCCAAGCAGGTGTTCCTGGGTCTCTACAAACTTCCAGCTTAAGGCCTTTCTTCCCAGGTAAGAAACACAAACTAAACAGCAAAGCTGAGACTTCTCTGTAGAAATCAATCACCTTTTTGTCTCACAGCAGAACTAAGTGGGTTTCATGCTCCAAACCTGCACCACACCTTGCAGAATGTGCACGGCTGTAGGAAGAGCAAGGGAAGCACAGAACACAGCCAGGAGAAGGTGACAGGAAGAGGATCTGGCTGTGAAATCAGCTCGAGAGCTGCTGTAACCAAAAGGGATGTGGATTGTGAACAAGGCACAGGAACAAGAAAGAGTCCAGAAGAGGGATTAGAAACCTTTTGTTGGTGGAGATTTAGGAGAAGGCAGGACCATGGGGTTTGTTATTAAAACAGCTGATCATGAACTCCAGGTGTTAGAGCAGTCTCAAAGGGAACTTCTTAGAATGAACACAATCCCCAAAGCTTTCAGAGCTCATTTGTAGAAGCTGAAGGCACTGAAATGCAAAACAGCTGGAAAGACACACCTGCAGGAACTTCAGGCCACTCACACTCAGAGAGAAACAAGTGAAACGCAAAGACAGAAGCAGAATTTTAAGTTTATTTTGAAAGTGCATAGTGAAAATAACAATAAAAAACTCTAACCTCAGTACCAAAGAAAGACATTAGCTGCTTCAGGCATAAATAAAACCATCCAGGCTGAGGGGAGAAGAATGAGAATTAGTGTAAAATAAGCAGAAGTAGGAACAAGTTTGGGAAATTCATCCATGCTTTTGACAGGCTGCAAAGGCACAAATGACTAGCAGAAGATTTACTTCTGCTTCTTTGTGCCTTCATTCTCAGTGCCCTTACAATTTTTTGGGCACTGTCAGACAGAGGTGACTACACACCCATCACTGAAGGAAGAGCTTCTATTTAAAAATGCAGAATAATATTCTCAGGGACAACAACATCCTCCTTTGTAAGGCAAAGCTGGAAAAGTTCACTCACTGGAGTGAAACAATGGTCCTGGCTTTTACAGTTGCCACCATCCAGAGTTGCTTTAAGGAGAAAAAAAGGAACCTGGAGAACAAATACATTCAAACTGAATAATGGGAATGTTCTGGAGTTATTAAAACTTGTGAACTCCAGCCACATACAAAAGACAAGCTGACAGGGTGCACTTAATAGTGCAAAAACCTTCTAAGGAAATCTCTGCCTCTTCCCTTCAGAATTACAGCAATTCCACAAGAAATATCTTTGGCCTTTCCCAGATCTATATGCACAGAGAATTTATTTTTCCTTCAAAAGTGGTTATTTCTATATTTTAATGCTTACTAAGCAAAAAAGAAAGCTTAATATTAACCTCTTTTAAAAGTATATTCATTATCTGCCTATTTATAGTCTTAACGATAAGCTGCTGAAATGAAACTCTGAAGGAGTAATTTCCCTTTCCCCGAAAAGGGAGGAGTTAAAGGACTAGTGTTTCTCCTGACATAGGAAGTACTGAAAAGCAAAAAGTTGTATTTTCCAAAGCAATGCTGGAGAAGAAATTACTGACATCCAATGTCAAACTGAAAAACACTGATGCTACAAACAGAAACCTCAGATAAGACTAACAAATTCCTTTTATTTAAAATAAATATTATTTTAAGGCACCAGACACAAGGTGTTTTGCAGCACCTTGCTCAAAACTGCATAAATACCTCTAGTTTTTAAAACACACCAGTCTTTGGTTTTCAAAGTTGTTCTACACACACTCCCTAAGAAATAAAACATGTCTACGAGAAATAAAGAGATACAGCTCATTTTTAAAATTGAGCAGATGTTATGTAATGGATTTTTATTGATGGCATGAAAGAGCCTAGGGAAGGCCACCATACAAAGCTGAGGATACCGACCAAAAACTTAAAGGAACATCGATGCCATAATGTCAAATCCAGCAGCTATCAGCTGTGGTGAACAGAACACAGAACCTGTATCTATGGGATAAAGTACCCACATCATAGGGAATGGGGGGCAAAAACAAATCAAACCCAGCTCATGGCAGTGTGATGGAACTTGAGGAGTCATGAACTGGGAGCTCCCTTGTAAGTCCCCCTCGTCCAGGGGGATTTGCTTCCTCAAGACGAGGGCAAATTCCGTGCTGAGGATCCCGAGGGCCGCGGTGCCTCCCCCGGCACGGAGCTCGCCGCTGCACTGCCGAGCAGCGGCTCCGCACGGGAGACCGGGCGAGGAAGGGCCGGGAAGGGAAGGGGCTCCGGCTGCGGGGCCCGGGCAGGAAGGGCTGGAAGGGGTCCCCTCACGCCGTGCAGCCCCGCAGGCTCCGCTCTGCCGCCGAGCCCCCCACACACACCTGGCTGTGCCGGCAGCCCCGCGCCCGGCCCTGCCCCGGCTGCTCCGCCGCATCCTCCGGCTCCTCCTGCTCGCCTCCGCCGCCGCCATCCTCCTCCTCCTCGTCGTCCTCATCCCCCTCCCAGGTGGAGTCGTACTTCCAGAGGTTCGCCTCGTCCTCCGCCTCGTCCTCCTCCGCCCTGAGGGTGAACCAGGCCGCCATGGGAGGGTGAAGAGAAAGGGAAAGCGAAAGGGACCGGGATGTGACGGCGGGACCGCCCGCCCGAGCGCACAAAGCCCGGGCACGTGGGGGGGGACGGAGGGACGGAAGCGCGGGCACGCCCCGCCCCCTTCCTGCGCCGCCGCGCCCCATTGGCCGCCGCCCGCGCGGGCCCTGCGCCCGCCCGCACCGCGTCCGGGGGATCCGGCTTCGCCCCCGGTCCCCGGCAGAGGAGCGGACGGGCCTGGTAGTGGAAAGGGATAAAAGAACATTCCCGGCCTCGTACAGCAAAAGGGATAAAAGAACAGCATTCCCGGCCTCGTAGAGGGAAAGGGATCCAAGAACAGCGTTCCCAAAGAGCCAACACTCTGAAAGCCAAAGGGGGCAGCGGAGGGCTGCGCTGAGGGCAGCTAAAGGGTTTACACTTGTCGATACCAAACTTCACACCCAAAGAGTTCCTAAAAAATCTGCGTTGCTGGATTGACCGTGAAATCCCCAGGTGGGCTTTCTTTGCTGCGAGGTTGGTGCTGAGTGGTTGCACCAGTACACACTATTGTCAACATATCTCTACTTCAAGCTATATAAATATTTCATTGGTAGAGCAACTTTTGATTAGAATCCCACGGATGGGAAGGATTTGCCCACGGAGATATGAGGCTTGAGAGTTACAAAATCTGCACTTCATGGCCAAAATCTATGTAGACTGTGACAAAGTAACCAGCACTTTAATGCTAAATTAGTTTTAAAATAAGTTGGGCCAGATTTCAATCAAGTCACACAACAACTGCCATTTAATAAAATAAAAACAAGTCTAATTTATTCTTTGTATAAAACAAGAGAAGCAAACTAGGCAAACAAGAACTTGGCTATGTACCTAGAATAAAACAAAAAAATGACAAGACTCCTAGTGCCTCACCTTGAAAGCAATACTGAGAGATCAAGAAGTAATTCTTTTTATTAACTGATAGTTAATATACTGAAACAAATTCAGTACCATTTAATCCTGCTTCGTTCACCATTTAACAGGTGTTTGTTGACTGCGATCCATCTTTTGACAACACAAAAATAGTAACTTCATCAAATCTCAATGTTCTAGCATATAAAAGATAAGCATTACAATGTCAGCAAGATTCTTCAGTTGTAGAACAAAACGAACATTTTGGAAAACCAATTTAATTCATGTCTACTAAAACTGCTTTAAAAAAATAATTAAGTACAAACCCCACTCATACACAACTATTACAAATGGATGAAGCAACACCTCCACGTTCATGCACAGCTCAGCTGATCCCCTATAAAACCATGTCTCATCACCAGATATTTTGTTTAGGACATTTATTAATTACTTGGGCTAGCGGCATTATAATTTTCACTTTATTTATGGTTGAAAAATATTACATCAAAAAGGATGAAATGAGGTTCCTCCAGCAAAGACAGCAACAGAACTCTTCAAATGCAGCGGTCATCTGCATTTAAAAGAATTTTAGTTTTACTGAACCAACGAATTGAGACATTTGATACAAATGGATGGGGAATGGCCAAACATTACCCACAGATGGTCTGTAATACTCACAGACAGCAAAGGCAGAAAAAGCAATGCCACATTCACAGAAATCACCTCTGCTCTCCATGGCCCAAGGCCCTGTGCCCCATGGGGCACTCTTTCCACGAGCTGTGCTGACACAAGAGTGTGCTGCTGGCCTGAAACGCAGCCCTGGCACTGTGACACCCACCCTCCCCACTGCCACCTTTGTCCCCACGCCCCGGGAAGGCGGCTCCTCGCTGGCTGCCCCGAAAACACCCCAGGAGAGACAAAGCCAGCGCGCAGATTCCTCAAAGACTGGCTCAGGTATCTTCTGCTTCCTCCAAAAGTTTATGGAGCGACTGTGCTGCTCCTTGTTTTTCCTGCTCCCTCCTCCCATGCCAGAGTTTGTCACTGCTGCTCAGCTCTACGTCCTGCGTCGTTTGGCGGCGCTGGGACTCGAGGGGTTGCTGTTGGCATTTAGAACCTTCTCGGTGACTCTGTTGCGCTTCCTCTTATCAGACCCTTCTTTGGATCCAGGATCTGATGAAGTTTTCTCTTTCTCTTTGCTGCTTGGCTTTTCAGTTGTTTTTCCTAAACTTCCAGAGGGTGCAAAAACTGAAACAGGACCAAAGTAATGATTCCAGATCAGAGTCATACACATAGGCAAACAAGAGTGATATCAAACTTCTTTATATTCCATAAAACTTCTCAAAACAATCGACTCTCAGCAAACTTGTCCATCATTTAAATCTTACTTTCAGTTCTAAAGGAAAAATCTCTGTGAAAGGCACATCTTGCTTTTATTATTTGCTTTAAAGACAGGCATATATTTTGACAGGCTAAAAATCAAGCTCATTAAGTGGAATTAAACAGCACTTAATATTAAAATAATTAAAATGAACACTTACAGAAACATAGGACCGATCTATGGAATTTATAATCAGCAGCAGTCATTACATTTGGTACCATAGATAATTTTAAAACTGAACACCCAAAAATTTAATATATTTTAAAATACATTTTAGAGCTTTTATTACAGTCTTTAAACACCACTTATTCAGTGATATAAATATGATGAAATTATATAGATAGCAGTTGGCTTGGTCTGGTAAGATAAATAGCAGGATCTCTACTGTTCACATTTGACTTGTTCTACAGCAAAGTGTTAGGAAAACAAGCCTTTTATTTAAAAGCAGCAAGATAATGAGAATAAAATAAAATAAACACTCTGCCCACCTTCCCATTTCAGCACACAATTTTACAATCTCTTTTGATTTATTTCCCCCATGACTACAAAGTCCCCAACACAGAGCATTTAAGTTCAAAAAAATCAGACTCAGCTTTCTTCCAGAGATCCTTCAGACTCCCAGGGGTTTGTCAAGTACATATTAAAGCCAAAAATTTCCAAAGCTATACAACTTTGTACAGATGAATTAGGAGGAAAGAAGAAATCTTTTCAAAAAGCAGCTGCTTACTCTGTGCACTCTTAAATAAATCAAGTTCTTAGCATGAGCACAGGCTAAGTCTGAGTACAAATCTCAAAGTACACTGCATTTGGATTTACATTTTAACATTAATTTCTCAATTACAGTTGGTTTTTAATCTCGTATTACACAGTAGAGAGTTACAAAATTACCTTCTTCAGGACCTGCATGCGTTTCCATCTCTTCTTTTAAAATTTCCTCTTTCACTTCTTCTTCCATCATTACTTTTCCTACAGAAGGGATTGTTAGCAGTGGTTAGATGGTTTTAAAGAACCACATGGATTTTTTCCAGATTAGTAGCCTCTGCATATCTGCATGTTTGCAAATATTCCATGCAACATGCAGCAGTAATTTGGTGTCAAGAAATTATTATTATTAACATGAGAAAGTGAAATGCTTAACAGGCAAAACATATTGCAGTGTCTTATCTGTACTAGGATTTTACACTGAATTTTTAGTGTAAAGTTCAGTGTACCTAGTAATTGAGAAGCATTCCACTGAAGTTTAAAGTATCCCAAGAAGTCCTTCGGCAGGTGCTTGAACTTCCTAGCTCGTACTTTGGATAACACACATCAGCTACATTTCAAAATCCAGCTCTCACTGCTCAACCTGAGATTTCTGTCAAACTGCTGCACATTTCTATTAGATTTGACAGTACACTCTTTTTTGGGGGAGTTTTGTTAAAAATTCTGAGATGAGATTAAAGCAACCAAGAATCAGAGACTGCAATCACATCTCACCTTCTCTCACTTCTTGAATCATTTCGTCAGGAAGAGCAAAATTCTTCTCTATATTAGGGAATGGAAGAATCTCAGATTCATGCTTAGAAAGAAAAGAAGGATCTCTGTGAGTGACTGGTAAAGACTTTAATTTGAATTTTGACATGCAATCTTAAGTTCTATTTTACATGCAATTAAGCGCTAAATAATTTTTAACAAGACACTTCAGATGTTAGAGAATCAGGAGGCTTCTGATATCAAACTGATTACTGAGGTCAGGATACCTGAGATCACAACTCATGATCATTTGAGATCATTTTTAAAACCCAAACACAGCAAATTCTTATGTAAACACATGGCAACTTTCTCATTTGACACTTATGTATGTATCTAAACATTTTCTGGATCAGCGTTTAGGCAATTTTAATAAAAAAGTCAGAACGTGGTATCAAAAAAAAAACCAAAAAAACCTCACAAGGCACTGAAGGTTTTATTGTCTCCTAGCTAATCTACTTTTATTCAGGGAAAACCCCATCAGCTCACTGGAATGACACCAAGTACCACGAAAGGTACAACGGGCCCAGTGACTTTGGCCTGTCAAAACTCCTGAACTCCATGAAACCACGTGGCAGCACCAACCCTTTATACTCACAAGAGCCTGCATATCATACATGGTGCTCAGATGGTCCCAGATCACTTTGGATGAGATCTGCCGTCCGATATTCTGGCTGAATTTATCCCGGATACAAATCATGTGGAAATGGCGATTCACACCTGGGGGAAGAACTCAGTGCAGTTAACGCTGCTAACAATTTTATTCATGATATTTAGAGAGATAAAGAAATTTATTTACTTATGAATTAAAAAAGCCATGTTGTTACAAGGAACCCACAGATTACAGGAAAGACAGCTGGCAGCTGGGCAGGCTGATCGTTCACCCTACGCTGCAGGTGCTATTCCCTAGGGAGCTGAGGGTGCCCCTGTGGGTAATTCTGACACACAGACAAAGCTTTTATAGGGGCTGTGTGAAAAACATCCAGAGGAAAGTGTAGGGAGTGCTGTGTCCAATTCTGGGCTCCTGAGTACAAGCGAGACACAGAGCTCCTGCTGCGGGTCCACTGAGGGAACAGAGAGGAAGGAACTGGAGCATCTCTCTGACAACGAACAGCGGAGGGAGCTGGGCCTGTTCAATCTCCAGAAGAGATGTCTAAGAGGGGACCTCAACAATGTTTATGAATAAATAAAGGGGGAGGGCAAGAGGACGCATCCAGGCTCTGCTCGGTGGTGCAGAGCAGTAGGACATAAAGCAAGGGCAGAAACTGGTGCACAGGAAG
>VYXD01000012.1:9996-34542 GCA_013397195.1 Hylia prasina
GAGCGCCCGGAGCGGGACCGGGACACGGAGCGGGGCCAGGGAGGGGACACGGAGCGGGGCCAGGGAGGGGACACGGACCGGGGCCAGGGAGGGGACACGGACCGGGGAGAGGGACAGCGAGAGGGGACTGGGGTCAGGGGGGGGGGATAGGGACAAGGACATAGAGCAGGGTCAGGATGGGAGGACAGGGACAAGGACAAGGAGTGGGGTCAGGCTGGGGACACAGCGGGGGATAGGGACAAGGACACAGAACAGAACATGGGGAGCTGGACAAGAATAGGGAGGAATACTGGAGCAGGGCTGTGGACAGGGACACCACAAACAGGGTGGGGACAAGGACACTGGAAGCAAAATAGGGACAGGAGCAGAGTAGGATGGGGACACCGGGAGTAAAATGGGGATGGGGATAGCAAGAGCAGGATGAGGACAGGGACATAGGGAGCTGGACAGGGCCTGGGGCAGGGTGGGGATGTGGAGACCAAAAGAGGGTGGAATGGGAGCATCAGGAGCAGGACAGGCACGAGGACACAGGGAGCAGGACAGAGATGGGGACAGTTGGAACAGGGCTGTGGACAGGGACACCAGGAGTAGGATGGGGATGAGGGTATTAGGAGCAGGGTGGGGACAGGGTTATGGAGCACAGGACAGGGATGAGGAGGGGGCAAGAGGCACCAAGAGCAGGTGGGGGCATCAGAAGCAGGACAGGGACAAGGACACTGGGAGCAGGACAGGTACACCAGGAGCAGAATGGGGATGGGGACATCAAGAGCAGGCTGGAAAGCAGGGACATTGGGAGAGGGGAACAGGAGAAAGGTGAGATGGAGAAATCAGAAGCAGGACAGGGACACAGCCACTGCAAGCAGGATGAGGTCAGGGACACAGGGAGCAGGACAGTGATGGCGACAGTGGAAAGCAAATGAACAACAGAGGCAGAATGGGAACAATGGGACCAAGAAGTGGGACAAGGACACTGGGACACGGGATTGGGACATGGGGAGTAGGAAAATCGTGGAGGCACTGGGAGCAGCATGGGCGATGGGGACAATGGGAGCAAGATGGGAATGGAGAGAGCAGGAGCAGGGTGGGGACAGGAGCATTGGGAAGCACAAAGGGACTGGGGTAGGATGGAGACAAACACCAAAGCAGAGTGGGATGGGAAATCAAGAGCAGGACAAGGACACAGGGAGCGGGTGGGGACAGTTGGAATGGGGCTGTGGACAGGGACACCAGGACCAGGGTGGAGGCACTGGGAGCAAGACAGGCATGAGGACAGTAGAAGCAGGACTGCAGTCAGGGTCCCTGGGAGCAGGATGGGGACAGGGACCTTGCACAGGGTGGGGGCTCATCCCACGAGGAGACGGCTGCTCAAGGTGCTGTGTCCTGTGGGGGCCTCCCAAGTCCGTGGGGATGGGGACAGATGGGAACAACTGGAGGGGTCAACACAGGATCACTCCCTGCTGATGGCCCTGCTGAGGGTGGGGGCACATCCCCCGGGGTATGTCCCAGAGCTGAGCCCTGACCAACTCGTGTCAGGGATGGAGCCCCTGGTACCCCAGTGCGTGATTCCACGTGCCTCGGTTTACCTGTGCCCGGGCAGGCACATCCCTTGGGGCATCCTGCACCCGCACAGATCCTTTGCGTGGGGAAATTCCAGGCGCGCCGCCAGGGCTGGGGTCAGGGTCCAGCCGCAAAGCCCCCACTCCCAGGGCAGAGCAGTTTCCGCGGAAAATCCCCAGCTCACGTGCGCAGGGCCAGGTTTGCGGCTGGCGGCCCCGCCGCGGGTCAGCGTTTTCCAGCTGCTGGGAAGAGCCTGCGTGAGAACCGGCTCCTTCCCACGCCTGCCCGGCCGCGTCCCGCCGCCCTGTCCCGGGGTGAGGGCCGGGGCGATGCCCGCACCCGCCGGGATCCATTGCAGCCTCGGGGTTCTGCTCTCTGAAGGAAGGATATGGGAGCACCGATGCCCATCCACGGGCGTTCCCAGGGCCCCGTCCGGCCCCGTTAGCCAGCCCTGGAGAGCCCGAGGCTGGGATGATGGATGTCCTCTTCCTATGACAAGCCTGCCCAGAGCAGCCGAGCACTTGGCTCTGGAGCCAGGGGCCATCCCCGAGCCCCGGGACGTGCAGTGCAGCACCGAGCACCGCCAAGCCCCAGGCGCTGATCCCACTGCAGCCCTAGTAGGAGCATCCCAGCGTTTGTCCCAGGAGATGCCTGGCCTGGTCCCTGGGGGCCCAGTTTGGTGCTGGTCTGTACTGGGAGATGACTAGCTCCCCCAGCGTGGCCATGGGGGTGCCAGGGTTGTATTCTGCTTGCATCAAGCCAGGATTGAGCCCCACTTTCCCCCAGGACAGAGGGGGAACATGCCATCGGTGAGGCCACGGTGCCAGGGCAGATATGGGAGGTGAGGGGGCAGGTATGGGAGGTGAGGGGGACCCTCCTGGCACTGCCCAGCAGGAAAGGCTGAGCCTGCTGATAGTGCTGGAGCCCCAGGACCACATCCCTGGAAAAGCTGAGCCTGCTGATAGTGCTGGAGCCCCAGGACCACATCCCTGGAAAAGCTGAGCCTGCTGATAGGGCCGGAGCCCCAGGACCACATCCCTGGAAAAGCTGAGCCTGCTGATAAGGCTGGAGCCCGGCACAACACACCTTCCCACTGGGCTATGGGGTGGGCAGCAGCATGGCCCTGGGGGTGATCCCAATCACTGACAGGAAATCCTTCCCCTCCCTGGTTTTGATGCTCCACTGGCCTGAATTATCCCCCATAACATCCAGTTTCCGCAGAGACCCAGCACCTGGTGGGATGGCTGGATGCACTTTCCCATGGATGCCTCCTATCCCCTGCTTCTGTCAGCCCAGTGCCTCCCAGCTTCCACCAGCAGCTGGGCAGGGTTTGGGAGTGAGGGAGGAGGTTGTCCTCAGCTTTATCCCCTGCTTCCCCTGTGCTGGTGCCCCAGGGCCACCTCAAGCCCCTCTGAGTGCAGTGATGTTCTGGGACAGGTTCCCAGGGGTGTCACTGGGATGAAGGAGGCTGCCAAGGCCAAACTCAGCAAGCAAGCATCAGGGCAGGGCCAGGCCAAGCCAGCTCAGGCTGGGGGCAGCCAGGGGACAGGGAGGGCAGGAATGGCCCCAGGAGATGTAAATCAGCCCTGCTTCCACAGGACATAGTTGGGACAGAACTGGGGCAGAGTCCAGAGCGAGAGAGAGCAGGGAAGTGGAGAGGGAGCACTAAAAACCTCTCAGAGGATGAGCAGCTGATGAAATTCCTGAAAAATCAGCAAGATTGAACAAGAAAGGAAAAAAATAGGCCTGGGCTGACTAGTCCATTCACTGCCACAGCAGAAGTGGGATAGCTGGGAGACAGGGAGTCCTTGGGAGTGGTACAGTGCTGAGGCCAGGGGGAACTGTGGCTGAGAATGGGAGAAATCCTGACAGTGTGTACTGGAAGCACCGGGAAAGCAGAGCCTCCCCCAGCACTGCCTCCTCTGGGTACAATCAGACTAAACCCAGCCTGGAAGTTTGTACTAAACGTTTACAAGGGTTCAAAAAAGGGGTACAAAAAGGTCAAAGCCACACTCATCTCTCCTTCCGAGGAGGCTGGTAAAGCACTGCCCCCACCAAACCCCCTTTCAGCTGCCTGAAATGCTTGACACAGTTGAGGCCCAGTCCTCAGGAATCCATCCTGACTGCTGAGCTCCGTGTGCTGGAGGAGCCTATCCAAAGGAAAAACCTCGCTGTAACAATACAACATGGATCAGGGCTCTGGCTCTGGGCTGCTCCCCGTATGGAGAATGCCCACAATTGGTCCATGGAGACTCCTACAACCATGGAAGTGACCTGAGGAGCAGCTCCCTGCCTGTCCTGAGCCTCCAGGAGCCAGGGCTGGGCAAGCAGGGATGGGGAATGACTGGCAGGTGCCAGCCAGGGCTCGGGTCACCCCCCCCATGCCAGGGCAGCAGGTTCACATGGGGTAGTTGAGAACAACGTCTTGCTTGGCCAGTTCCAGCAACATGGGGTCGTCGAAGAACTTGCTGATGCTCACGTCCTCACTCAGGCCCTGCAGGGTAACACAAAGCCAGGGTTATTCCCCATACAGCCACTGCCCAGAGAGCCCACTGGGACTTCGTGTCCCACACACAGATAAATTTCCAGACTCAAAAAAAGGCATGATGTGCTCCTCTGCACCTTGAAGGCACCTAACATCCCTCAGCAACCTGCAAACATGGTTTCTGCTGCTGAGCACATCTACCAGTTCACTGCCCCCCACAGGGCAGCGTAATTCCCTCTGCTCCCTCTGCAGCCCCTCCAGCCCCTCAGTCCAGCTCACTAAACCATCACGGAAACCAGTCCTGCTCACAGAACTGGACAAGGGGGCTACACCAGGCCACTGAGGGGCCAGAGGGGCTGGAGAGGGATTGGGGCTCAGCAGAGGCCACAGGATCCTGTTTTGGGCTGGAGTCACTGATGGGACCGACAGGCAGCACGGGGAGGTCCTGGGGCACAAAGGATATCAGACCCCTCTGGGAACACAGAGGGGATGTGGCACACCCAAGGGACAACACTGCAACAGCTCAGCTGCTGGGACACAGGGACACCACAGGGATTTGTCCCAGACATACCTTCCTACGCCTGGTCTTGATCATGAACTCCCGGGCCAGGTGTGGGGCTGGCTGCGGCTCCAGCGGCCGGATGACGATGCTCTTGTCCAAGGGGTCACCAGGCACAATCTGAAACACAGGGCCAGGATGTGAGCATGATGTTGGGGCTGGTTCAACCTCCTGGGGACCCCAACTGCAACAGGAAACACCCCTGGGTCCCACAGACACCCCAACACCCTGTCTGCCCTTCTGGCACACGAACTCATATCACTGCTGGTGATCATGCCTGTGAGAAGTCAATAATACAGTGCTGAAAACTCAAGCCAAGAACACGTCCCAAGGACATGTGCCTTCCCCAGGGAGTACTGCAAGACCCCTGAACACCTGCTAACAGAACAACCCACGCAAGTCCTGGTCAGCACAACCCCCTCCACAAACCAGGCATGCTTATTGTTTCAGAGCTGAGCCTTGGGCTTTGAAACATCAGCCTTTAGGCCAGACTGCAGCTGCTGCTCTCATGGAGCTGTACCCCGAACCACTGTGCACCACACAGCTGTGGCTCCCACAGGACCTGATCTGCCCCAGACACAGAAGTGGCCAGAGAACCCTCGTTTGTCCCCAACTTTGTTTCCTACAGGTTTAAAACACCACCTCTGAGAGGTAAAGCTGAAGTGTGGCACAGGTCAAACTTCCTATGGCCGATCAGTGAGTCCGAGCTGCGCTCCAAGATTTCTGCTGCCCAGGCTGCAAACAAAGCATGAAGTGGACACAAACAGGTTCCCTCCTCCCACGGGGGATGTCGTCTCCTCAGGCACTGCAGGACCCTGACACTCAGCCAGCAGCAGCTTTCAGGGCTCCCTCACTAGGACTGGGTGTGACTGGACTTGGAACAAAGCCCTGGTAGACACGGAACAGCTGGTGCACAAAGCCTCCCCAAGATGCTCTGAGGATGTTCTTCAGAGCTTCCCTGCTCTGTTGGAGCTGTGGCACTGAGAGCACCTACCTGGTGCCTGATGCTGCCTGTCCCTCTTCCCCATCTCCCCGGGGCATGGACTCACCTGCCAGTGGTGGAAGACAGAGAGAGAGAAGGCTTGTCCCTGCGTGTGGGTCCTCAAGTCTGTCTCAAACCCAAAGGAATCAATGGCTGGGATGAAGGCTTTGATGGTGTAGAGGGGAGAGCCTGGGATCGGAGCATCCTGGGTCACGTGGCCTCTGCAAATGTGTCAAAGGATCAGCATTCCTACGTGTCACAGAATCATGGACTGGTCTGGGTGGGAAGGGACCTCGAACCCCACACAGTTCCATCCCCTCTCCCATGGGCAGGGACACCTTCCACTATCCCAGGTGGCTCCAAGCCCTGTCCAACCTGGCCTTGCACACTTCCAGGGATCCAGGGGCAGCCACAGCTTCTCTGTGCAACCTGTGCCAGGGCCTCCCCACTCTTACAGCCAAGAATTTCTTCCCAATATCCCATCTAACCCTGTTCTTTGGCAGTGGGAAGCCATTCCTCCTTGTCCTGGCATTCCAGGCCCTTGTCCAGCTCTCTTGGAGCCCCTATAGGCATTAGAAGGGCCTCTGAAGTTTCCCTGGAGCCTGATCTTCTCCAGGTTGAACCACCTCAGATCTCCCAACCCATTTTTACAGGAAGTTGCTCCAGCCCCCTGAGTGTTTCCCCAGCCTCATCTGGAGCCAGTGGAGGAGGTCCAAGTCCTTCCTGTGCTGTGGCCCCAGGGCTGAGCACAGTGCTTTGTACATTCTCCTCTCTGACACTCAGGAAGAACCAGGCACAACCCAAAGGCTGCGTGTGATCCTGAGCATCCCTCCCTGCTCTGCTCGGGGCCAGGATCAGTCAGGAAGCTTCCAACTGTCACTTCATGCAGACTTCACCCTCTGCACCAGTGCCAGGACTGTGGAATCTCCAGCAGCCCAGATGCCAACACTGCTGCTGTGCAAGCCCCCACTGCTGGCAGCGGGAGCAGCTCACCTGCGCCGGGCCAGCACCGTGTACACAGCAGACACGCAGTCAGCAGGAGCCTGAACCTCCACGAAGTAGTAGGGCTCCATCAGGCGAGGGGTGGCCTGTGAGGGGACAGGGGACAGCTCAAGTTCTCTGGTCAAACCCAGCGCCTGACAAGATTACAGGGCTCCTGCTGCCCCATGGCTGCCCAGACCATGGGAAGGAAGGACTTTTCTCCCTCTGGGCATGAGTCATGCCTCCCTCTCCCCCATGCCCGCCCTTCCCAGCAAGCCCAGCAGAAGCAAGAAGGGGAGAGGGAGCAGATGCACAGCAGTTTCCATCCAGGCTGGAACAGAGGCCTGCAGGACTCGTGTGCCAGCCCACAAGGGCGCTGCAGACGTTGATGGGTGAATGAGTCAGTGTGCACCCACATCCCCGGGGCAGCTCCGTGGGGATCAGCCCAGCACAAGGCAAACCCTCACCATGAGGAAGGCGGAGTACACGACCCTGCGGGCTGTGGGGATGATCTGTCCTCCACCCCGGTGCAAGGGCTCCTGAGCAATCACTGCATCCAGGATCTTGAACTTCACATTGCGGATCACTGCCAAGGGAGAAATGACAGCCAGTGACCCTGGGGGATGTTCTCTGCCAGCATCAAACACATCCCCTGATAACGCCCAGAGCCACCAGCAGTTCTCCTAAATTTAATTCCAGCAGAGAACGCATGACCACGTCATAACCCTGCATATCACAAAATCATGGAATGATTCGGGTTGGAAGGAGCCTTAAAGCTGATCTAGTCCAGCTCCTTGCCATGGGCAGGGACACCTTCCACTAGACCAGGCTGCTGCAAGCCCCACCCAGCCTGGAACAGCCAAATGCTCAGAGATGGAAGAATTTCACTGATCTCATTATCTCAATTTCCCTGCAGGTCCCACTTACATTCATCACAGAGGGGCCCTTCCCTGGTCCCCCACTGGAAGCCCTGCACGATGCTGTCCTTCACTGAGCCCAGCAGAGACTTGTCCACCTAGAAACAGACAGACAGCTTCAGAGACCACACCTCATCACAGCCAGTAACACCCAGTGTTTAAAAGTCAGTTTCCAAAAGAACAGCAGTGTCCTCCTGTGCCTCCAATGTCCACCCCTCCCTCTCACAGCTCAAGAGCATCAGCACTATATAATTTCTAGAGCACTATAAATTAAGAGTCCACGTTCTGGTGATCCTGAAAGGCAAGTTCATGAGTTGCAAATTTTGGCAAGTTGAGGACATTGGCCCAAACAGCAACACCTGAAAAATAACAGGTGACCTGGTAACCAGTGTAGGATCATTGTGGGGAAAGTGCAGCAAGTCTGAGCTGTGGCAAACAACGAGCACCCCAAAGGCACCAGGGCCTTGCTGAAAGTTCTGGGAGGAGTGGGA
The DNA here is from genome assembly GCA_013397195.1 of Hylia prasina. Taxonomy (NCBI): domain Eukaryota; kingdom Metazoa; phylum Chordata; class Aves; order Passeriformes; family Sylviidae; genus Hylia; species Hylia prasina. Next base: position 17,969 of record VYXD01000012.1, read on the forward strand.
CCTCCTGGCACCACAGGACAAAGGTCTCACTGAAGAGTGGCCCCCACTCCTCACCTCTGAGGGCAGTGTGTCATCTACCAGGATGTTTGGGCCAGTGGCATCTGGCCCAAAGGCCCAGATGGAACGGGCAGCCAGCAAATCCCAGTCGTATTTGGTCTGGAAAAATTCACCCAGCTTCTTTCTGATAGAGAGAAAGGGAAGAAGCTTTAGGAAACAAGAATCTGACCTGCACTCATGATGTTTTTACAACCCTGCTCCCTTCAGGCACAAAAGTCTCATCCAGAGATGCTCACAGACTGGCTGGCAGGAAAACCAAACCAGGATCCGTGTCTAGATGCTGCTGCCTGATACTGTGCACCCTGCAGATCCCAGCATTCCCTTTTCCCCCAGTTATTTACTTGCAGCTGGATTCCTGCTCTCCCAGATTGCTCATACCTGTTCCATGTTATCTGCACCACTTCGTTCTCAATGTCCTCCGCCAGCCCCTTCTCCAGGGGCTCAGCAATCATCGTGATCTTGTTCCTGAGGAGAGACAGTCACCATTAGTGATGGAAATGGGGGTGACTGGGAAGACCTTAGAGACTGGCAGCCCTGCAAGAAAGACATGGAGGGGCTGGGATGTGTCCAGGGAAGGGAAAGGAACTGGGGAAGGGTCTGGGGCACCAGGAGCAGCTGAGGGAGCAGGGGGAATCAGCCTGGACAAAAGGAGGCTCAGGGGGGACCCTCTGGCTCCCCACAGCTCCCTGACAGGAGGGTGCTGCCAGGGGTGGGGGTCAGACTCTGCCCCCACAAAGGACAGGATGAGAGGAAGCAGCTTCAAGTTGAGCCAGAGGAGGTGTAAGTGAGATATTAAGGAAAATTTCTACACAGAAAATGTTGTCAAGGCCTAGCACAGCAGCCCAGGGCAGTGGTGGAGTCATCATCCCTGGAACCGTTCAAAAAACACGAGGATGTGGCACTTGTAGACATGGTTTAGTGGTGAACATGACAGTGGTGCTGGGTTGACAGCTGGACTTCATTTAGGGTCTTTCCCAACCTTAATACTGCCACAATTCTGTGATTCTCTGAGTGCACCCAGCTTGGATGCAGTGGGGTGGATGAAGCCACCTGTATCCACTGCTGTTCCTGTGTCCTTGTGAACACAGCCCCAAGTGCTCAGCTACTGCACCCTGGAGCCTCTTCAGCCCCAGGAGGAGACAGCTGAGGGACAGCCTGGCTCCAGCCCTCCTGTCTCACATCCAGCCCCTGTCCAAGCCAACCCACCCCCAGCACAGGTCATTCCATGTGCCCAGAAGGTCAAAGCCTGACCTAAGACTGGGAACAACCTGGTCTGGTGGAAGCTGTCCCTGCCCACAGGAGGGCTTGGAACTGGGTGGTCTTTAGGGTTGCTTTCAACCCAAACCATCCTGTGATTCTGTGAAGACTGGAACCTCTTTGTTCCCAGAAATAACGCTGCCAAACGTGGTGAGAGTGTCTCAGAATAAAGGAAGGCAAGAACCAGAAACCACAGAGGAACACAGGAGAGCCAACTTCAGCAGATCACAATTTCTCTGAAAATTCAGGTACCAGCATCCTGTGTACACAGATCTCCCCCACGTTCCCTCCCAAGTCTCCCTCTTCCAATCACACATACTGTGAGGTGCTGGAGAAGGGAGATGAGAGCAGCTGCAAGGCTCCAGGGCATCACCAGGAAGGACAAATCCAAGATTACATATGGATAAGAGAAGACATAGCTCTTGTTCATGGAATTATTGGGGAAGTTACTGAAAGCAGCACTGGGCACCTGCTCCAGGATCCCAGAACACCTCTCAGAACTGCTGAGAAGGTCTGACACTTAGGGAAAAAGGAGGATGTGGATCTGTCTTTATTCCCACCATCCTCAGAGCTCCTGCACAGCACAGGAACATCACTGGGACTCTGGTGTGTTCCTGAGGAGTTCAGGTCAATGAGACATTGCTCACTCAGGCATGTGCAACTTGGTGGACAATAGCCACAGGGAGCAGCCCCCTTGGAGGGGATGGACCCTCCCCCTGTCCCCATGCCCAGCTTGCCCAGAGCCCTTACTTCTTGTTGGGTGTCTCAGCAAAACACTTCAGGGAGGACGTTTCCACCACTGTCTCACAGAATGTCACCACTGGATCAGCCACCTAAAAGAACAAAAAGGTTTGTAAGGTTTCCAGTACTTTTTTGTTTGTAAAAAGGTTGTTTGAAACCTCTGAACACCTACAAGGAAAAACTGGTTCAGCTGGCAGTGTTTTAATCAGGGTCATGGATGAAGCACTGAGGCTTTCAAATGAGACAGGAAAATTTAAATCCAATTCCAGATATGAAAAATTCTGCTCAATTTATTTATTCCATGCTAGCCAGGCAGCGGCTGAAGCACAGGGGAAGGCTGGAATATGGAAAACTCCTCTCCCAGCCAATGTACAGTCTCTCAGCCCCACTGGTATGACAGTCAGGCTGTAAGAGGCCCTTTTACACCCTAACAGCTTTATTTTTTCCCCAGTTTTACAGGAATGTGACAAAATCCATTCTGTATGTTCAGATAGGTTCTTTTTCTCATCCTTCTGAGAGAGGGGACCAAACCCCTGTCCTGGGTTTCCAGTGGGGAAAATCCCTCTCTCATTCCCTCACCTTGATGTCAATCTCGGAATACATCTTCCGCAGATCGTGCATCACACAGTCCAGGTACAGCTCTCCTGTCCCCAGGATCACATGCTCCCCAGACTCTTCCACCTGGAAGGGAAGAGAGGGATTCAGCTGACAGCCCCTCTGCTCATAGCTCCTGCCTTCCAGGCTCCTACTCAAGCCTGAGGAAGGATCAGCCTTAAATACACTTGTTAGAGTCAGAACACCCCAAGGAAAGCTCCCATAGCCTTTTCCAGGAGGAAGTGCTGCTGGGCTCTGCTGAAAGCTGCTTCCCTGGCACAGCAGGGCGTGTGTTTTTCTGCTGGATTTACACTTTTCTGCTATTTCTACATAATTTATGAGATCAACTGAAACAGCAAGAAAAGACCCACAACAAACATAACAACCTATGATAAAAACCTCATTATTTTGAAGATCAGCCCAAAGGCTGCCCCCAGCACTGGAAGCAGCCACACACACAGAATCACAGAACAGTTAAGGCTGGAAGGGACCTCTGGAAATCATCTAATCCAACTGCCTCCAGCAGTACCTTAGTTGTAAGAGAGGGGTAGCTCTTGTTGACTTTGCGGAGACCATCCAACATTTTGGGGAGCTCTGAGGGGTTGACTGGCTCCACAGCTATTTTGATAACAGACGTGGTGTTGAACTTCAAGGGACGGAAGATCTGAGCCTGGAACCAGAGAGAACAAAGAGCTGAAACTGCATGCCTACATATCCTCAGGGTAAGACACAGCATGTGAAACTCTTCTCTTTCCTCAGTGGTTTGTTCTTGTGCCCTGGCACCACGTCAGACAGGGCTTCTTCAGCCTCACCATAGGAGCAGACAGGGATTCTTTAACCCCACCAGGGGAGCTTTTGGGCTGCACCCCATCACCCTGCCTCCCTGGAAGGCTGAGCAATGCCAGCCAGGCACGGTGGTACCTCCTCATTGCCCCGGGGCTCTGTCACAGTCGCCGTCTTCACTATGGGCTGGTCCACGCCCTCGATCAGCACCCAGTTGCCAGCAGGAACCCTGTTCACTTCAATGTGATACCTGAAAGGCAGGACAGCACCACTGCAGCTTCAGACTTTCCAGCACCTTCCTCCTCCCTCTCTCTGGCAGCTCTCCTTCCCTCCCAGCCCCTCACCTGACTCCAGGTGCCTCCTCTCCCAACGAGCACATTGCCAGAGCTCTCCATACCTTGCAACTGAGATCCAGAGGCGTCCAACGGTGCAGATCTGGGAATCCTCCTCATCTTCCAGCGTGTAGTTCTCCCCAAGGACCTTCACAGGCTGCCCAGCATGGATGGTGCCACTGAGCACCCTGCCAAAGGCGTGGAACTGGACACCATCATCAGTGCTGTACATTTTGGTTGTGTGACACATCAAGGGACCCTTACCGTGACACAGAGAGACAGAAATTAGCTTCTTTCAAAACACAGTCAAGAAACAGACATAGACCTGGCAGGACTGGACTCTGATGATCCTTGTGGATCTCTTCCAACTCAGAATATTCTATGATTTGTGGATAAAAGGGATTAATGGGCTGGAATTTAGAAATAATTCTTTTGATTTGCCAAGTCCTTCAGTTCCTACCACTGGACGCCCTAAATCTCCTTGCCCTGTATGGAAAGCCCTGGAATGACCACGGTGGACTGTTCTGGAGCTCCTGTCCTTACTCTTGTAGAGCAGCAAATGGTGGCTGGGACAAAGCCACGAGGAAAAATGTCACCCTGCTGGCCTGCAAACCTGCTCAGGGCAGAGCACCTGAGCCCCCCAGGATCACAGCTTCCAGTGCCACACGGTCACTCCACACTGGTGATGTGGTGACAGTCACCACTGTGGAGTTTTATGTGGATAATCACAACTCATTAAAAAACGAGATTAATTTTCTCTGCAGACATCAAAGCAAAAGTCACAGGCAAATTTCTCACTCAGCTGCCGGCGTTGGTGGCTCCAGACAACTCCGAATGACAGCTCAGCGCAAGCTGTTGGAGGAGGAAGGGTTTGCAGGGCTGGGAGAGGAAAGGTGCTGACTAACTAACACAGGGTTATTTTTATCAGCACCATGCAGTTTTTTAGAGTTTGGAGAGAGACTCAAACTTCAAGGAAAAGGGACAAAAAGACTGCAAAAGGACACAAACCCACCCTGCAGCTCCCACATGCTCTGGAGTCCTGACCTAGTCCTGTTCTTCTCTGAACACTGTGAAACAATTCCCTCTCTCCAGGGCTGCCCTGGCAGGCAGCTGAAGCTCCTTGGAGTGAAGAGATTTGTTCCAGTGTCGGATGAGAGGTTTCAGAGTGCTTCAAGTCAAATCTGTGCAGAGAGCTGGCTGGGAGGCAGCTGCCCTGGCAGGGCAGGGGGAGCAGGGAAAAAAGCCTGTTTGCCTTGGTTTTGCATGCTCAGAGCAAAAACAGGAGTTTCCTTACGTCAGGGTCACACTCGCTCATGGCCTCCCCCAGGTCAGAGTCGACACCGCCAGTGTAGGTGTGCTCAATTTTTGTCTTGGCCCCCACTTTCGGGGAGGGGATGTGCTGCACACACATGTCCACAAAGCCTGGAACAGGAACACTTGGTGAGGACAGGGTTAACCAGTGCAGGGGAAAGAAATAAACACATAGGCATAAACACAAGGCACAGCCACAGTGACTGCAGTACCCACAGCAGCAGGGGACAGGTGAGCAGTGTCTCAGGCTGTCCTGTGGGCAAGCGGGTTTATAGTTTAGATTTGGGAAATTGGGCAGGATCTGCAAGTTAGCACTCCTTGGCCAAAATATAACCCTCAAATCTTGGTGTCCAATACTGGGGATATAAGGAGGACTGTGGAGGGGAAGCTAAAGAGCTTGTACCTGTGAACTCCCCAAAGAACTTCTTGCAGACGAGCCGCAGGAGGGGCCGGATGTTCAGTTTCAATTCCTCTTTGGTCAGGTGGATGCCAAGTTCATCCAGAGTCCTGGGGAGGGTCGTGTCCACATCCCCCACCACCTGCAAGACAAGTCCCACTCTCAGGTTCACTGTGGGGTCCCAGTCAGTGACTCCTCAGTGCAGCATCACACACCAGCCACCACCCACAGAGCTCTGGACCCGCACTGGTTTAGAGCTCACACGAGAGCCAGATGGGTCAAATCATAGAACTGTGGAATCATTAAGGCTGGAAAAGCTCTCCAAGATCATTGACTAAAACCATTCCCCCAGCACTGCCAGGCCACTACTCAATCATGTTAGTCCCCAAGTGTCATATTTACATGGCTTTTAAATTTATCCAGGAATGGTAACTCCACCACTGCCCTGGGCAGCTGCGCCAGGGCTGGACAACCCCTTGGGGGAAGAAATTTTCCCTAATCTCCAATCTAAACCTCCCCTGCAAAACCTGAGGCCTTTTCCCTTGTCCTGTCCCTGTTCTCTGGGGGCAGAGCTCAACCCCGCCCCCAGCTGACCCCTCCTGTCAGGGAGTTGTAGAAAGCAAGAAGGTCCCCCCTGAGCCTCCTTTCCTCCAGGCTGAGACCTCTCCACTCCTCCTCATCCAATTTGTGCTCCAATTCTTTGCTCCAAATCCAAGCACTGTCATTTGGCTGCTGTCAGAGCAGCCACTCAAGGAAGAGTAAGGACTGTCCTGTTCACTGCAAATACGGCACTGCATTTACAAGAGATAACAATTACTCTGCACCTCCAAGCCCACCCTGTGCAGATCCCACTGCAGAACGGGACAGGACCAGACCCACCAGCCCAGTGCCCAGCCCCAGCTGCTCCTGCCTGGAGCTGTGGGAGGGAGAATGACCCATCACAGACCTGAGCCAAGATCTTGTACAGGGGCTCCAGAATGAACTCCACGAAGCTGCGCTGGGAACTGCTCGTCGGGGCCTTTTTGGTGAACTTGCGGCTGTTGGAGACCAGAGAGGTGAGGAGCAAGAACTGCAGCCTGCCAGCACCCCTACACAGTCTCTGCTCCTCCCAGCTTCTCCTCTTCTCCCTCCCAGTCCCCTGGGAAGCTGTCAGGGACACATGGGCCAGCCTTACTCCAAATGAAGGCCAGAGGAGCCTCTCTGCTCCTGCTTGTGGGATTCAGGAGGACCATGTGGATTCACATTAGGCAGGAGGCCTGACTCAACCCTTCCCAGATACTACTCCACTGCAGGATCATAGGATCAGGAGTGACCTTGGGTGGTCATCTAGTCCACATTTTACAGGGAAATGAGGGAAGAACCCAGGAATAAAGCAACATTAAAACATATAAACAGGGTTCTTACGTCTTCGGATTGAAGTAGATGTCGCCCCAAAGTCGCTTTGCAAACTCCTGGTAATTGATGTCTCCTAAAGGAAAAAGCAAATGAAAAAGTCTCTCAGATGTCACTGCTTTTCTCTTAGCTTAGAAATCTTTATTTTTTGGCTTTTAAAACAAGCCTGAGGATTCAATTTAATGAACTGATGCTGACGAGTGAATGCCTCGTCCCAATTCTGAGTGAAAGATTAAGCGCTGTCCTGGGGAGACCAGGCAGAGATGAGCAGAAAGAGGCCACTGGGGAGGTCCCCAGCAGCCCAGGGACACTGCAGTTCACAGAGTGACTTCCCAGGAACACTCTAGCTCTCTGCTGCCCACAGGGCCAGAGCTGAGGAGTGCTGCAGGAGCCCAGCCACATCTGCTGCACTTCCAAAAGGGAACGCTGTGACTGCTGCTGCAGTGCCAAGGTGCTGGAATGGCCTCCACTCCTCGATCCTGCAGGCTCAGCACCAGCATTTTCTGCCCTGCTGAACATCTCCAGGTTCCTTTCTCTTTCTCAGGGAGCACACAGCCAAACACCCAGTGCTGAAGGTCCAGTGCAGTGCTGGCTGTCAGGGTGAATTTACAAATACCAGGACAGGATGAAAAACTACAGCAGGTTCCAAACAATCTTTTGCTGTGGGCAGATGTGTGAGCACAAGGAATTTCCTGGTGGCTGCAGTCTGGACACTGATGCTGCTCTAACTGCTGTTAACTGACATGTGGTGGCTGCACATACAATTCCTGGTGACCAGAATCCACTCTTCCCAACTCTGAGCTCTCATTCAGCTCCTGCCTTCCCCACCTGTTTGGCATGTGCTGCCAGCTGTGCTGTCCTCAGCCCCTTAAGGAGGTGTGTCACCCCAGCAGGCTCTGAGTTAATGCTGTGACACTCAGGGAGCTCATTTATTGCTCCAAACTCTCAGGACACGTGACGGCCCTGACACCATCAGCCCCTGACCTCTACAACTTCATCCTCCCTCAGGCCAAGTTCTCTGCAAGAGCTGGCCCAGCTGCTTTACAACCTCCTTCTTCCCTTGCTCTTGGCTCCTACAGATCCCCAAATTCCCCAGTGGAGGACTTCAAAAACCTGGGCTGTGCAGCTGCTAATGCCAGCACGGAGCCCGCTGCTACACGCAGCAGATTGCCTTGAGTGGGCACCTGGGGAGCAGAAAATTAAATCCAAGCCAGAAAAAGACAGTTTCTTAAAAAAGAAAGAGGGCAAGAGTGCAAAACCTTGCGGGCGAAGCTTGTGCCCAGCTGCAGCTGAGTCTTGGACTTTTGGGAAAAGGCAGGAAGAGCTTAACTGCTTCGCTCCTGAGCTGCTGACAAGGAGGCAAAGCACAACACACACACACCTGCCTTCAACTGCTTGTTATTTCTGCTTAGGGGATGAAAAAAAATCTTGGCTTCCAACTGAAGAAACATTTATCAAGAGAAAATATCTTGCTAAAACTGTGTTTCTGCTTTTTAACCCCGAGGCTCAGCTCTGCAGCACCACTCAACTCTCAGCAATTCCAGAACACAAACACTGGCCATGGGCAGGGGAAGCTGAACAGCTTAGAAAACCTCCACAAGAAAGGTTGGGAAATGAGATGCTGAAGTGCACCAGGTTTCTGGCTAATCCTTACCATATGTGTCTGCATAAATCTTTGCAAAAGACCCCAGTGTGAAGCAGATGCTGTACTGAGAGCTGGAGAAACACACGTTCCCCAGAAGGGGAGACAGCACGAGGTTCTCGTCGGTGGAATACATGCTGAGAGGAGAAAAATAAAACCAAATCAATGTTATGAACCAAATAAGACACTTCAACCCACTTCCCACACCCTACAGCAGTTACAGGCAAGGAGCCTCCATTGCCAAAAAGCATCTTTAAACAGGCTGCAGCTTGCTTGCCATCAGAATCTCAGGGTCAGGAACATTTTCTGCCTATAAACTTCAAAGCATTAATGTGCAAAGATTTAAAGATCCTAGAACTAAAAAGTTACCAGCACAAACGCCTCAGATTTTTTATCTGGGATAATTTTTCTTCCCCTAAAAAGCAGCCAAGTTGGTCAACCAAGTAAGGGAAAAGATAATACAGGGATATAATTTAATTCAAACAGGTTTAATGAGCTCACAGCCCTGGTAGGCAGGGTGAATTACCCTGCTCCCAGCTGCCTGATGCCAGCACACACTGAACAGAGACATGCCAGGGAGCTTGTGTGCAAATCCACACACACTTGAAGGGTAGAATGCTGTTAAAAAAATCCCTGGATGCAGAAGAACCCACAGAAACAATGCATGGCTACTAAGATGTCCCTCCCTTTCCTGGAACTGGCTGGCAAGGAGATTGGACTGTGTCGGTATCATCATCCTTGTTTAGGAGTTGAGACAGCAAATCCTCTTTTAGTTTTGTAGCAAGTATTTAGGAGCTCTGAGACATCTCAACCTCCAATCTGGGATACAACCTGTATCATTTCAGTGTATTTGAGAAGACATTTGGGAGCACAAATTCCCTGCTCTGGTCATATGTCCACTTTCTCTCCTTTTTACTGAAGGAAAAATGAAATGGGGCAGGGGAAATGAAATCCCTTGGAGTTTGCCAGAAAGAGCCAATCCCGCTTAATTCAATGTATTAGCTGAGATAAACTTCCAGTGGTTCTCCCTGGCCCATTTTCTACGATTCAACACATCAAGAGACAAACTGGTGAGTTGTCAGGCACATGCAGGGCTCACAGAGAGCCGTGGGACAGGGACAGCAAGCACTAACAGTGCATCACCCAAGCACCCTCACCTGATCAGACCATTAACTTCATCTACGATGTGCCTGAGTTTGTAATACGCGTCTGTGGGGGGCAGTTTCAGCTCCAGGATGAGTCTGTCGATCTTGTTGATGCACACAGTCACTGCCAGCCTCTCCTGCACCGCGTGCTTGATCAGCCTCTCCGTGTTCAGCATCACCTGCAGGGAGCAGCGAGCTCAGAGCCCCAGGAAAGCCTCCACAAAATGCTATCTGGGGCGTGAGAGGCAACCAGTGACCCTTACTCTGCTGCCAGGCTGCAGAAAAGCCCAAGCCCAGCAACCAGCAATCAGCTGACCCTCCTGAAATTCAGAAATAGGTGCTAACCCAATCCAATTCCTTGAATCCAACCCTGTGGACATCTCTGATATAAATAACCTGCTCAGCTTTAGGTATCATGGGGATGGAGATGCACGCAAGTCAGATAATCAGCCTACAGGCCAGAGCATCACATCAGCCTGGACACAGCAGCCAGAGGCTTGGCTGCCTGTTCAGATGGAAAACACCCTCGCTTCCCAAACCATCCTCCAAAAGCCCTTCACCCCAGAAAGCTGAACCCATCCCAGGCCTTCATGCTAAGGCAGGGGCACAGACTCCAGAGGGAGGGATGTAAGCCCCAGGAGAACGTGGCACTCACCCCCTCGGCCGCGTCGATGAAGAGCACGACGCCATCCGAGATGCGAAGGCCGGCTGTCACCTCGTCAGAAAAATTCACATGACCTTCAAAACCACACAAAGGTGGGCAGTGAGAAGCAGTGAGCCCTGGTGCAGCAGCAGCACACAGGGTGGGAAGCCGCAGGGCTCTGCAGATTCATCTGGTTGCTGCTACCCAGAGAGGCAGAAATGAGATGGTTCCTCCTCATTCAGGGACCTGGGAGCGGCTGCCAGAGCTCCCCACGGGGATTTAGCCTCAGCTCTAATGCTATTTTTTGAGGATGCACACAACAACTTGTTCAACAGGCACTTTTCCTCACATTTGTGACTGTTTTTCTCACAGCTCTGTGCAAGTACTCCGGGAAAGGGAGGAAGCTTTCTTCTCAAAGACAACAGATGCCTCTCCCCCCAGCCTCCTCCTGCACTCTAACCTCCCTCATCCTGAGCTGTAGCTCAGCAGATGTGTTCCAAGACCCTCTTCCCTAAAGTTTCTTACAAGTTGATCTGTGAGTATGTTCCCTCCACAGGAGCCTGTCAGAGGCCTGAAGAACTTGCTGAGTCTCACTGTGGGGCAACAGCATTTGAGCAAGGCAGGGTCCCACTGCACATGGCAATACCTGGGAAAGGATAATTCTACCTGTGCTGCTTGAGTGAAACACCTCTTCAGCCTCACCAGCCTCCAATTAGGCCAGCTAATCACAAACATGAGCCTGACTTGTCCCTGCCCATGGCAGGGGGCTGGAACTAAATGGACCTTAAGGTCCTTTCACCCCAAACCATCCTGGGTGATTATGGGTCAGTACTGCTGGAAGTGACTTCACAGGAGTGAACTCAGCTGAAGGCTCAGGACTAGGCTGGAATCAGCTATAAAAACTACAAAACAAAGCTAAGTGCTTCCCACAGCAGGATCTTCAGGACTGCACAATCACCTGGAGTGTCAATGATGTTGAAGAGGAAAGACTTTCCTTTGGTGTCTGGCAGAACAATCGTCACTGGGGTGCTCTTGATCCCCACCCCCCTCTGAAACACAGGAAACCAGAATTACACGTACAGAAAAAATCAACAGAAGAATCACCATGTACAGATGTAGAAGAAGATCAAGGAAAAATCAGAAAGATGGAAAGAAGTAAACATTCATCCTGGAAGAGAGCAATAGCCTCAGATCACTGAAGTACCCAGCCCAGCTCTCCCATCTGCACTGGTCAGACTGGTGAGCCACCACTGCACTCACCACACCTGATTTCAGCTGAGGACATACTACAGGCAATATCAGAGACAAAATGTGGGTGTTTGTTTGTGCTTTCACCCTCTGCTGCCACCAAGTTACACCTCAAAGCACATGATTTGATCACCCAGAGTATAAAGTAGAACACTGAGAGGAGAAAAAATGCTTTTAAGGATTGTTCTGGTCATGACAGAAAATAACATTCCCACTCATGCACAGACACATGGAGTCAGAGCTAAGGAAAACAAGGAGAAATGCCTTTATTTTGAAATAACTTTTTTCCTCATCTACCACTGCTGCAAATCCCTTCCCCCTTTTTCTCTCAAAGAAAGTAAGAATTACCCCCAGACTGGGGTGACTCTGCTGTAGATTTAACATTACACAGGATATAAAATCATACATGGAGTTGAGGGAAGGAAGCTGGATCGGGAATCTTCCTGAGGCAAACAAGAGGAGCAGATTGTTTTATTGATAAAGAAAATAACCAAAATGTGGAAGGCACAGAAAGGGGTTAAAATGGATGAGGAAACTACCTACAACAACTGTGAGTAAAGCATGAGACAACTGGATAAAATCACTACAAGACCACTCACCTCCTGCTCTGTGAACAATATATCAGTGTAGCAGAGCTGCAAAGGCAAAACAAAAATCAGTCTCACATTTTGGTATCGTATATTCAGTTTGAAGCAGGACCCAATAACTCTGACGCATCACTGAGGTGACAAGTAAGGGACAGAAGCAGCATTAAGACTGAGCTCTGGCTTCCCAATCCTACATTACAGTCACTGAATCACCTTGTCCCCATGCACAGCCACCCTCCCTGAGGATGTAAAAGCCACCCTGTGCTCGCCAGGGCAGGAATTCCCCAGCAGCTCACTCACATCCTGATCGTAGCGCTTCCGGATCTCCGGGTGCGTCTGTTCTATCAGGCAGTCAACAAAACACGTCTGGAAAAGAGCAGAGAAAGGAGGTGCCTCTCTTCAGGCAGACACAAACACAACCCCATCCCTCCAGTGGCAGCACAGAGCACGCTGAGCAGGTTATTGTAAAAGCTACAAATTCAACCTACAAAAAAATTCTACAAATTTCGCAGGGAAACGTAGTGCCAGGACAAGGGGGAATGGCCTTAAGCTGGAGGAGGGCAGGGTTAGATGGGATACTGGGAAAAAGGCACAGGGTGCCCAGAGCAGCTGTGGCTGCCCCTGGATCCCTGGGAGTGTCCAAGGCCAGGCTGGACAGGGCTTGGAGCAGCCTGGGACAGTGGAAGGTGTCACTGTCCATGGCAGGGAGTGGGACTGGATGGGCTTTAAGGTCCCTTCCAACCCAATCCATCCTTGGATTCTGTAAGTGCATGAGCAGGAGGAGCAGAAGGTGCTGCTGCAGAGAAGCAGGGGCCAGGAGGGCTGACAAAGCAACCAGACAGGTCACCATCACTACTTCTGTGCTCTGGATATTCACAGTACCTTGCCGTGGTGCAGGTGCCCACACAGAGTCACATTCCGGATCAGCTCCGAGTTGTCCATCAGATCTGCCAGGAAACTGCAGGAACAAAACACAAAAGGCTGTTGGAGGCTTGTGCTGTGTCTAAGAAAAGGAGGTGCTGCTTTTCAGCTATACTTTCTATCCAAGGTGCCCCCTGAATCCTTGCCAAACTTTTATTCTGCCAATGCCCTGCGGAGGAAGAATCCCACTTTCCAGATGGGGAGGACAAGAGAGTTGGAGTCCCAGACAGATGGCAGTGGGTGGGAGGATACGGAGCTGGTAAAGCTGCCAGCAATGGAATATTATTGAATATTTTTGTTCTCTTCTAGTCAGTACTGGAGCAAAAATCACATCCAGTACTCAGATGATGAAGCACTTCCACTGAAACCATGGCAGGCAGTCAGGTAAATCGTGGTGCTGGATAACAAGCACCCCATGGAGCTTTGAAAGCAGCCAGGGGCTCCACATACCATTAATTCTGATTTTCAAGTCTTAAAACAGTGACATTCCAGGGACTCAAGGAATTAAGTCTTTTTCAAATCAGCAGCTGAGCTGGGTAATGATGAGCTGGTCACTTCTGGATGGATGCTGGCCAAAAGATAATTGAGATCCTAAATTACCACCCTAAAAAATAATGGGAGGCTATAAAACATGCAGCCACTGCCAGAGCCTGCAGAGAATAAGTGCTGTCAAATAATTTCCTTTTCAAACAATTAAATTTTCACTGATGCAATAGACTTTTAATGTAAAACGTTTTGATTAAGAGCTAAAAAATACAGCAATCAATACTAACCCCGATAAAAACCTTCCTAATTGGTCTGAAAATAAGACTAAATGGGAAATCAATACCAAGCTTGCAGGTTTCTGGCTACATCCCACAAGGAACTTCTCTTTGCCCATCCTAACCATTTATATCAACAAACAGGAAGAAAATGAATTAATTACAAATGGAATGAGCAGAGCATATACAGGGATCAGGGAGAATGCAGAGCCCAGGACAGGGACTGAGCCAAAGCAAGGGCTGAGAAAAACCAGCCCCAGCAGCTCCTGGGCTCTGCTCCAGCTCTGCTGAACTCCCCAAGCACTGAGCACAGCCCTGGGCAGCTGAGGGACCCCTGAGTGAGCACCAGCTCCAGGAACATCCTGTCCCTTCTGGAAAACACGAGGCCACTGGGGGCCAGGCAAAGGCACCAGCCACACCTGGAGATGAACATTTACAACTGGGAAAAGCCCTGACAGGCCACGAGGTGGTGAGTGGAGAGATGAGGCCAAGGAGACTCCCACAGCTCCATCTGCTCATCCCAAAGAGAGACAACACACACACACACTGCACACTCAGGGACACGGACCCTCTGCCCACCACACTGTGCAGAGGCTGCTCCAACACCAGATTTTACCAGCAAAGCAAAGGATGTTTTCTGTTTCACAGAAAACTTGTTTGAGATATTGCATCTCCAGTTTGGACTTTTTTTCCAGGAGTTTTCTCCCAGACCTGGTGCCCAAGAAGCTGCTTTGGGGCACAACCAATAGACCCACCCAGCACAGCTGCAATGTCCTGCTGACTGTCCTGCACAGCACTAGACACTCACCCAGCAGCACAAAAATTCCCAGTGGAAACTGGAATAGATGAGACCTGAAACTAGGATCAACCCAAAATGTCCCAATATGATGTGTGCTCCACACTGACCATGTGGATATTTAACAGGCTGGCCAGAGAAGTTGTGGCTGCTCCATCCCTGGAAGTGTCCAAGGCCAGGTTGGACACTGGGGCTTGGAGCAATGTGGGGTAGAGGAAGGTATCCCTGCCCATGGCAGGGATGGGACTGGATGGGTTTTAAGGTCCCTTGCAACCCAAACCATTCTAAGAATGTTTCCTGAGCCACAGGCTGTTGCCATGGAGCTTGATCTCAGCCCCTGAGGTGAGATTCCCCTTTTGTGTCCAAGCCTACCCTGTGCTGCTGGTGGGGAGGGAAAATGTCTGTGAAATGGTTTGTCCTGCACTTCCTCTTGTTTTGGGTTCAGAACCTGGGAATTGGTGCTCTCAGGTCTGTGCTGGAGTCAATGAGACACCAAGCCAGAGCCCCCAAATCTGCCCCCCAGCCCCACACTCACTCCATCTCGTAGACAGTGACCGGCAGCGTCTGCTCCATCAGGGAGAACTTCTTGGTTTTCACAGGTTTAATAATGGGCTCTGAAACAAGAGAAAGAACAACAAACTGTTCCCAGAGCCTCTGAATCAGCAGGGTCAGGAATGGCCCCCCGGAATGGGGAGTTTTGCTGACAATCCCTCAATTTTCCAGCTGACAGATTCTCTCAGCTGTCTGTCAAAGCTGCAGGAGATGGTCACTGCAGGGCCTTCCAGCCAAACCACTCCGGTATACAGGGATCAAAGGAGATCACTTAAATGCATTCACTTTTCCCTTAAATAGTTTTCCTGTCTCTGCTGTTCCTGTTCTTCCAAAGACACGTTTGTTTGGACTTGCAAAAATCACAAGTGCCCAAATCTGCATACAGCAGGCAGAGCTCCTGAGGCTATGAGGGGACTCCAAAGGGGCAGGACAGAAGGGAATATTATTTCCCCTTTCCAAGGATCCATTAAGAGCCTTCTCCTCCCTCCATCCCCTCCCACAGCTCCCTCCCCACTCACCAGTGAGTGGCTGTGTGTCCTCCTCCTGCACGATGGTCTCCACCTCAGGCCCATAGACCTCCTCTGCTGTGGGGTAATACTTCTTGTCCTCGTGCAGCACCACCTCCATCCCGGGGTGCTCCTCGTCGTGCTCCCCCATCTCATCATCATCGTCATCATCCTCCAGCTGCAACCAAGGCTTACCCTCAGCTGCTGTGGAGCCCCCCGAGGGGACAGGCCTGGGGTCACCCCCAAGAGAGGGACCCCAGTGCAGCCCCAGCACCCACAGAGGTGCCCTGGGAGCAGCTCCTGGAGGAACAGTAGGGCTCTTCCCACAGCACCTGGATCAGGAACAGCCCCTGGACTTGCAGGGACTCCGGCACAGGCAGCGACTCACACACAGCAACCCCACCCGGGTAACAAACCCCCACCCCACACGCACCGGCAGGAGATGGGAAGGGGCTCCCTGGTTTCCCCCGTGGGGCAGCCCCTCTGCGCCCCCCGTGTCCGTGGGCTCTTGCTCTGCCTCCCTCTGCGAGGATGCGGCTCCCTGCGGCAGCCTCAGCTCCCTGCTGAGGGGCTCCCGAAGGGACATGGACCCTCCATGGGACCAAAACCAGCCAAATCCAGTCCGAGCTGCAGGGGCTCCCAGCTCCCACCGCGATTCCAGCAAGACCTCTTTCTATTTACCCCAAGAACAGATTCCGCAAATTCTTTAAACACCAGGCCCACTCCGACCCTCGGGATTCAGAGCCCCGCACTGACCACTCTCACCAGACCCCGCACGGGGCAGGAGTAGCCACGGGCCCGTGCCGTGGGGCCGGGGCCAGACGAGCCCCACCGGCTCCGGGGGTCGCTGCCCTTCCTCCCCTCCACCCCACTCCCCTCGTCCAGGTCTTTGGCCTCTCGGCCCAGCTC
>VYXD01000012.1:34591-47102 GCA_013397195.1 Hylia prasina
CGGGCCCGATGTAGTTCCCGAACTCGTCGTACAGGTCGGTGTCCATGCTGGGGGGCGGGAGGAGGGTCGGTGGTGGGGGCGCTGGGACCGGGGGCCGCTGACCGACCCCTCAGGGTCCGTGGCAGCGGGGGGTCCGGCACTGCCCCAGCCCCGTCCCTGTCCCAAGCCCCGGCCCAGCCCGGCCCCGCTCTCCCTCACCTGCTCCGGCCCCGCTCCCGCCGCTGCTCTCGCCGGCGCCGCCGCTGCCGAAGGCCCCCGGGCTGCCCTCGCCGCCTGTCGCGACAGAGCGNCGCTCCGGCGGCGGGCGCGGGACTGTCGCGATAGAGAGAGCGGCCGTGGGGCCGAGGCGTTCGTCACCCCGCGGGGCTGTCGCGACAGGGCAAGGGGCCCCGGGGCCGGCGGTGTGTCAGGGCTTGCGGGCTTCGCGATAGCGGAGAGGTTCCCATTTGCCATCCACGTGCGCGGCCTTTAGGCTGTCACAGTGGGGGTCCGCACGGCAGGGCTGTCACGATAAGATCGGGGTTGTCGGGCCAGTCCTGGCAGCGCTGCTGTGACAGAAGTGGGTCCTCGAAACGGTCTCAGGCAGGACTGTCTCCACAGGAGGGGCCCCTGTGCCGCCAGGCCGGCCCCGTCCCCGCGTCCCGCAGGTGGCGGCGGTGCTCGCCCGCGCTCCGAGGATGGATCCGGGGATGGATCCGGCCGGAGCGCTCCCGGTGCTGGAGCGGGGGCTGCAGGCGGCGCTGGCGGAGGACGAGCGGCGGCAGCGGGAGGGCGAGGCCAAGCTGCGGGCTCTGCGCCAGGGCGTCCCCGACTATGCCCAGTTCAGGTCCGGGGCTCGGCCCGAGGGGCCCGGGAGGAGCCGGGAATTCGTTCGGGGGCTCCGGGACCCCTCGGGGTCTGAGCTCGGAGCTGGTGGCCCGGGCACTGCTCGTGGGGGACCCGAGGGGCAGCAGCCTCGGGATGCCCGGAACAGCCCCGGCTCCGAGGACAGAGCCCGCAGGCGCGGACACTCGGCCGCGGCTGAGCTTTGTCCCAAAACTCCCGTGTGGGCTGAGATCTGCTCCGTGGCCGGTCTCTCCTATGGCCAGCAGTGAAATAGCACGGTTCCCTCTCCAAGACACTGTCACTTCTTTCCATTCCTACCCCCAGCCCCCGTCTCTCCCCACACCCCCAGGCCATGCTGGGATTGCCCAAGCAGAGGGTGAAGTGTCGCTTGTGCCTTTCCCGGCCTGTTCTTGCTGCCAGTCCTGTCACTGCTTTATCCAGGGGGTTGTGAGCAGGTTGGGATGGCCGGGCTGCTGCAGGGGCCAGTGTTAGGCACTCCCAGTGCCCTCCAAACTCCTGGATTCCCTATGGATCCATCTGGAGGCTCCCTGTCCATTGACGTCCAGGATCCATAGGGACATCCAGGGCTTTGGCCACACTTGGGAGGCATTCGGGGACCAGATCAAATTCCATTCATATCTGTCTCATTCCCCCATGCCACCTGATCCCTGAGAGGCAGGAAAACACTTTCAAGTGGTTTTTCCCCCAAATATCTTTTCAGTCTCTGTGATAGGATTCCCGAGGGATTTTAGCCTGCTTTATCCTTGTATTGGTAAGAGCCTGTTCCTCCAGCCTCTGGCTGATCCATAGGGCCCAAAGTCAGAAATTGGCTCAAAGAAGCAGCTTGAAGCCCCCAAGTGTTTTCTCTTGCCACATGTCCCTCCTGTCCCTGTTCCCTTCAGGGAGATTGTGCTGGCCTCACACCTGAAGCCTCTGGAGAAGAAGGACAGGCTGGGACAGAGGAGGAATGTGCTGTGGAATCCCTGTGCAGCCCCGGCCAAGGCAGCACCTGCCCGCGCTGTGGAGATGCCACAGGTGAGGGAGAGGCTGCCAGGGCCTCATCCACGGCTGGAAGTGGCTCAGGAATCATGTGGGTATTAATTGGAATGCTAGAGTTACTCAGGACTCACTCTGGGTGCGAGCCAACCCTCCTGGGCCACTGGAATATCGGGGTTTGGATGAGCACAGGGTCAGGCTGGGCCCCTTCAGGAAGTGACTGCTCCATCCCTGTGGGAATGGAGGCCTGCCTGCACACTCTGGACCCAGAGCTCCCAGTGCCCTGAGCAGCTCCCAGAAGCTGCAGCCTGGGACCTGGAGCCAGGGCTGTACACCAGGATCCTCCCTGGAACAGCCTCTGGCTGCAGAGATTCCCTGAGCACAGCCAGTGGTTAATGATCATGGAAAAGGGCTGGGTTAATCCTGACAGCCTGACGAGCTCACTGAGTCCCTCAGTGGTGGGAAACAGGGACAGGACATTTTCTGTCCAGGCCATTTGTGATTGGAGTCACCTCAGTCCTGCCCCATGGCCTCTGTCCATGCTGGAATGTCCTTGTCCCTGGATGTTTCCCATGGATGTTTCCCAGAATAAAGAAGTTTAATGGATTGCCTTATGAACAGTCCCAAGGATTGTTCATTATGCTGGATTTCATTGACCTGTGTTTGTTATGAGATCTTTTGCAACTCTCCTGAGTAGCATTGTGTTTCCTTGGACTGAGCAATGATCTCCCCAGGCAAATCCTGCTCCTGGTCCCATCAGCACCAGGCTCAGATCTCCAGAGCTTTTCCCTCTCTGTGCTCAGCCCCAGCTGATGTCACTTTGCCTTGTTCCCTGGCTGTAGAAAAGCTGCACATTTACCTCCTCCTCCAGCCTGTGCGTCAGTGACCCAGCAGGGATGGGCTCAGCAGTTAATCAGAGCTGGTATAAAATGGGATTTCCTTTACCTGGGAATGCCACTTGGAGCTCAGCTCTCAGCCTCTGCTCTGCCACTGATGCCAGCTGGTACCAGACAGAGCATCTGCACATTTTCTGGGGTTTGCAGCTCCCACCTTTTCTCTGCCTCTCCCTGGTTTTTCCTCTCAGTGCTCAGTGTTCCCTGCCCTGCCCCAATCTCCATGAGGTCCCTTCCCAGGCAGTGCTGATGGATCCAGGCTGGGCAGAGTCTGACTCTGGGTGGGGTCACTCCACAACCATCTGTTTTCACACTGGGTGTCACATCTCATCCACACTTCCCCTTTTCCCCCTGGAGTTCCCTGGTTTCTTCCCCTTTTCCCCCTCAGCAGCTCCTCGTGCTGCCCTGGTAAAAACATCTCAGCTGTCCATGGGCTGACTGGGGCAAGGGGATCAAAGTCTTCAAGTGGGAACAAAACAAAAGGAACTGAGTGTCTCCTTTCTCCTTCAGGAGCTGGATCAGCTGCCTGGCTCCGCTGCAGAATTTCACAGAGATTGGCGCAGATGCTTGAAAAGTGGGACAGAGAAATATCAGTTTTTGCTGGAGCTCGGAGGAGAGGCCCTGGGCAGGATCTTCCAGGCTGATGTGGGCTTTGGCCTCCTGGGGGAATTCCTGACTGTGCTGGCAGAGAACATCCGTCCTGCAGACAGAGCTGCCGTCCTTCAGATCCTACAGAGCCTGGCGGGCACCAAACGCTTCGGGCTGAACGTGGCTCTCCTGAGCCAGGCAGAGAAGGAGAGCAGCCAGGGCTTGTTCAGGAAGCTGCAGAGCAGGGATTGTCAGGCTGCTGGCCAGCCTGGCAGCCCAGCCAACTGTGAGGCAGGGAGGGAAGCCCATCCCATGGAGACCCACTTGGGAAAGGAAACTGAGGAGGAGAGGACAGTGGTGGAGCTGATGAAGTGTTACCAGGTCAGCTGAGGGAGCAGGAGCACCAGGATTGAGCAGAAATGGGGTAAAAGAGGCTCAGAAAAACCTCAGAGCTTGACTTCGGCATCACCCAGAGCACAATGTCTGCCCAAATAAAGTTTAGCTCCCAAGCTGTGGTGCTGTGATCTGTGAGCAGGGTGTCCTCACTGATGGGTATGAGAGAGTCTCTTGGATAAAGAGAAAACCGGGAAAGGAAACACTGGGTGGTAGTTTTGAAGGAGAAACCCAAATCCAGATAGTCTCTTTCCTCTTCCACCCCTGTCCACAGTCCCTGAGGGGTTTTAGGAGATGTAATCAATGACAACTGTCAGGTCCATTTTTTTCCCAAACCCGGTGCAGCAAATAGGGTCATCCCAGGAGACTGGAACCACCTACTCCCACCTGCCCTGGAGAAAGCACCAGGCACCTGATGGCAGGGTCCAGGTTCATTCCCAAGGCCTGGCATGGGAATACTGGGCTTTGTGGCACCACTTGAGGGGACATGTGTGTCCTTGCACTGTGCTGTGGTGCCATTCCTCCTGCCTTTGCACACCTGAGGACAGCTGAGGGATGGAGACTTCAACAAAAGAAGATCCTGGAGTTACCCAAGGTCAGGATGGAGGATTTTGATGCCAGAACAGCCCCAGCACAAGAGTCACAGCTCTGATGGGAACAGGCACACTGCTTGAGTGGTGCCAAGGTTCGGGGTGAGGATGTCAGGGCTGGGAGCAGCCTGCTGCATTCCCACCTCTTGGGAAAGGCAAAATCCCTGGGGTTTGGTGGGAAGACTCAGGAGAAATGCAGTAGAGCAGAGATGGTGTGAATGGTGACAGAGAATGGGGCTGTGGAACTCACTGGGACCCTTTCCAGGGCAGCCAGTTGATGGTGTGACCTGAGCTGCCACGAGCTGAGCTAAGGGGCCAGGCAGGGTCCATGGGGAGTAAACATGACCTTCATCATCATCATCTTCATCCTCACCCACCTGGGCATCCAGACAGGGTCCACAGGGTGCAAACATGGGCATCATCATCGTCATCCTAGCCCACGTGGACACTCAATCAGAGTCTGTGGAGAGGAAATATGAGCATCATCATCCTCCTTGCCCACATGGCCGGCTGCTGGTGGACACTCAAGAACCCATCCAGGCTGGAACATCATCCCCATGGGGCACCCTGACACCCTGGACCATCCTCCTGTTGAAAATCCCCGATGTTCTGGCCATCAACAGTCAAACACTGCCAAGTCCCCGCTCTCCCTCCCCTCAGGGCAGGGGTGGGACAGCAAGGACTGATGTGGGAACTCCCTGTTGGCACAGCTCAGTAGGGACAGGCAGGATTTGACAGTGTCAGGGTTTGCTCCAGGAGGGATCTCACACTGCCAGGGTTTGTTCCTGGCTCTGCCACTGGTTGGCAGTGAGGGTTAAAGCTCAATAAAGTCCTTTCCAAAAGAAAACTTGGAGCTGGTGCAAGATATTCTGGCCAAACTCTGTAGAGTTCTTGATCCGCACCAGTGATTTATTACAGCTGTTTTCCTAAGAGGCTGCTAAAAGCATCCATCAAACTATTTTAATCCAATTAATACTTGCTTTTCTCACCCTTATTTGCCTTGTTTTCCATGTTGAGAACTGTGTGTCCCAAACCCTTCAGTGTTCCTTTTGAGCTCCTCAGGTGGAGCAAACCCATACCTTTTAATTTTGGGGTTTTTTGTTTATTTGATTGTTTTTGGTTTGTGACAAAAATATTTTTTAAACTTCTCTGGTGATTGTCTTCAGAACTTCTCTGCTTTTGAGGTGAGTTTTTAACTCATCCCAATCAGCGCAGTTGGGAGTCAATGTTTGTGCCTGACAAAGTCATCTCAAACATCCCCCAAAGGCTGTGACATCTCTGCAGGGTTTTGGTGGACACTTGATCCTCAGCATGGAGCAGGATTTGTCCTCCAGGCTAATTTCCTTTTTCTGAGGATGTGGCTTAAGGCTTTCAGCAGAAATCCCTTAGTCCAAGAGGGCACTGAGGGTCCCAGAGATGCTCTGGCCCTTGAACCGTGTGGATGATGTGCAGGATCTCCAATCCACCCTCAGCCCAACAGCTGCAGCCAGTCCTGGGAGCTTCCCAGGAGCTGCAGCCTGGGATTGTGAGGGGAAGGAGCTGTGTTTGAGGGTGAAGAACCCCCAGCAGATCCCTGATTCCCATCCTGGGAAGGGGATCTCTCCCACCCCACTGCTGGCTGTGGGTGTTATCCCTGCTCCCCACTCCCCTCTGCTCTGTCCCCTGTGGGTGTTTGCCCCTGGAATGTCTCTGTGCCCTGGGGCTCAGCCCTGAGCACATCCCCCTGCACCATTAGGATTGGTTTGGGCTCCCAGAGGTCCCCATCACCCCAGATAATCCCAAAATCCCACGGCACTGGTTGCAGAGAGGTGGATGCAGGCAGAACCATGGAGGCTCAGTGTGTTCATTAGCTTTATTCTCATTCCGAGCTGTGGCGGCGTTAGTGCATTATTAATTCAGTAGCAAGGGAGGCTGCTCGTGGTGTCCCAGCCCTGCCCCATCCCCCTGCATTCCCACCCTGGGAATGCACCACCCAGCTCTCCCATAACACCTCCTGCCCTGGGAATGGCAGTTATGGGACTGGGTGTTGTGTTTCTGGAGTCAGAGCAAAGCTGCTCAGCACCTGACCAAGGGGACAGAGGGGACGAGGGGATGGCACCCAAGGGCAGCAGTGTGCTCATCCCAAAGGCTGACAGGGCACAGGAAATGCTGCTGGGTCACTCTTCCTATGTCAGGTGGCATCAGGCAGGTCCTGCTCGTGGTCACTGGCTGCAGTGAAGGTGGGGATGGGGCTGTGGGTGAGCACTGGGCTGAGCAATGGCCCTGGGGGTGTGTGCTGCTCTGGGGGAGGACAAGTGGGGGACAGGGCCCCATGCAGCCCAGGGACAAGGGATTTCTTCCAGTCCCATCCTGAATGCCCATGGAGGGGTGGCTCAGGTCCTGGGTGGGGCACAGACTGTGGCTGGAGCTGCCCCAGTCCCCAGAGCCCCTGGCTCCCAGTGTGACCCCCAAGTGACGAGACTCCCTTGTCACTTCTTGGTTGCAGGTGGCACCTTGTGCTGTGAGACCCTCACAGATGCCCCTCCTCCTCCTCTGCACCCCTCTCCTCTCCATTTTCACCTGCATGAGATTCCTCTGCCATCGGGCTGTGGGTCAGCCCTCACCAGGAGCCCCTCAGGTCTGTTTTACCTGCCAGTATTGGGGACCCGTTGGTGGCAGTCACCCAGTGGGATCAGGACAGCCCCATGGCTCTGTGCCAGGAGCAGCCCTTGAGGCCACTGTGTAGCCCCAGAACCTGCCCCAGACACCCCAGCACCCTCAGGAACCCCTCCTGATGCCCATTTTGTCACCCCTTGACACCATCGCGAGAGCATCCTGCTTCTCCACCCTCCCCTTCCTCCTGCCCCTGAGCTCACCCAGTGCTTGGTGACAGGGAAATGTCCCTCTCCAGCCGGTACCTCGCACCCTGCATCCCCCCCGCCCGAGGATGCTCCGGGTCCGGGCACACTGGGGAGATCCAGGGAGGTCTCCCAGACCGGAGAGTGGATGCAGGGAGATGCTTTTGGCACCATGGTGCTGTCTGACGGTGCACGGAGATCGAAGCTGGACAGACGCTCTCCCAGGAGATCCAGGATGAGGCAGGAAGGGCCCCCAACCCCCGGCACCCCGTGCTGTGGGAACGTGGCAGCATCCCGGCGGGGAGCCCGGCCCCGCCCGGATCCGCTGGACTCCCCCGGGTGCTGCCCGGTCCGACGGGTGCTCTGCCGGCTGCCAGTCCCTAACCGGGTGCCACCGGACCCTGGGCACGGGGGCACGTGGGAGAGGCGAGGGGTGCCCGGGAGGGAGATGCCCCCGCGAAGCGCCGCCGGTCCCTCCCGTGCCCCGTGCCCGGCCCGGGGCTCCCGCGCGGCATCGGGGGGACCTACGGAGCTTCTGCTGCTGCGGCTGCCCCGCCCTACGGCACCTCCTTGTGCTCCTGCTTGGACTCCTTCAGCACCTGGAGGTGGAGGCAGAGGGAGCGTCAGCCCGGGATCGGGTTCTGCTGCCGGCTGAGCCTGCCTGGGCTCTGAACGAGCTTGGGGACAGGGACAGGGACAGGGACAGGGACAGGGACAGGGACAGGGACAGGGACAGGGACAGGGACAGTTTTCTCTAATGAGCTGTCAGCCTCAGCTCCACCATGACCCAGAGCCAGATCATGCCATGCTCTCAGGGATCACTGGCTCCCTGCCTTGGCTGCTTGTGGGGCATGGTGGTGGTGGCCCCATGTGCAAGTCCCTTGGGGACACCCTGTGGGGAGGTGACACAAATGAGGATTTCCCACCTCTCCATCTCGGGTCTCCACAGTTTTGACCACAATGCTCCTCTTCACATGGGCTTCTGACACAGACTTGGTGTCCAGGCTGGTCTCTGGGGGCAGGGGCAGGACAAGGCAGTGACATCCTGCCCAGGGTATGGCCCTTCCAGCCACACTCAGGAGGAGAAGCCCAAAGAACATGGATTGGACTGGAAACCCCAGAACCATGAGAGACAGCAGCCCTGGGGACACAACCAGCCCCAGGGACAGGGTTGGCCTCAGGGGCAGGGTTGGCCTTGGGGATGTGGCAGGCTGTGGGATCTGATGCATCCTGGGGACACCGTTGGGCTGTGGGGACAGCTGGGGACATTTCTGGCCTTGGAGATGCTGTCGGCCATGGGGATATGGGTGGCTTTGGGATGTGATTGAGCTTGGGGACTGGGTTGTCCTTGGGGACACCGTTGTCACTGAGGAACACAGTGACATGGGATATGGTTGTCATTGAGGTTGTCATTGAGGACATGATGGTGTGATCAGTGCTGGGGACATCACTGGCCTTGGGGACATGTTCAGCATTGGGGATATGGCCATGGCACCCTCCTCCCCCCACCCTGGGAGCACCCAGGAGTCCTGGTTCCCTGAGATTCAGAGAAAAACCTCCTGCTCCCTCTGAATTGGGCAGGGATAGCCAAGGTGGCTTCTCCGGACACAGCCCTCAGAAGCCACCCCTGTTTGTGCCACCATCCTGCTCCCCATTCCCACGCGTGGGGCAGAGCCTCACCTCGGATCTGCAGGTTGGAGAAGCTCTGCACAGGGATGGTGATCCTGCAGGGACAACGGGAGCATTGGGAAGAGCACGAGGTCCTGCTGCCCTCCAGCTCAACCTCCCTGGGGCTGTGGCAGCAGGGCTGGAGGACGGTCCCCGACCCAGCCGGACACCCCAGAGGGACCACGAGGGCTTGGCCTTGTTTAGGGGCATGGCTGGGGCGAGGGGCAGGATGGAGCTGTCACCTGCTCTCCTCGCCCTCCAGCAGCTTGCGGTACGTGGTGATCTCCATGTCGAGGGCCAGCTTGACGTTGAGCAGGTCCTGGTAGTCCTGCAGGTGCTGGGCCATCTCCTCCTTGAGGCTGCGGATGTCCTCCTCCAGCCGCACCACCGTGTCCTGGTAGCCACCCGTCTCCAGGGCGTAGCGCTCCTCCAGCTCCCGCAGCTGCCTCTCCAGGGACTCATTCTGGGGGGCCAGGGGGGCCGTGACACCCTCCATGGCCACCTTCTCCCAGGAGCTGGGGGCTCTCCCCACTGCCCATCCATCCCCCACCCTTGGGGACTAGCCATTCCACTGGCATTGGGTGGTGGTCCTGCCAGGGAACCCACTGATGGTGGCAGCTCCCTGAGGCCGTGTCTCTGCTCTTGCTCCCCACGGCTGTCACCTACCGAGCCCCGCAGAGCCTCCAGGTCACAGGTGAGAGCCTGGAGCTGGCGCCGGTACTCGTTGGCCTCCTGCTTGGCCACCCTCAAGGCCTCGGCGTGCCGGGCGGCCGCGTCCGTCAGATCTGCAAACTGGGACAGGGGACATGTGCAATGGGATGGGACCACAGGGCAGGGATGTGTTCTGGTGGCACACAGTGTGGGAACACAACCCCGCTCTGCTCCACAGCAGGGACATGGCCCTGGAACACGTGGCAAGGAGAAACATCCCTGGCACAAGTGAGGACAGCAGAGATCCTGAACCCCGCACACCACTGAGAACCACCCAACCCCGGGTGATCAACCGCAGCCCCGAGATGGTGACACCCTGAGATGAGACAGCCAGACCATCCATGTGTGGGGTAACCAGCTCCCACTGCACCTTGGACTTGTACCACTCCTCGGTCTCCTGGACGTTGCTGGCAGCCATGGCCTCGTACTGGCTGCGGATGTCGCGCAAGGCGGCCGTCAGGTCCGGCTTGCTCACGTCCACCTCGACCTGCACCCGCTGCTGGGCCAGCTGCTCCTGCAGCTCCCGCAGCTCCTGTGGGGACAGGGGGGTCAGGGCAGCCCCTGAGCCCCAGGGTCCCCGGCCCCAGAGCGGGGTTACCTCCTCGTGGACCTTGTGGAGGAAGGCGATCTCATCCTGCAGGGTCCCCACGCGCCGCTCCAGGTCCAGGCGAGCCAAGGCAGCATTGTCCACGTCCTGTCACCGTGGGGGGACAGGGGGGACTGTCACAGCTGGCCGCCTGGGTCTCCTCTGCCCTGAGCTGCCTGGTCATGTCCATTCCCTCCTGCGCTTATGCAGCCCTGCCTCTCTCTGCCCATCATAGCATTTCCCAGTCCCTCACTGCCTGCTCCTGCCGTTCCTGCCCATCTGTGCTCCATATCTGTCCATTCCTGCCCTTCCCATTCATCCCTGCTCTGTTCCTGTTCCCTACCTGCCCATTGTAACACATACCCATCCCTCAGTACCTGTTTCTGCCCATCCCTGCTACCTCCCTGTACATCCCTTCCTGTCCCTGCTGTATCCCTGTCCATCCCTACCCCATCCCTGCCCATTCCCAAGGGAGGCCAAGCTGGGATCTGGCACCTGCCCTCACCTGCCTGTAGGCAGCCAGGTTGCTCTCGGCCTCCAGCCTCAGGGTCACCTCGTCCTGCAGCCTGTGCCGGGGCAGGGGCACAGTTACATGTCTGGCACCGTGGCTGGTCACTCTCAGCCCACGGACAGACCCCTCTGGGCCAACACAGCCCCCCAGCAGCACCTCCCCAACCCAGGTCAGCTCGTGTGCCCACTCCAGCAACTCCACACCATCCCCAACTGTTCCCAGGGGTCACCCATGTCCCATCACTGTCCTGGTGCATTCCAGTCCCTGGGCCCCAGGGCCACCCTGCTCCTGTCTCAGGGGCCACTCCATTCTCATTCCAGGGGTCACCCTGGTCCTTGTCACCACCACGGTTCCCATCACCAGAAAGATCCTGATCACCATCCTGGTGTCCATCCTGGTCCCTGCCGCCACTTTGGTTCCAGTGACCACCCTGGTCCTGATAGTCACCCTGACACCCATCCCAAGTGGGCCACCCTGGTCCCCAGGGCTACCCCAAGCTGGACAGTGCCTTACTTCTGCTGGAGGCTGCCGAGCTCCTCGGCCAGGTTGTCCCTCTCCATCTCCAGCCGGGCCTTGGCGGTGGCCAAGTGCTCCAGGCGGCGCCGCAGGTCCCGCAGCTCCTCCTGGTAGATGTCGGCCGCGCGCGAGGGCTCCCGGCCCCGCGCCTGGTTCAGCTCCACCACCAGCACCTTGTTCTGCTGCTCCAGCAGCCGCACCTTCTCGATGTAGCTGGCGAAGCGGTCGTTGAGCTCCATCATCTCCACCTTCTCGTTGGTTCGCGTCTCCCTGAACTCCGAGTTGAGCGCCGTGGCCAGCGAGAAGTCCACCCTGCCCGAGCCCAGGCGGGGACCCAGCTGGGGGCTGCGGGGAGCGCGGAGCCGGCCCGGGGGGCTGGCGGGGAGCACCCGGTAAACGGGCATGGAGGGGCCGAAGCGGCGGCCGTAGGAGGAGAGGCGCCGGCTCTCCATGCCGGATGGATGGGCGCGGTGAGCCCAGCCGAGGGTTTTTATGGATCCCGGGAGCCCCCGTCCTGCCGGCTGCCCGGCGCTGGGCCCCGGCCAGGAGCCAGCGGGCCGGCACCATGCCAGGCTGTGGCGCCCGGAGGGGTGGCTGTGCCCTGGCAGCCAGCCCGGGCACGGCGGCACAGCCCCTGCCCAGCGCTGGGCACTGCAGGGTTTGGGGAACGTGCCAGGGTGGGGACAGAGCGGTGGCCACGGGAACCCCCTGGGTGGGGGCTGCGTGCAATGCCGTGGGCACTGGGGCTGCTACTAATGAAGGCCGGCTGTAGGTAGGTGTCTGGAGCCTCCTAAGTCCTTCCCGTCCCAATGGGTCTGTGGAAGCACTGGCAGGTGGCCCCGGAGCCCCGGGCCCCGTCCCAAATCCGGGCAGGTGTTTATCCCACGCAGCCGAGTGTGCATGGCCATGACACCGGCCACGCATGCACTGAGTTTGGGGGGCCTTTTGCCCCTGGTGGCACATGGCAGGGGTGGTGGGGGCCAGGACTGGCTGCCAGGGGCTTTCCACAGCGGCTGAAAGGGGCTTTGTGCGGAGGCAGAGCCGCGGTACAGCCGGGAGGGACCTTTGTGCCAGGGCACGGCAGTGCCGGGAAACGCGGAGCGCTGGATCCAGGGCCGGGCACGGGGCCACCGCCAGCCCCTCCCAGTCACAGCATAGCGGCCACAAACTGGGGCATGGATGGGTCTCGGGCACTGCCCGGGGAGGGGATGGGGCTGTTCTGGGGACATGGGGACATGAGCGACGCGTGGTGGCACCAGCGCGGGTGCCCCGAAAGGCAGCCGGGGTGAAGTTGGGGGACAGGGGCTCGCTGGGACTCTGCTGCAGGGACAGGGACAGGGACAGGGGCAGGGACAGGGACAGGGGCAGGGGCAGGGACGGGGATGGGAACTGGCCCC
>VYXD01000012.1:74882-84902 GCA_013397195.1 Hylia prasina
CGGGCGAACGTCAGCCGGGCGGGAGCGAAGCGCCAAATGCAATTACTGCCCCGTCTCGCTCCCTCCTTCCACCCCCGGCCCCATTTATCGCGGAGGCGGGCGGGAGGGAGGCAGGACTGACGCTTATCTCGGCAGAGAAATCCCGCTCCGGCTCTGATTTATGGCTCGCTGCGAGGGATTCCAGCGGCACTGCGCAATTACGGAGCATTTAGAGCATGGAGGGGTCAGCGCTCGAGTACGGCTCCCCCAGCACAGCTGCAAGACTCGGGGTAGCCAGGTGGACGCTCCAGCTCAGGGATGGTCCCTGGGGCTGCAGGGGGACCACCAGGTCTCTCCAGGTGGGTGAGACACGGGACCTGCAGGTGCACACTGGGGTTCAGGGCAGGACGGGGGTGGAAGAGTGCCTGGCCCCAAAAGGGGCACAGTGCTGGCTGGGGACACCGTGGGAAGGTCCCAGTGCCTAAAGGATGGAACAGGGGACAGGCACGACACTGCCTCACAGGACCAAGGCCAGGCAGGAGGCTGGGAGCACCCTGGAGGATCCCAGAGATCACCATGTGCAGGGAGGTGGGCAGGGGTTGGCAGCACCCACCTTTCTCAGAGTGTGGGGACAAGCAGTGGCAGTGGGGACGGGGTACCCTAGAGGGAACGTGCTGGCCACAGAGAACCACAGCAGGTCCAGGATCACATCCTGGCAAGCCAGACCCACCCCACGGGGTGCCCAGAGCCAACACTGAGCCACGGCCCTCCCAAGGAAGGTCACGGCAGGGCTGATGCTCCAAGCAGTTCCTGGTGCAGCTCAGGGATGTTTACTGGGAAAAGCAGGAGCGGCCGGCAGCTCTTCCTGCGTGTGCTGAACTTTACAGAGCGCAGCCGTGCCCCGGCATAGGAACAACCTGGGAGCAGGCTGGGAAGAGCCGCGGGAGCAGCCGCGGGATGCAGAGCAGCTGCTGCTCAGTTTTATTAAAACAAAAGTGAAGACCCAGCACCCGCCTCGCCCAGGCTCGGCTCTCCCACTGGGAAACTGCCGCCGAAGGAAGCTCAAACAGCAGGAAATGAGTTTGAACGAGGTAGAGCCCAGGTCTCAGCCTGCTCCAGTGTGGATCAGACCCTTGGATCCAATACCAAGGGTGACCCACGAGTGAAGGCCACAGAAAGAGGGCTGGGGGAGGAGCAGCCAGCTGAACACCCCATCCATGTGAACGAGGTGCTGTCCTCCCCCTCACTGATTTAACAAGCTTCCATTAAATCAACGAAATCAATGAAAGACGGGAAATCCCAAGTCTAAATTTGGATTAGGAGGGCTGAGCTAGGAGGAATCACCCAGGGGACACTGGAGGCAATAACAGGGCCTGAGAAGACACCCAGGCCTAGGGAGATTGTCCTGGAAGACATTAGTGAGATTGTACCTGATTAAAGTGAGATTGTCCGAGATTAAAGTGCCTCAGCTCACTGAAGTCCCACAATAGAGACCCACGTGGGGACAAGGGTCTCATTCCACAAGCACGGCTGGTGGGTGAGAACCTGAGCAGGGAAAACGTGCCTGAAAACACCTCTGGTTGTGTTCACCTTGGGAAGTGTGCAAGGAGACGCCTCGTGTCGCTGTCTGCATTCAGCCGGCAAAGCTCATTAACAGAGGTGGCCTTTCACTGCCCTTTTCAAATGGGGAAATTCAGGCCCCTTCCCTGACTAAGAGAAAAGGTGAATTAAGAGATGAAATGCCGGATGAGGAGGAACACCAGCCCGCCGAACCCGGCGAGGGCCGTGCCCACGGCCAGCCGTGCCCAGAGGAAATCCAGGGAATCCTCGAGGCGGGCGTGCAGCCGCAGCACCTGCCGGCGCGTGCTCTCCCGGTCCCCGGAGTTGTCGATGACGTGGGTCGCCCACTTGCGCATCTCCTCCAGGGGCAGCTGGGAGCCGATCCGAGCTTCGGCCTCGGCCACGCCCAGCCCGCTCCTCTTCATCAGCCGCACCAGCTGCGTCGGGGGGTCACTGCCGGGCGGAGCACGGGGCTGAGCTGGGGGTGGGAGGGGACGGGGGATCTGGCTTCCTCAGGCACCAGGGGGAATCACTGGGGTAAAATGGGAATGAGAGAGGTGCTCCCTGTCACTTCTGACACAGTCAGTCTGCGCTTGGATCAGCAGAGCCTCTGCTGCCTGGGCCGTTCTCAGCATTGGCACAGCCTGTAACGGTGCCCCAAATCCTGCCCCAATAGAGCATGGGTCGTGGAAGGCCCAAAGGCAGTGAATTCCCCTCCATGATGGTGCCAGGTTGCAGGGAAAGCTCAGGAAGACCCTCATGCACTATAAAGACAGGTGTTGCTTGTCTCAATGGGCTTTGCATCAGGGCTGAGGCTGAACCTTCACCAGAGTGGAATCACATGATGGTCCCCTCTGAGAAAATGGCATTGTCCCTGTCCTCATGGTTCCCAGAGCACTCACCAATAAACCAGCACTGTGTATTTCATAAACCCGGTCAATCCACGGGTCTCAAAGAGCAGAGGGATGTCGAGGATCACGTAGCGGTAGCCTGTGGAAATGGCAACATTCCCCAAAAAAGGGAACAGTGTTAATCCCCAGTCCCAAATTCCTCATGTTGCACACACACCATGGCCAGGAAAAGCAAGCAGGAGCTCTACAGCTCCACGATTACAGCCAAGCAGAGCAGAGCCTGCTGGCCCTCCTCCCTCTCACAGGGAGGAAATGGTTTCATTCCAAGTTTCCAGAGGAAAAAAAAACAACCCTAACCTAGTTGCTCCAGACCAAAGGTGAAACTGCAGAAATATAATGAGGAGCTGAAATGAGGGGAGCTGAAATGAGAGGAGCAGTGCTTGGCTGGAAAGAGCAGCAGCCATGCGCTGTGCTGGCCTCTCCCGGGAAGCAATGCCCACAGCAGGATCTGCTCTCCACTCCTTCTCTTGTCCAAGACTTCACCAGGCTGCAGCCATCTGAGCCAACACTTTCCAGCTCAGCTTTCCTCCCTTTATGAAAAACTTTGTCTAAACAGCTCCATTTTTCCGAGGAGAGCAAGGAAACCCCTGCAGACCTCCTGCAGCTGTGACACTGAAACACGGGGGAGCCTCCAGGCGCAGCCCAAGGGCTGAACCCTCACCAAAACTGGCTGAGTTTGGTTTAAAACCTTTGTCACCGCAGGGAGCAGAGCTCTTCAGAGTCATTTGCTGTCCCCCTGTTTCTGCCCATGCCCCTGCCCTTGGTCAGTGTTTGGGGAGGTGGGAGATGCCCTGCTGAGTATGGGGGAGAGGGTGAGGGGAGGGGAAAGCTCTGAGTCAGGACTTCACTCCCCTGTGTGTCCCCCCATTATGGGGACACCTTAGGTTTTGTTGGTGTCCCCTCTTTATAACCCCCTACAACCAAACTGCCCACAGCACGTAAAGTCTTGACAAAGACATCATCATCCAAGGAGTCACCATTCCACCAGCGTCTCTGCCCTGAGAGGCTTCTTGCTGTCCTCTGATTTGATCGATCAGAGCTTTCCTTACACAGCGATCCTCAGAGACAACATCCAGCTATCCCAAATCATTAAATCCTGACTAATGAGGACAAAGCAGCCTGCTGAAGCCACACAGTGCTCTCGCCGAGGGCCAGGACAGCATCCGCCTCCTGAGCCCGCAGCCCCGAGTTCAAGACTCCATCTCTGGCTCCTGGCATTCCTGCCTGTTGCTTCCTTTGTGCTTCCTCCTCCTCACCCTGCAGCAGAGCTCAGCCCCGTGGTGCCCCGGCCTGTTCAGCTCTCACAGGGCTCAGCTCTGATAAGCACCACGAATCCAGACTGACTCTATTAAAGCATCCGTCTGTCTACACGGAGACCTCCGGAACAGCTGGTGATCTTATCTGGCAATTCCCCAGCCCAGCCTGACAGCTGCATTTGTTCCGTTTATCAGGGGGAACACGGGACTTTGGAAGCCACAGCTGTCAGCCCATTCCTCACCTTATCGACACTCAAAGGGCTCCACAGCTTGCACTGAGGCTGGAGCAGGCTGGGGGCAGGGAAGGATATTTGGCTGTTTCGGGAGTGTGACATTATCCGGTGGGTAATCTCAGCAAAGCTGCTCCCAGGCCCTACAGATACACTTTAAACCACAGAGGAAAGCGGTGAAGGGCAGCAGTGAAAGGCAGGAGTGAATCAGGAATGAATCCTCCAAACACTGACACCAAAGGCCACCGGAGGCAGAGCACAAAGGCTGTCACTCAATGTCCCTTCCCTTTCTCTGTCATCCCTGTCCCTCTCCCCACATTCAAACCAAAGGCAGAGGGAGCAGGGATGGCTCCTGCCCAAGGAGGAGTCCTGGCAGGCCAGACACGGCCTCTTACCGAGTACAAAGTACTTCAGGATCTGCTTCAGCATCTCCTTCAGGATCTCAGGGTGGGTGATGGAGTTCAGCAGCCGCCGTTTTTCTGGCTGGGAGAAGATAATGTTCCCGAGAGCCTCACGATTTATCTCGCCATTCTCCAGAAGGATCTCGGTGCCAAAGTGCTGCAGGATCTGCTGATGGGCCTTGGAGTGGGGCTGCACCACTGAGAACATCAAACAGCCAGGGTGAGAGCCAGTTTTACAGCACAGTCAGTGTTTGCAGCAGCAATCACCCTCAGATGGGGTTTGCTCATTAACTAACGGAGCTGATGCTCCTGTGGCAGCACATCTGCCTCCAGCACATCTGTCCTGGCACCACATCTGCACAGCCTGGCAGCTCCTGCCAGAACAGCCCTGCCAGCCCAAGGTGCCTTTGAGGGCTGACACCCGGGAGATCAAAGTCCTGCAGACATTAATTCAGCACCACAACCCTCCTGGCACGTCAGGGGTGACAAGTCAGAGGGTGGGCAGGAGGACACGGTGATGGCCACATGCCAAAGCTGGGGCAGGAGCTGGGCTGAGCTGATTCCCACCAGGGATTGAGCAGGGAGATCCTACAGGGACCAGGACCAGCTGAAAACTTCAGCACTATGTGGATACTCACTGCTGCAACTTGGCTCTGGATGCTGCTGAGGTGATTTTTTTTTTTACTGTCTTTCACATCAGTCACTAAATTCTTCAGGAAAATGAACACAAAAACCTTCTAAAAGCTTAATCCCCAATCAGCCCTTGCAGGAGCTCTGACGTTACAGGAGTGTATAACTTTAAAGCCACCAAAAAAAAAAATCACCAACAAAAGGGATTAAGCAATAAAACCATAATTAAGCTCCAGCTGAGGGTAACCACAGTGAAGGACAGACCGCAGATAATCATCTCTCCCAAATCCAGGAACACTGCCACAGGTTATAACCTCAGGCCAACCTCATAAAAGTCTTTAAGACCAATTTTTTTTCTCCCATGGAATATCACATGGAGGCAGTTTCAGGATGGGTGAAATCCATATAGTAAACAAACACATATAAAAAAGGAATTGGTGCAAAATAAAGTGATTGGCAGAAAACTTTCACAGAGTATCTGTAGTGTTTTCCTACCGTCTCCGAGGGCTTTTAGCACCTCCAGCAAATTTCCTGCACCTCCAGGGGAATTACAGTGCAATAAAATGTTAAAGCATCACAGCTTTGAGTGGCTACAGAGTAAGTTCTTCACCAAACAGAAAAGCTCAGACACTTCCAAATGACACCACTGCACCATGGCTCAGCAGCAGACCCCAGACCTGCTGCATGCAGGATCCACAGCCCTCAGATTCCCAGACTGGTTTGAGTGGAAAGCTCATACAGTGCCACCCCCTGCCATGGGCAGGGACACCTTCCACTATCCCAGGGTGCTCCACATCCCATCCAACCTGACCTTGGACACTTCCAGGGATGGGGCAGCCACAGCTGCTCCGGGCAACCTCTGCTCTCCTCGTTATCTTGGTGGGGTGAAGGGATTAATATCTCA
This sequence comes from Hylia prasina, assembly GCA_013397195.1. Lineage (NCBI taxonomy): Eukaryota > Metazoa > Chordata > Aves > Passeriformes > Sylviidae > Hylia > Hylia prasina. The sequence goes on from VYXD01000012.1 coordinate 80,754, forward strand.
CAGGTGATCAGGGAAAACAAGGTCTGCTCTGGTCCTACTAAGTCCATGGATCTGGGATTCTGGATCTTTTCTCCAACCCAAGCAGCACATTTTGAGAGCAGCAAGAGGCAGTTGTGCAGTGCAGGAACATGGACCAAACTCCCCCTGACCTGGGATCTCTGGAGCCTCTTTTTATTATTTTTGAGCACATTAATTTTGTGGTCTGATCTCTCAGTATCACCAGCAAACAATGTCCAGCACAGAGGGATATTCTTTGTCGACCACCAACGTAACTGAGTGACAGGAGGGGTGTCCTGGGGCTCAGGGGGTGTTCTGGACGAGACAAGGGATCCCGCTTGACAGGGAACCACATTTATTTTTGCCCAGAGTTGGCTTTCAAAGCTGGGAAGCAACACATGCCAGGGGATGGAAACTCAGAGCACAGTCTCCCCACGGTGTTTATTAGGTCATGATCTTCTTTTTTAGTTTATTAAAAATATATCCTAGTTCCAATCCTCCCCGGGGCAGCTGCTCCGCAGCCCCGCGGACTGGGAAGTGGGAGGGAAACCCTTCTCCGATGTACCCAGAGCACCCTCTGCCGTCAGCGCTCACCGGCAGCGATCCCGGTTGTCAGGGGAACCTCGGGAAGCAGGACCAGCTCTGGAAAACTCACCCTGCCTGGCAATAACATCGGCATCGATCACGGCACAGCCCAGCTCCCGCAGCACCGCCACCACCGTGCTCTTCCCCGATGCGATCCCACCCGAGAGTCCCACCAGGAACATCGTGCTCTGGAAGGGAAGGAGAAGAGCTGGAAAACGTGCCAGGACAAGGCCATATTGTTCATGCTGAGCACATAAATTATTTAGTCTCAAACAGGCAACTTCATTCAAAGCTCATTTTCCTACTTTCTCAGGGCATCACTGAGACATCAGCAGGATTTTGGCACCCTCTGAGCTGGGTATCCCTGTTCCACAGGCTGAGGGACAGTGTTGGAGTAAACAAGGCTTCTCTGGACCACCCCCTAATTCTGGATGTGCGACTTGAGCCAGCCCTAAGTTCCTCCAGCTGGTTTATCTGCAGCTCCAGCAACTCCTTCCCCTTTGGCATCTCCACTCATCAAACCAGAATCCCATCTACAGCACCTTGAATCATGAAATCATGGAATTGTTTGGGTTGGAGATCTTAAAACCCATCCAACTCCACCTCCTGGTATGGGCAGGGATATGTTCCACTATCCCAGGGTGTCCAGCCCGGCCTGGAACACTTCCAGGGATGGGGCAGCCACAGCTGCTCTGGGCAGCCTGGGCCAGGGCCTCATCATCCTCACAGGGAGGAATTCCTTCCCAGTATTTAATTTGGCAGTGGGAAGCCATTTCCCCTTGTCCTCTCACTCCAGGCCCTTGTCCAAAGTCCCTCTTGGAGCCCCTTTAGGCACTCAAAGAGGCTCTGAGGTGTCCCTGGTCACCTCTTCTCCATGTGAACACCCCCAGATCTCCCAGCCCGCATCCAGAGCAGAGGTGCTCCAGCCCTTGAAGCATCTCCATGGCCTCCCCTGGACCTACTCAGAGAAACCAGGACATTTCTGGCAGGTTTGTCAAGGGTGACCCAGGAGCAGTGAAAAAGGGCAGAATTCAGACAGTATCTCAGCCAGGACTGGGACACGAGGTCTGAGCAGAAGATCCCTGCTCGATCCCTGCAGCCGGGTATCGCAGCTCAGCCACCTCTGACACCATCGTGACCCAGGGCCCACAGGGCATTCAGTGAATCCCATTCCCACACCACTGGCAGCCCTAAGAACAGGGAAATCACAGCTCTGAGCAGCAAACTGGTGTCTGTGAGCTGCCAAACATGACCCTGAGCACAGATCTGTGCTTGCTCTTGGCCTTGAGGCCGGGAGAGGGTTGGTAGCGCTGCTCCCACAGCTCCTGCACAGACATCTCCCTGCTCAATCCAGACCCTGCAATCCTCTAAATCCTGCTTGTGTGCTCTCAAAACCAAAAGGTTGAGCCACATAGAGGCAGCTCTGGAGAGCTGAGGGGACTACTGTGAGTATCTGCATCCCAAAACTACAACAGCCTCAGCAGGCTGGGTACAGACTCCAGCGTCCCTCCTGTAGCCCCAGCCCAGAGTGTCCAGGCCTTTGTGCAGCTGAGTTGTGCAAACCGCCCCCTGCTCTGATTCTGCTGTCTCCTCATCCAGGGTGACACCATGGGTGAGGGGCCCAGCCTCCCACAGCCCAGCCTGTGGCTGTTGCATCTGAGAAGGAATTAGCTCCATCACCTTTGGCCAGGAGCCACAGGCTGCTGGTAGTCACCCTTTGGCTTCCCCTCACCCAAATCCTGCTCTCTCCTCGTAGCCCAGCCCCAACAATCGCAGTCACCATTGCTCTGCCTACCCTGGCTGTGATCTCCCTCTTCCCTCCAGACATCACCAGCCCTCCAAAAACTCTGCACATAAAGGAACCAGGTACCAACTGCCCACCCTGTCCCCTGACAGTGGCACCCAAGGCCAGCAGGTGGGAACACGGGGCTGCTGGAGGGCTGAGGATGGGTGAAAACGCAGCACTGCAACTCTCTGGCTAGAAAACAAAACAAAGTACTTTAGTCACAATTCAGTCCTACAAACAGGACCCAAACCCACAGTCTGGGGGGAGGGAGGGGGTGGGCAAGTCCTGTGGCAGCTGGAGGCAGCTCAGCAGAGGGAAGGAGCAGAGCTGGAGCAGAAGCAGCAGCCCCTGCCAGCAGCTCAGGCAGCAGCACCACCGAGTGCCGACCCAGCCTGCAGCAGCACCACGTGCTCCTTCCCTTTTCCAGACACCAGGACAACAGATGGGGACAGCTCCAGCAGCAACAAGGGGGGAGCCAAAAGGAATCAGAGACGGCCAAAATAACAGCAAACAGAAGTGATTGGGAAGGCTGATGTATGTCCCAAGCAGGACCCGGACCGCATGGGGAGCCTCTTAGCCTTACAGGGGGGTTTGGAGTGACATAGGGGCTGTTTGTTTATCCCAGCGGGTTAAAATCCTGTCCTCCCACCAGGAGTTTATACTCCCACTGCTGCAGGCTGTGAGCAACACTGCACCAGGAGGATCTGGATCATGGCAGTGGAGGCTCCATGTGCCTGTTTTGTAAAAAAACACGAAAAACTCTCCTGCCCTTGTAAACACAGGGCTTTAACTGCAGTAACCCCGGCGTTCTGGCCTCCAGCCTCAGCTGGGACTTGCTTCCAAAACTCTATTTCTGTCCCTCTGCTGCGTGCCTCCACCACAGGAATTCCTGCAGGGGGAAAGCAGCCTTTGGAAGGGTTATCCTGGAAAGCAGGGCCAGCCGGGGATCTGAACACTTGTGCTGTCCAAGGGCCTGCACACATCTCAAGCATCAATATTTAACAAGCTCGGGTTTGAACTGCACACGAGGGGGGAGGCCAGCCCGCTCCTGCAGGTGTTACCGGCAGGAGCCAGAACCAGTTTTCCCCCAAATATGCCATTTTGGGGGGATATATTTGGCCTGTTCCAACTAAACCAGATATGGGGAAAAACAGAACACGAGCCACAAAGGCTGGTCAGGCTGGAAAACTCAGTGAGCTGTTCCTGCAGTGAGAAACGGGGAGATGCACCCAGGGCACTAAGGAAATATTTTTCAAATAATTAAGTGCCCAAAAATTCCCGTGTCCCAACTCCTGGGGGTTTTGAGCACAGCACAAGCTGCGTCAGCCGCAATCCATCCATCCGGCAAGCTGGACCGTGTCCTCCAGCACCATCCTACACCCGGCCCTCCTCTCGAGCCCATCCACGTCTCTGGCTGGAGCTGAGAGAGCTGCTATTTGGCTCGAGGAGGCTGCAGCTAAAGGGAAGAATCACCAAATACATCATTAATTGGCGAGGAAAGAGCTGCCGACACAAACACCTCGACCCACCCCACGGGGTGCCGGGGCCACCACGGCCCCCGCCCGCCGCCCATCACCACTCACCCTCTGCCCGGCTTCACACGCGCCGCAGTGTCCCGCGCGCCTATTGGCTGGCGCGGAAAAGGGCGTCTCTCTCAGCCAATCGGCGCCACCCTCATTAGACTAGACCCACTCCTCAGGCCGGATAGTGGGCGGAGACGCGAGCACGGCAGGCTCGGCGGGGGACGGGGGGGCGGGGGGGCGGGGGCGGGGTGCGCCGCC
>VYXD01000012.1:85371-104902 GCA_013397195.1 Hylia prasina
GTTGCCCCGCCCCTCGCATGCGCTGATTGGTTGCTGGGCAGCATCCGGGGCAGCGGTTGGTTGAGGTGCCGGTCAGTCTGGTGGGGGGGCGGTGCCTCTGGCGCCCATTCACGCCCGCTGCGGGAGCGTGTCCGAAGCTCAGCAGGGTCGGGCGCGGCCGCGGCGTGGATGGGTGACGGCTGCGGTGGCTGTGGGGCGGCCGGGACGGGGCCGCGAGTGCCTTTTTCGGGCAGAAATAAGCCAAATTAGCAGCTCTCCCTAGCCTTGCGTTAGGGTGTGGCTCCCCACATTCCCTCTGTCCTCCCGCACAAGCCTCAGCCCATTCGTGGCATCTTCATCCGGGCGGTGACACCCAGGGTGATGGCACGGTTGGATGCGTGATCCTGCTTTCCGGAGCATGTGGCATCCCTATGCCCTGGAATAATCCCGGGTTTCTGCACACTCATCCCGTCGTTATCCTAAACACAGCCCGGGGTTTTGCAAAGCTCTCTCTGCCTACATTGCCTCGTGGTTGGAGGAGTGCAGCCTCCAGAGGTATGGAATGGTGGAATAACAACAACAAGGCAGGGAGCGAGCACAGGCAGCAAGGCAGGTTCTTATCTCAGTAGGGAAGAGCTGAATGCTTAACGTAGCACCCTTATTACTCACTGCCTTAATTAATACGGTGCAAAGCTGCCTCACCATGCCTGGGATTTGTGGGAGAGGCTTCGTCCTCATTCCTGCTGGGAATGGGAACATCAACATGTGTCTTTCCAGAGGTTTCCGGCGTTTTGCCCTTTGTTCTTCCTGCACCTGAACCTCACTAGGCTCCTCCTGCTCACCTGGTGCTGCTTCCCCAGCACAGCACAGACCATGGGCTTGGAGAGACCTTCTCCCTCCATCAGCAGTTTTCCATAGGCAATCCTGCCTTCCCAGGAACCAAAGCGAATAAAAGGTCACACAAGAAATATCACAGAGGCTTTTTTTATGACAGCATAGCTGCCCATTTATATTTCATTTGCCTCCCGGATGTGGCACCATGTCTCAGTTTAATCGGTTTAGCTGTGCTTGGGGAGGTTTTTATTTTCTTTCCCTCTGACATGATTAGGTTTGTGGAAGCCAGAGCCGAGCAGAGGAGACGCGGTGCTCAATCACTGCTGCTCCCCAGCCCAGCAGTGCCTCCTGCCCTTTGCCAGGAAAAGGTGTGGTCTGGAGCCCTCCTGGGGTCCTGGCGTGGGCATCACTCTGGCCACCTTGAGGAGCTGGAGAACCACAAGCAGCCTGGGGAGTATCCAGTAGGAAACAGTTTGGATAGCTTGGGAAATAACACCAACATGTGGCTGGTGGGTACAGCCATAAGGAGTGTGAGGCAGGGTTGGAGCTCTCTGGCAAATCTCCTGTACCCCCAAAACCCACCAGGGAGAGACCAAGTAGTGGGAAGGAGGGTGATTCTCTTACTGGATGCACAGTCACTAATTCTGTTGATTCCATACCATCCCATTACACCAGGGTGTGGGAGTGTTTCCGGTCACGCCAGTGACACTGTCCCCAAAAACAGGGCAGGCCTTTGAGCTGCCAGGGGTCATAGAGCCACACTCAGAGCCCTGCCTGTGCCAGTTTGCGCTGAGGTTTAAAACATAAAAGTATTCCTTAGTGAAAGCAATAGTTCCTTTCCTTTTAAGGACAGGAAAGAGGAATTGAGTTTCCTCAGCCTCAGTCGTGTGTCAGCCCTGGGATGTGGCTGCGCTGCTCTCTGCTGTGGCTATCCAAGCTGATTTTCCAAGGAAAATAATCCCACTTTGTTATTTTTCATATTTCCCTTTGTGTGGAGAGAGCTTCTGCTGTGTCCCTGGTGGCTGTGGAGGATTTATTCCCTGGTTCTGGAAAGGCAGGAACATTGCATGGGCTCAGCCTGGTGGGATTTGTCACCTCACGGGCAGCAAGAGCAGTGGTGACAGCAAGGATTGGAGTGTTCCATCCTGTGAAACGGTTCTGGTTTTGTCCAGATCATCTGGGGAAGCTGTTCCAGGCAGGAAGAGTTTGGGAGCGCCCTGTGGCACAGCTGGCTTGTTGCTGGATGGGGTGTGAGGGGGCAAAAGGGCTTTTCCAACGGGGCAGCTGTGGTTTGGCAATCCCTTCCTGCACTTAGCCATGAGAAGGGGTTCCTGGGACAGGCACTGAGCTCCAGCACGTGGGATTCAGTTGTAGGTGTAGGGAGCATGCTGGGCTCTGGGAGCTGAGCTCTGCTGTCTGGAGATCCTCCCTTCCTCCCTGCCACAGCCCCTAACGAGATCACAGAGATTACAGCCTAAGCACCATGCCTGATTAGCCCCTGGGATGGCAGAAGGATTTTCCAGCACCTAAATACAGGGCAGAGATCTACTCCTCATCTGACACTTTCAGCCTCCCACCAGGCAGAGGGTGCCGCCCCCAGCTGGAGTTGTTCCCCTTGTGCTTCTTCCCTCAGGTTTGGGAATACAGGGGGAACACCCGTGGATCCAGGGATAGATAAGTGGGTGCTGAGCACCAGTTTGCTGCTGAATGAGTCTGGTGTTTTCCTGCCTCTAGAGGGGCTGAGCTGGTGCAGCACAGCCAGTCTGAGCAGGTCTCACCCTGAACAAGCCCGGCCGCTGTCTTTAACGCTTCCAAAAATGTATTTTCAAGGTCACTCAGGTTACAGGGGTTGTTTTCTGGGCAGTGGTTGGTGCTGGAGCCTTTGCCTTCAACTCATAGAGCTGCCTGGTAGTGGGAAAGGAGGAATTGGAGTGCTAAGTAATGGCCATGATGGTGGGGATGCCTTTCCCAGGAGAAGGGAAAAGTGTTTTCCTTAGCCAGAAAAGAGATCATGATGATCCCACAGGAAACTGGGAGATGTTTTGCACAGTGCAGCCAAGGTGTCTTTGTCCAGCTAGTGCATCTCTCAGTGCACCTCGGAATGCAAAAGGGTATGGGAGGAAAAAGGCCTGAAGTGCAGCTGGGAAGGCTGTGGGCTGTGAGCTGGGCTGGCAGCTTACCCTTCCTGGGGCTGAAACTGCTCCCGCCCTCTCAGCTTTGTGGGTCAGGCCAGCTGCAGTATCTGAGATTTTGGATGGTGGTGGCTTGTCCCAGGATGCTGGTGGGGCATTGTCATTAACTTGGGGAGTTATCTAGGAGGTGCAGCTACCCTGGAGAAAGAAGATACTTGCTTTCCTAAATAGAATTAAAGTAGGAAATACCTGTAATTGTTGCTTCTCTGTGTGTAGTGAGTGGGACCTTTGGGTTTTCCAACATTTTCCTACATGCTGGTGACTCCTCTGCCAGGTTGGTTTTCATCTCCTATCTGGAGCAGGGCCCTTCCCCAGGCTGTACCACCTGGAATGCAAAACCTCATCCCACCTTCTGCCACCCTGATTTCTTCCAGGTCACGACAGCTTTGCTCATAAATCAGGGAGGAATTTTCTCAGCGCTTTCACCTGTGAGCCTGGCGTGGTTGGGCTGAGCTCATTAGCACCAAGCTGGGAGTTGGCAGCTCTGATTTATGAAGCAAAGCGATGCCGACAGAGTATGAGGGGAGCATTTTGTCTGTCACAGCTGACACCTGCAGCATCCCAATGTGCAGATGAGCTGGGAACACGTCTCTGTCCGCGTTGGAAGGGACAACTTCCAGTGTCAGCCCTTGGGGTGTGCTCAGGAATTCTCCTGGTGCTGTCAGTTTGTGGTGTTAAAATTGATAGGAAACAGTTTGGATGTGTTTATTGCAGCTCCAAGGTGGCTTTGCTCATCCCAGGACTTCAGTGTGGCCAGGATCTGCCCGTGCTCCTCCCCAGAGAGTTAAAAAAGCCATCACACATTTGTCACTAAAATCAATAGTGGTGTCAGCAGCGCTGTGCTGGGGTTGCTGCTGCTGTCATGTCCAAGGAGCATCTCCTGGGTGGAGACAAAGCCCTTTCCTGGCAGTGGGGGGGAAGGTGAGATTTCCCTCCCAGAGATGGTTCAGCAGCTCCGTGGGGTGCTGGTCCTTGGAGCTGCTGGTCCTCAGAGCTGTGGCTTTGCTCCTGCTCCTCTCCCTGCTCCCCTTCATGCTCTTCTGGAGAAGGGGGGAGGCTTCTCTTCACCCCCTTTATTGGAGCAGCTCGCCCTGAACCACTGCTTGTTCCCACACCAAGAATGCTTCCCATCTCCTGGTGTTCCACACAGGCTCTGCTGATAGATGGGAATCCTCTTCCCCAGCATGTGCTGTCTGCAGAGTCTCTGCTGCTGTTCAGGTTTTATCCAGAGGAAAAGCTTCTCCAGCCCAACAGCTGTGTCCTGCAAACCATGCTTCTCTGCCCCCCAGGGCAATGCCCATCACACTGGCTTTCTATGCTATATCCACAGGCATCTCCCAGCTTCATCACTCAAGAAACATTTCTCCATCCTCTTTTCCCTAGTTTCATAACCTTCTTGCTGCTCAGCCTGGGGGTTGCATAGAGTGGATGAGTTGGAAGGGACCTTGAAGATTATTCAGTTCCACCCCCTGCCTTGGGCAGGGACACCTTTCACTTGCATTTCTTCAAGCTCTGTTCTCCCAGCTCCTCCTTGTTCTGGCCTTGCTGAAATAAATAGTTGGATGCTGCTCCAGCATATTTTCCAGCACGTTTCTTCTTTTTTTCTTGCTCCATCCTCTTCACCACTATCTTGTGTTTGGTAAAGACATTACACTGCTCCAGAAGTGAGCAGTGCTTTTGTGGGGAGATTGCAGGCTGATGCCTCTGGGCAGGTCAGATCTGTGGGGTTGTCCCTGCTGTGAGAGTTGTTTTGGGGTGCAAGGAAGGGGACACCTCTGTAGGGTATGAATGCCCTGGCTGTATCCTGACCCTGCTGGGCAGCACTGAGGGACAGGACAGAGCTGAGCCATGTGCTGGCACCTGCTGACCCCAGCTTGCTTTGCAGGAGACCCCTCTTGTGCTGGCAGCTGGCAGAGCTCTCCTGGCCCTGTATCCCTGCCTTTCCCCTCTCATCCTTCTGCCCAGACCTGCTCCAGCTCCTCAGGATTGAATTTCCCCCTGAACCCTGATGGTTTTGGAGGCTGTAGCCAGCTCCCAGCTCCCCCATAACGTTGCCTGTCCTGCCTCAGGTCATCCCATGCAGGATCACGAGGTTATCATCATGAGATCCCATCTGCCATGCTGGGAGCAGGCACCTCTCCTGTGTTTTGGCATCGGGATGCTGCTGGAACAAAGGCCAGGCTCAGTGAGGGGTGTCACACCAGCAGCTGTTCAGGGTTGATCATGATCTGGATGACCAGGGCTGCCCTGCATCTGTGGAAGAAGGAGCTGTGTCCTGCCTGTGTCCAGGCATTTCCCACCCTACACTCACAGAGATTTGCTCCTCACTCTCAATTTTCCAGTTCCAGCATAAAAATATAATAATTTTCCAATAAACAGCCTCATCTCCCTAAAGCATCACCTCTGCAGGTGAGGTGACACTTGGCACAGTCCTTGGCCAGTGACTTCTGTGGTTCCTCATCCTGCTATAGGGCCTTATCCCTGGGGCTGGACCAGTGTTTGCTGCTTCCACATCTATCCTTGGGCTTGGAGAAGAGGAAAAAGCCAAAGCTGGGCATCCCACCACTCCATAGGGTGGATTTGGGCACAGGTGGCAGAGCTGGTGATGTGACAGTGGGGATGTGGTCACTGCAGCACAGGGCACAGTCCCCACTGCCCAGCAAACCTGTGGTGTGGGAGGTGTCGGTGCTGGTCCCTTTTTGGGAGCTCACAGGGAGTTCTGTGCCGTGGGGTGGGCACTTGGCTGTACCCTCCGTGCATGGAGTATTCCCCTTCCTGGAGACTTGGACTCAGCAGGGAGCCTGCATTTTATTTGGAGTGCCTCAGAAACCAAACAAATATTCTCCCAAAAGAAAACCCCAGGGCTCCAATGATGTTTCTTTTGTTCCCCAGGGGCCTGAGTCCAGCAAATGACAGCGGAGCCAAAAAGAAGAAAAAGAAACCCAAACGGAAGAAAGAGAAAGGAGGAGGAGACCAGCCCGACCAGGCTCAGGACCAGCCAGTGAAGGTGACCAACCCCTTCCCGGAATCCTGGCTCCCCCACAACAGCCAGCCCTATCCCAAACCTCTCCAGTGTTACTTAGGCTAAGGAAAGAGTTCCCAGCCCTGGTTTAGGCACTTGGTTGCTTAAAAAACTCCAGATTTAGAGTGATTTCCCAGCGTGGCTCCATGTGTGGGAACTCCTGTTGGTGCAGAAAGTGTTTGCAGAGCACTCTGGGGATAATGCAGTCCTTGGCTAGATATCCCAGCCAGTTCCAGGGTCAGACTGGAGCCTCCAAGTTATTCTTCCCAGACAGCAGCTGCGTGTCTCAGGCAGGAGCTGCCACACTGCCACCTGCCAGCTCTGAGTCCTGCCCAGCAGCACGGCGGTGACATCTGCTGGTGTTGATCTTTTGCTTGATGATCCCAAGAACAGCAGCTGGGGAGAGCAGGGTCTGTCTCATCCCCCTGGGTCTTGCCTGATCCTCTCCAGCAGCCAGTGACTCGGGAAGCAGCATGGAACACACAGGGTTTGACCTTCCTGGCCTTCTTGTCCCCTCTGGTCCTGTGGCAGAGGACGCACATCAGCAGAGGCTGTTTTCTGTCTGATGCCCCGTTCCCGTCCAAATATTTTGAATATTTTGCCCATCTGACTGTGCAGAGCTTTAAATTGGGGCTTTGTGTTTTTCAAACTAAATTCCTCTGGGATCAGAGAGGAGCTGGGTTGGAAATTCAGTGCAGAGCCATCCACCCTGAGGAAGAGGACAGTGAAAGTGTCTTTCATCTTGACTCAACCTCTCTGCCTTTTCCCAGTCCTGGTGTCCAGGGACTCCTCTGGAAGCTGCAGTTTGTGGATACAGATCCAGCTTAGAGGGAGGAGGCTGAGTAGTGAGAGAGAAAAGCCACTGAAGGAATCCCGAGTGCTGGGTGTGGGTTGATCCATCTGTCTGTGCAGGATGTCAGGTGGGGAGGTTTGCTCCTGGGGTGCACAGCACCCACTTTACTGAAGCTTAAGCATTTTCAGAAAATTCTTCCATTCCCTTTATCCTAGGAGTGCCTAGAAACCAGATCTAGGTGAGTGGCATGTGGCTGGTGAAAGGGTTCACCCATCCTGTCAAGGATTGAGGATGGGAAGGGAGGTTCCTGCCTGCTCTCCCTTGCCTGGCAGCACCCCACAACAGATCAGTTCCAGGTTCCACATACAGACCTGGTGGCTCAGCTTACTCATTTTGTCTTTCCACCCTCCTTTTCTGCCCCCAGGTGAACTCTTTACCTGCTGAGAGGATCCAGGAGATTCAAAAAGCCATCGAGCTCTTCTCTGTAGGTCAGGGCCCTGCCAAAACCATGGAGGAAGCCAGCAAGAGGAGCTACCAGTTCTGGGACACACAGCCAGTGCCCAAGTTAGGTACGTGCAGCCCCTCGATGTGCTGTGGGCCCTGGGGGAGGCCCTGTGGTCCCCAGGCTGCTCCAGGAAGCTCCCAGAGAAACCTGGAGATGCTGATCTGTGGCCACCAAGTGAGTCCCTGCCTGGCCTGGGCTTCAAAGACACTGAAACCACCATTCAGCAATGTGGGCTAAGTGGATGGGGAGGGTCTGAAGAGCTGTGCAAGCACTTCAGGGGGTGCAGAGGGACAAGGAACCACTTCAGACATCTGACCTGTTGCCTTCTGCATTTGTGCATCCCTTAATCCCAGTCCTTAGCCCTGGAGTTGGGTCTCCCCAGCCCTCTGTACCCAAGTTTGGTGTGTGGTGTTGCCATATCCTGTGAACTGGGAGCTGTCCAGCTCTCCCCTTCCTGGAGGTTGAAGCCTCCCAGACAGGGATCCTTGCTGGGGAAGGTAACTCAGGGTGAGTTGGGGCTGGATGGTGCTGGGAGCAGCTCTGGGGAGCAGGTCCAGTGCTGAGCTGCCACCTCCGTGGTCTGCTGGGCTCACATCCCTCTCTGGCACGGGCAGGAGCTGCAGCTGAGCCAGGAGAGGGGAAGCACAAACATCAAAGCATCTCCACCCCAAGCTGCCATGAGCATCCAAGGATGGGGAGCCCCATCTCTTGGTCCCCTCTTCCCCCTGTGAACATCCCAGTGGTGCTTCCCAGCTCTGGTCCTTGCTCCAGCCCTTCCTCTTGCTCCTGACAGCTTGTGGCAGTGATCTGCCACTGACACCATGGCAGGAGCTCTCAGAGCAGATGTGCCAGGAGAGCTGCCTGGCTGGAAGGCACTCACTCCTAGGCTGATTGGGGTGCCTGGGATAACTTTAGTCTCTCCTCATCTGCATCCCCTAGAGCTCAGGGGAACCAGAGAGTGAGTCCAAGCCCACAGTTTCTAGATTTATCCAAAACTTGTCATGGCTTCAAATTTTCTGCTCTTCAGTATTTCCCTTCATGGGTTTGTGTCCCTTTTGCTGCAGGTGTAGTGTTTGATTCCCATTCCATGTTGTCCACACCACTCTGAGGCCTTTTTGGGTCTCAAAAACTTTGCTGGGAGCAACAATCTCAGCTTTAAGTTGGGAAAATCACAGTGAGATGGCACGTGGTTGTGTGAGACAGCAGAGCTTGGTATTGCATTTGCCCTTTTTTCCAAGGATGCTGGACATGGAAAACATCATTTCTGCTTGGGGAAACTCTGGGGAAAGGGTGGAAGGTGTCTCCTGGGTAGTGGGAGGCACAAAGCAGCTCGTTCCTCCCAGCAGCACGGTGGTGGCTGTGCCCTGGCCGTGCCTGGCTGCTGGTCACTCGCCGTGTCCCAGCGCTCCTCATGGTCCTGGCGTGCTCTGGCACATGGCACTATGGACGCGGGGCTATTTAGGGCTGGATAACAGAAGTGCTGTGGGATTTTTGGGGCCAGATCTCAAAACAGCTCAGCACCTGCTGAAAACAGAGGGCGGCCAGGGGTGAGCGTTTCTGGAAACTGCCTGGGGTGGGTGTGAAGGGGGAAGTTTTTGCTCTGGGCTTTCATCACCTCCCCATTGCTTGGAAACCTTTTCAATCAATGCCTTTTAAGGGAATTCCTAATTAGCACAACTTGCTTTTCTTGGCAGCGCTGAAGTGATGCTGCTGGACCGACATCCCCGAGAAAGCCAGAGCTCGAGCCGACGTCTCCTGGCTGAGTCAGGGCATTTAGGAGTCAGTGGTTTTACAACAAAAGTTGTGTTGTTCACTGCAGCTCTTCTTTAGGCACAGTGGGCAGGAAACCCTGACACTTGCCAAGTGGCAGTGGCCAGAGCTGGCAGGAGATCACCGTCCCATGGAGGGGCTCACGGGAAAGTGCTGGCCCAGGCTGGGACTGTGGGGATGGGGAAGGATCAGGAGTCACATGTGGAGCTGGAGAATGGAGCTGTGGCTGTGTTTGGTCACCTGATGGGCTCCAGCGTTGCCCTGGAAGGAGTTTTGATTCTCTGCCCATTGTCATATCCCAAACTGGGTGGGTGAAGTGACAATCCCTGTCTGCCACTGGAGGGGTGGGAGACATGAGGCACGTTGGACACCAGATTGAGCTGTTGTGGAAGCTTTTGGCCTCACACAGTAGAGAACTTCCTCATGGCTCCCTGCTCTGTCTTACAGGAGAAGTGGTGAACACCCACGGGCCGGTGGAGCCGGACAAGGACAATATCCGCCAGGAGCCGTACACCCTGCCCCAGGGCTTCACCTGGGATGCCCTGGACCTGGGGGATAGAGGTGTGGTGAGTACAGGCAGCTCAACACACCATGTTGGAGTGTCTTGGTTGGCAGTTCAATGCTTGGGCTCTTGGAGATGGTTTTGGGGATGGAATCATGTCTTTCACCACAGCACGTGACGCTCTGGCTGTGTCACACCATCTCCTTGGGTTTGGATGGGTCTGACTCCCCCCACTGCAGTTCCCGTTTACCCACCCCAGATTGGGCAGCTTGGCCTGATTTATTCGAGGGGATGTAAGGATGCCTGAAGCCCAGAGTTCTCCTGTAGGAAGACCCTGTAGAGCATGACCCACCTCCCAGGAAGATGACACAGGGCTCCCCTGTGTCCTGCTGCTCCCCCTGCTCTGTGTGGCACTGATCCAGGACCCTGGAGCAGGGGCATGTTCCAGGAGCAGGAGTGTGGCTGCACATGGTGCCCCAGTGCTGTGGGCACACATGAAGTGTTCAGGGTCCTGTCTAGGGGCAGTTGATGGCTGAGCAACCTCCTTAACCTACGTGCTCTGTGCTGCTGCAGCTGAAGGAGCTCTACACACTGCTCAATGAGAACTACGTGGAGGACGATGACAACATGTTCCGGTTCGATTACTCGCCCGAGTTCCTGCTGTGGTGAGTGGCACCAGGAGTGCAGAGCAGGGGCTGTGGGATGCTGACAAGCCTGATCCCGGTGACAGGGCTGCAGCTGCTTTTGCCTTTCCCATCTCCCTTCTTCCTGAAATGTCCCTTCCCCTTCTGTCACTGTGTACAGTGTCCCAGGGACACGGTGAGAGGGACTGTCACCCAGCCCTGCCTGCCTCTGGCTCCTTTGAGATACGGGAGCTTAAAAATGGATGTTTTTCCTCTTTGGTTTGATCCCTTAAGTGTTTGTGAAAATCCCAGTAGCTGAGGAATTCCACAGTGCCCTGGAGCTGTGGGATGAAGGCAGCTGCCAGCAATTACCCTTGGAGTCCTGTTGCAGCAGAGCTGCTGTTTCCTCAAGGTGTTCCTGAATCAAGGAATGAGATTTCCTCCTGAGTCCCTAGTGAGGACTGGCTGTGGGGTGCAGGAATTGCCCTGGATCCCAACAGTCCTTGTCACATCCCTGTCACTCTCTCATCCTCCTGCCAGCAAGCAGGACTCAGGGTGGGAAACAGGAGCAGGTACACCAGGGACCTTGGGTGGGAGGTGACTGCTGAGGTGTGTCCCCTCCCCAGGGCACTGCGTCCTCCAGGCTGGCTGCCCCAGTGGCACTGTGGGGTCCGAGTGGTCTCCAGCAAGAAGCTGGTGGGATTTATCAGCGCGATTCCAGCCACCATCCACATCTATGACACGTGAGTGCTGCTGCATTTCTCATCCTGCCCCTTGATGACACCTGGGGCTTTGTGGGAATGCTGAGGGGGTCTGGCTACGTTGTCCTCCCCAGCCCACAGCCAGACCTGCACTCGTCAGCTTTGGAGATGTTTTGCTGCTTGGAGGGGAAGATGGGGGATATTTAAGGGTTGGCAGGGGGGTTCCGAGCAGGGACATCTTGTAGTTAACCATTGTGAAGGCTGTTTTCCTCAACAAGGTAGGTTAACTTAGAGCTTTGGCATACAGAAATCACCCAGGGCTAGATGGAGATGTGGAATCATAGAATATTCTGAGCTGGAAGGGATCTCCAAGGACCATCCAGTCCAGGTCCTAGCCCTGCACAGGGCAGCCCAACAATCCACCCTCTGCCTTGAGAGCGTTGTCCAAACTCTCCTGGAGCTCTGGCAGTCGTGGGGCTGTGACCATTCCCTAGGTAGTGCCCAGCCACCATCTGGGGCAAGAACCTTACCCTGATATGCAACCTGACCCTCCCCTGACACAGATTCAGACCATTTTCCCTGGGAATCTGTGGGTTACAGCTTAAGGGAGGATTCTCCAAACCCAGTCTCTGCCCCTTCCCTGAGGTGTTGACTCCTCATTCCTTTGAAGGGGCTTGGAGGTAGTTTGCCCAGGGTGTTGGTCTAATCCTCCCAGGTCAGGACAGTCAAGCCTCATGCTCTGCATTGTTTCCTCCCCAAGAGAGAAGAAGATGGTGGAGATAAACTTCCTGTGTGTCCACAAAAAGCTGCGCTCCAAACGGGTGGCTCCGGTTCTGATCCGTGAGATCACGCGGAGGGTGCATCTAGAGGGGATCTTCCAGGCTGTTTACACTGCGGGAGTGGTGCTGCCAAAGCCTGTGGGGACTTGCAGGTGAGTGTCTGTGGCTCACCCAAGATTTCTGTCTGCAGACCTTCCCTTCCCGTGGTCTCCTCTATGGCCAGTAGAGTGTGTGGGATTCCCCAGGACAGGAGAGATCCCAGCCCAGGTTTCTCCTCCCACGCTGTCCTCCCAGGATTAAGTGCAGTGGCTCTGCTAATGCTGCTCATACAACATAGGACAGGAGGCTTTGGCAGCACAATCACTTCAGAGCCGTGTTTCTCTCTGTGGGGAGCTGCTGGCCTGATGTTGTCACTTGCCCTCGCAGCAGCCACGGGAACCTCGCCCCAGAGCGAGTGTCCCACTGCCGGTGTGTTTCCGCAGGTATTGGCACCGCTCCCTGAATCCTCGGAAACTCATCGAGGTCAAATTTTCCCACCTGAGCAGGAACATGACTATGCAACGTACCACGAAGCTTTACCGGCTGCCCGAGGTGGGTGCCAGCCGGGAGCAGAGCTCAGGAGTTGCTCCTCTCTGGGCAGAGGGAGAGGCACAAATGTCCTGGTCGAGGTCAGGTCCTCTGCCTGGAGACCCAGGGTTTGTTCCATGTAGTAAATGATTCTGTCAAGCAACTGTGCTTTATTTAATCTTTATGTATTTTTGCCTGGGTACCTGCATTTTAAGGGCAAATTCTTGCAGTTAGAGGACCCTGTGAGCTTTTGTTTGCTGGTGAGTCATAGCCTGTCGTTCTGGTAAAACGAGCAGGCAGATGTGACAGCCTTCATCTGTCCAAACACAGCCTCGGTGTGACCTTGGATCGGGTTAGTCCCTCATTGTTCAGTCACACTGATCAGTTCTGGCACTGCAGTTGTCCTGCTGGGGAAGTTCCCCAGCTGGTCATGGAAGAGAAAGAAACAAGCTAACTGCATTAAAATTGCCAGCACCCTCCCCGACCTTGTTGGCTCCTCTGTCAACCAGAGCTGCCCCTTTGGGGTGGAAAATTCTGCTTTCATGCTGGGCAGCTCCCAACTCCTGCCTCCCACAGCCACACAGACGGCACTTGCTGGGCTGGAGCTACTGGTTTTTGCACAGAAACTCAGGCCCAGAGCAGATCTGGGCTTGCTGAGCCATCCCAACCCTAGATTAGTAATTGAGGCCAACTGGGAATAACATCTTGTGGAGCCTGGGACATATCTCCCAGCCTGTGCCTGCTCTGAGTGGGAACAGGAACCTGGAGGGAAGTAGAGTTTGTGTCATTAGAGGGTAGGAGACCACTTCCAGTGGGACCTGACCTGGCACTTGGGGATTTGGAACATGCTGTACTCTCTGTGATCTTTGCCATCGGTGTCGTGGTTGATCACATCCATCCTTTGCAGGGCTGGGGGAATGAAAATGGGCTGATCTAAGCAGAGAGTGTCTCTGTGCTGCTCCTTGGAGAGCCCTTGGGTGATGAAAACCACTGTGCAAGCAAGGAAACAACTTGTCCCACTTTCTGCAGACTCCCAAGACTCCCGGGTTGCGGCCCATGGAGCACAAGGACATCTCTGCGGTGCACAAGCTCTTGACTGAGTACCTGAAGCAGTTCCACCTGACACCCGTGATGAGCCGAGAGGAGGTGGAGCACTGGTTTGTACCTCAGGAGAACATCATCGACACCTTTGTGGTAGAGGTGAGGGGCAGGAGCAGGATGGGAGGGGTGTTTTCCTGGGCTTTTGCCTTTACTGGAGCTGTGGGAGCAATCAGGGAGGAGCTGCATGCCCCTCCAGGATGGGAGTTTGCTGGAGGATGGTGAATCACAGAATTTCTAGGTTGGAAGAGACCTTCAAGATCATGGAGTCCAACCCAGCCCTAACACCTCAACTAGATCATAGCACCGAGTGCCACATCCAGTCTTTGTTTGAACACCTCCAGGGATGGTGACTCCACCACCTTCCCGGGCAGACCATTCCAGTACTTTATCATTCTCCATGAAAATTTTTTTCCTAATACCCAACCTATATTTCCCTTGAAGAAGCTTGAGACTGTGTCCTCTTGTTCTGTCAGTTACTGCCTGGGGAAAGAGACCAATCCCCAGCTGACCACAACCACCTTTCAGGAAGCTGTAGAGGGTGATAAGTGCCTCCATCCTGGGTCCTGAGTCTCCCTGCAGCCATTATTCCAGAGAGTCCCTCTAAGTCTCTGGCCAGCCTTTATCCCAGCCTGACATGTCGTGATGTCCCTTCTGCCTTACAGAGTGCCTCAGGAGAAGTGACAGACTTCCTGAGCTTTTACACGCTGCCCTCCACCATCATGAACCACCCGACTCACAAGAGCCTGAAAGCTGCTTATTCCTTCTACAACGTTCACACCAAGACGCCTCTCATCGACCTCATGAGTGACGCGCTCATCCTCGCCAAGTCGGTGCGTGGGGGGTGTATCTTCTCTCCTGTTGTTAGAGCTGGGATTAAATGCTTGGGAGATGCAGTTTGTATTTGGACTCAGATGTTTATTAATTCTTATCTACAGTACAGGCTCACAGGTTGTGAGTTCTAGCTAACAAAGTGAAAAATGGCTCTGTCTCTAACTCTTTCCAAGGTCTTTTAAGCACTAATTGTCCAATTACGACATGACACTTAGATTATTTTTACTTTTGACCCAATAACCAAACACCCATGGCTTGCAATGCAGATTTTTCTGCACATTTGTAATACACCACCAAACCCATGGAGAAGAAGGAGAAAGAAGAACTTAACCTACAATCTAAATCCTCCATCCTGCTTTATATATATTATTATATATTAAAACCTTAAACTCTTAAGTTTTCCACCCTGTGATATCACACGCTTCTATCCAAACTACACACCCATAATCCCAGTGCTGTCAGTCAATTTTGGAAGCCTATTCCACGGCCTCAGGTCAGATGTAGTGCTCTCTTGAGGGTCAGTGCCTGTTAGCACAGAAAGCCTTAAATTGTCAGCTTCCAGGGTTCCAGCAGGTGAGGGAGGCAGGGATGGGCTGGAACTGTGGGACACTGGGCAGCTCACAGGAGCTCACCAGGAAACTCACTGGGCAGCTCGCTGCAAGCTGGCCACCCTTGGGTTTGTGGGAAGGACTTGTTCCCAGGACTCTAGAGATCCAAATCCAAAAGGTTCTGCCACCCAGGAGAGGGATGCAGGGGTACCTTAAACCTTTCGGCTTGTGGTGAGCTGAGCTCAGGGTGTTACTCATGTCCTACACCAAACAGTCCTGTCTGTAATAGGATTGAGGGTGAGGACTCCAAAGCTGAGCTCTTCCCTTTTTCTGGGATTCAAAGCCGGGCAGGAAAGGGGGCCAGGCTGCTCACAGGTGGGAGGAACTCCCCAGCACAAAAGCAGGAACTGATGGCTTCGTGTCTCCCTGTGCAGAAAGGATTTGACGTCTTCAATGCACTGGATCTCATGGAAAACAAAACCTTCCTGGAGAAGCTGAAGTTTGGGATCGGGGATGGGAACCTGCAGTATTATCTGTACAATTGGAAGTGTCCCAGCATGGCACCAGAGAAGGTCAGTGCTGTGAGGAGGGGTCTCGTCCCCACAGCCCTGGGGACATGGGTTTACTGTCACCCACACCTCAGCATTCCAGCCCATTCCTTGCAGTGTCACATGGTGATTCATGTCACATCCCTGTACCATCTCCAGTGCCTGCACAGAGCGTGTCCCTGCAGAAAATCCCTCCACACTCATGTTCCAAAGCTAGTTTTATTCCTGCACTAATGCAGGTTCAGTCCTTCCCCTCACACCAACCTCTTCCCTCTGAGGAAGGAGGCCAAGCACAGAGGAGACAGCAGAGGGCTGCAGGGTGACAGAAGTGACACCGAGGGTTGTGACAGTCACCTGTGATCCCACACAGGACCCAGGTGTCATTGCACAGTCCTGGGTGTCAATGTGTCCTGCTGGAGTGGGAGGAACAGCCACCCCTCTGGAGAGAACAGATAGGCTGGAGCAGGACCTGTGACAAAAGGGGGCTGAGCCATGGGATCCCAGGATGTCATTTGTCCCCAGGGCCAGCAGGCTGTTGCCCACTGACCTGCTCCCAAAGCTGTGCTGCAGCCCCATCTGCCTGCCCTGGGCTGTTCTGAGGCAGCACCTGGTTGCTACTGTCCCTCCACACCAGAGATGTGATTCAGCACCTGTCCTGTCCACAGCCACCTTGCAGGGGATGGTGCTTGAGAACCAGAATCTGCCCAGCTACATCACAGCTAATTAATGCCTTAACAACTAATTAATGCCTTGATGGCAGTCACAGGGCTTTGGTTCCCTGGTGTGAAGCCAGGTCTGTCTCTGGGCACAAGCCCTGTGCCCTAAACCAGCCTCACTTGCCTGCTGAGCCTCTAGGAAGGCCCAGGAGATGTCAGCAATCCCTTCTTTCACCGGGAGAGCTGGGGTGTGGGAGAGCCTGATGCTGGGAATGTTTCCTGTGGTGGGGCTGCCTCTGGGTCCACTGGGTCAGAGTGCATGACCAGCCACCAGCAGGTCCTGGAGAGTCCCCAGCAGTGCCAGCTGCCTGCAGAGGGACATGTCCGGGGACCAGGCTCTTGGTGAGCAGCTTCTCCCGAGTCACAGAATGATGGAATGGTTTGGCTTGGAAGGGACCTTAAAAGAGGACCTTGTTCCATACCTGTCACGGGCAGGGACACCTTCAACTTTCCCAGGCTGCTCCAAGCCCTGTCCAACGTGGCCTTGGACACTTCCAGGGATGGGGCAGTTACAGCTGCTCTGGGTACCCTGTGCCAGGGCCTCCCCACCCTCACAGGAAAGAATGTCTTCCCAATATCCCATCTAATCCTGCCCTCTGGCAGTGGGAAGCCATTTCCCCTTGTCCTGTCACTCCAGTCTGTTGTCCAAAGTCCCTCTTGGAGCCCCTTTCAGCACTTGAAGGGGCTCTAAGGCCTCCCTTCAGCCTTCTCCAGGCTAAACAACCCCAACTTGTAGGAGAGGTCTTCTATCCCTCTACTCATCATGAGCTGAGAAACATCCTTGGCTCATGAATCAAGGCTGTCTCATAACCTGACAGGGCTTGTCAAACACTGACCCCAAACACTGGTCACCTCTCCAGATCAGAGGGATGTGATCACCAGATCACATGGGCAGGGCTCTTGTGCCCATTCAGCCAAAACCCAGGGCTTTGCTGCTCTCAAATATCCCAAAACCAGTGAGGAAACCCACACAGACAACGCTGAGCCCTCCCAGCTGCATCTGTGCAGAGCTGAGAACAGAGCAGAGGGTGCATCCTGACCCCTATTTCCATTGCTCCCAGGTTGGATTGGTGCTGCAGTAAGGGAGCCCTTGCCAGGAGAGCGTGGAGGAGCCAGGCCTGCGGAGGTGCTGCCCTCATCCTTTCTGCCAAAGCTGGACCCACGCCGGGAGAGGGGGACCGGAGCCGCCGCCCCCGCTGCCATCAGCCATCTCCTTGTTTGATTTAACTGCATCCTGGTAAAGACACGATCAAGGAAATGTAACTGCTGAAACTAGATCATGATTGGCATATAATGGATTTAACGGGTGAATAATAAAAGTATATATTATATATATTTTAAATCTTTCCTGTTCCCAACTGCCATGAGTTGCATTCGGATGCTGAAGGTCACCACTGGGCTGCTCGACCGGGACTTTTCTCCGTGGGGACAGCTGAGGTTGATGCTGTGGCTGGCGTGCTGGAGTAGTGGGACGTGGTGGCTGCTGGCCAAACCCTCCTGCCTGCCCNGCTGCCCCACCCCTCCTGCCTGCCCCGAGGGTGCTTCAGGCTCTCCCCTGCTCGGCTCTTTGCCCTGGTTTGCTCCTGGCTCCATTAAACAGGGTCCCACGCTGCAGGCTCAGGAGCACGTTGAGATTCCTTTCAAAGGGCTATTTGTGCAAGCGATGCCTTGTCCCATCTCCTGCCCAGCCACGGAGACTCCAACCCTTCCTGCTCGATGCTGAACCGAGGGGCAGCAGCGCCTGAAGATCCAGGGGGGACTCGGCTCCGGAGCGTCCCCAGCACACCCCGCTCTGCTCGGACTCCTGGGGCTCCTTCCCCTCAGCCTCCCCCGTTGGGCTGTGGGCACCAGGGGATGCTTCACTGCCACACCTCCAGCCTCTGCTCAGCTGCTTTTCTCTGGAAGCATGGAAATATGGATACCTGCCATTGGCATCACGCCGGAGCTTCAGCCTCCCCAGCCCCCGGTGCCTCCACCGCCCGCTCCCAGTGTCACCTCGTGCTGTGGGATCCACCGAGAGAAAGGAAACGTTGCCATGGAAAACCTTCATCCCACCGAGATCTTTTGGGAAAGGAGTGCCCGGACAGCCTCCTGCCGTGTCATGAACCTTGTCCACCCAGAGCTCCGAGATGCTCCTGCCTGCCCAGCCAAAGGTTTCCAAAGCTGCACACCAAGGCCAAGACCCCGTCTATGCACTCTCCTGCCTCCCTGTCCCTGCGTGTTCCTGTCACACCCCGTGGCACCACGGACCCTGAGAGCCTGTGCCCACCCCAGCCTGGACCTGTGGGACCTCGGTGGGGACCAGGAGCCCATCACATCCCCCCTGGCAGTGCCATCACATCGCCCCTGCTCGGGGTCCTGTGTCACCTATGCAAGTACCTCTGTGTCCCCTCCTGTGTCCCTGCTGTCCTGGGCTAGGGGAGGCTGGGTGTGGGTGGGGGACACCCCATGGGACCCTCCCCCTGTCCCAATGGCAGGTTTGAGGGCTGCTGCAATGATTCCCCCCAGCATCCATGGATGCAGTACCCATGGGTGCTTGGCAGCTCCCCAGGGCACCACTGATTTGGGGGTGGGCTCAGCCCTGATCCACCCACAATGGGCCCCGGGGGGCGACAGGGACACTGGGACAGGCTCTGTTAAAATAAAACTTTTATTCGACTGGCTTGATCCCAGGGTGTACATCTGTGACTGTCACTGGTGCCAGAGCAGAGGTTGGGAATGTGTCCCCACCCGGGCACAATGGAGTGTGTGGTGGCAGGGTCCCCTCAGGGACTCCAGGGTGATGGCACCGTCCCTGAACCCCAAGAGAGGGGCTGGGATCAAGCGTGGCCAGGACTGGTGAAATTTGGTGATTGCTGTCACCCTGTGGGGCTGTGCTGGGCTGTCGTTGGCCCAATCAACCCATCCTGGTTGTCACAGCATCTCTGTCCCCTCAAGGAGGGGAGGAGCAGGGCACCAGCAGATTGGGTGGCACTGGGGAACAGGAGGGGAGCCCCCACCCCTTCGGGTCCTCCCAGCCTGGCTGCCACCACAGACAGGTGAGCCGTGTCCTCGGACTGTCCCCACGCAGGGTGCCCACCCATGGAGGAGCCTGTCCCCCACACGGAGACACAGTGTCCCTGCCATGGGCACCTCGGGGACACAAGGATGTCCCTCCTGTGGACGCCTCACAGGCTCTTGCGTCGAACGTGCACGAAGAGCGTGGCAGGGGACAGGGATGCCCCGTCCTTGGAGAGCAGGTGGATGTGACGGTACCCTGGGGACAGACGGGGGCTCAGCGGGTGGCAGGGGGCTGTCCCCATCCCCGGAGGGCAGCGGGGTGGCACCTGCACCCACCTTGGCGCATGCTGGGCAGGGGCAGCGTGAACTGCCCCACGAAGTCGTTGCAGGAGGTGCTGTCGTAGTCCTCCACCACGAAGCGCACCAGGGCCAGCTCGGGCACCCGCACCTGGAACCGCAGCGTCTCCTCCCAGCGCGGGTTGAAACCTGCGGCACCGGCGTGGGGGGTGGGTGTGGCCAC
>VYXD01000012.1:104995-118146 GCA_013397195.1 Hylia prasina
ACTGGGCAGGCTGGGGGAGTGGGGGTGATGCTGGGGCCACAATGGGGTGTACTGGGGAAAAGGGGCCATACTGGTACTGGACTGGGGCTATACTGGGAGAATGGGGCTTGTACAGTCACTGTGGTGGAGTATACTGGAGGGATGGGAACATACTGGGACTCCGATGGGATATACTGGAGGAATGGAGGTTATGCTGGAGCTGGGCTGGACCATATTTGGAGAATGGGGGTAACACTGGGGCTGTGGTGGGATATACTGGAGGAATGGGGGTCAGACTGGGGCTCTGCATACTGGGGAGAATGGGCATCATGCTGGGCTTGGGGTGGGTGTACTGGTATATAAGGGAGCAACACTGGGACATGAAGGACCCTGTCACTGGTGGGGATCTGGCTGTGAGGGGGCATTGTGGTGCCCAGAGGGGACTGGGATGTCCTGGGCACTGGTTCAGCTGGCTGAGAGTGCTAGCCTGTGGATACCCAAGGCACTGTCCCTCAGGGGGATCAGGGTGCCCCTGGCATCAAGGTGTCCCTGGATCAGAGTGCCCTGGGGTGTCCCTGGGGACCAGGTGTCCAGAGGAACCCTGGGGTCAGGCTGTCCTGGGGGCACTCCTGGGCATCGGGGTCCCTGAGGTGTCCCTGGGGGTCAGGGTGTCCAGGAGCACCCCTGGAGATCAGGTTCCCTGGAGTGTCTGCAGGGATCAGGGTGCTCCAAGGAACCCCAGGGACCAGGTTGTCCTTGGGCATTCCTGGGATTCAGGGAGTAATAGGGTTGTGAGAAGTAACAGGTAATTGGATGTCCCTGGGGGTCGGGGGTGCCCTGGAGTGTCCCCATGGGTCCAGGTGTCCCCAGGGGTGCCAAGGTGCCAGCACTCACCGTTGTTGAGCTTGTGGTGGGTTTGCTGCTTGGCGCAGTCGGCCGGGATCCCGTAGATCTCCACACGCACGAAGGGATCCACGATGGAGCTGCCCTTGTCCCTGTTCAGCTTGGGCAGCTGCTGTGCTGTGATCACCTGTGGCACACGGAGCTGGGGACCAGGGGACAGGGACCACGGGGGAGGCAGGGGCACGTGGGTGTGGGGAAAGGACTGGTGCCCCCAGGAGAAGGGACTGGATGGCACTTGGCTGGGCATGGGGACACGGTGGAAAGGAGGGAGGTGGCTGATGCCACCCAGTGGCTGACACCAGCTGGATTTGGGGACAGGGTTGGTGTCACCCAGGAGGAGAGACATGGGTAGTACCCAAACAGATGTGAGAAGAGGATCAGTGTCCCCAGCAAAAGAGAGGTTGGTGGCACCCAGGACAAGGTGCGTGAGTGGCACCGGGCTGGACATAGGGTTGGCAAAACCCTGAGGGGACATGGGTGGCACCTGGCCGGTGTCACCCAGAAGAGGTTGAGTGGCACCTGGTTGGGAGCAGGGTTGCTGTCACTGGGGGAAAGAGGCAGGTGGCACCTGGCCAGGCACTGGGATGTCATGGGTGTGACCCAGCAGATTCATGGGTGGCACCCCCCGGGCCTGGGGACAGGCTCGTGGGGTGTCCTCACCCTGATGTGCAGCGCCAGGCGCCGGGAGCCCTCCCCGGGGGGGCTGCGCAGGCAGAGGGGCTTCAGCACGTAACCGCAGCGCCCGTTGGGCAGGAAGCGCCCGGCGTTCAGGTCCATCTCATACCCCGGCGTCTGGAAGTTGAGGGCCACTGTGGGGACAGCAGGACGGGCTGTCAGGGTGGGTGGCGGCTCCAGGGGCGGGTGCCAGGTCGGGGGGCCTGGGGGTTGTAGTTGGCCGAGTTCATCTTGAGCCCCAGCGGGTACACGCGGCTGAGCTGGCGGGAGTTGTACCGGACCAGCGCTGGGCCTGGGTGGGGGACACGGCTCAGTGGGGCCACTGCGCCCTTGAGTGCTGCTAACCTAACAGCTGGTGATGGGCCCAGGGACAGGGACACAGCCTGCTCAGCTGGGTGGGCCCGAGCCCTGACACCAGACCTCAACCCTGGACCTTGAACTTGGACCCGTGACCTCAAACCTCTGACCCTGGATCCTGATCTTGACCCCACACATTGACTTTAGACCCTGGACCTTAACCATGGAACCCAGACCCTGAACCCAGATCTTGACCCTGATCCTTGGACCTCAGACTGCAACCCAAAACCTCCAAGCCTATGCCCTGATCCAGATCCTAATCCTCGACCCTGCCCCAGACACTGACCCTGGACCCCAGACCCTGAACACTGACTCAGATCTTAATCTCAGACCCTGACTTCATATTCTGACCCTGACCCCCAGCCCTTGACCCCAGACCTCAGTGCCTGGACTCTGACCCAGACCTTATTCCCAAACCCTGGACCCAGATGCCACATCCTAAACCCTGATCCCAGACCTTGATTCTGGTTGTGTGACCCCAACCCTGGCTTCTGGCCCCAGGCCCTGCCAGCAGACCCCAGTCTCACCCATCCAGGGCAGCCTGGGTGAGGCCAGTGTGACCCTGACTAACACCCATGGAGCCACCCTAGAGACAGAGCCCATCATTCTCAGCCCCATCCTGCATCCCAGTGACTCAGGAGTGTGGACCCACCCTGTCCCCATCCCTGTCCCCATCTGGTGGCCCTCACCTGCCTCCTTGATGAGCTTCCGTGCCTTCCTCTCGCTGAAGGAGGACATCTGGCAGGGCTGGGGGTGGCGCAGGGCCTGGGCCAGCCCGGGGAAGGGGACAGCCTGGCAGTACACCACCAATGCTGACAGCTCTGGGGACACCTGCGACGCGTCCTTGGCCTGCAGGAGCCACCGTGGTGTCAGGGACAACCTGGCCCCAGTGGCCACCCGCTGGCCCAAGGGTCTACAGACCCCTCTCCTGGTAGTGCTGGGTGCTGAGACCCCCAGGGCCATGGAGACCCTGATGCAGTGCAGACCCTGATGTGGTGCAGAACCGGAGGCAGTGGAAGGATGGACCATGGGCTGATGGGGAACCCAAGCAGGCTGAGAACCTGAAGTCAGGGAGAACCCAAGAGGATGGACAGCCCAAGGGGTTGGAGACCCCAAATGAGGGAGACCCCAAAGTGCTGGAGAACCTGAGGTGATGGGCACCCTGAGATGATGGAATACTTGAGGTGACAGAGATCCCAAAGTGATGCAGACCTCAACAGGTCACCCGGGATGTGATGGAGGCCCAACATGATGGAGAACTTGAGAAATCAAAGTGCTGAAAACCCCAGGAACAGGCCACCCAGCCCAACGGGGAGAGGGAGACACGGCTGAGGGGTCCCCAAGCTCAGTCCCCTCTTCCAGGCAGTGACAGCCACTCACTGCCCCCACAGCACCCCTCTGTCAGCCCCCCCGGCTCCATCCCATGACCCACCTGCAGAGGTTTGATCTCCTGCAGCGACTGCAGCGACTGAAAGAGGAGAGAGCAGGCTGCAGAGGGGGGTGGCAGAGCTGGCAGTGCTCAGCTGGGACAGTGACAGAATGCTGTGGTCCCCCAGCCCACCAGGATGCTCTGATCCCTCAGGGGCACCAGGATGCTGTGGTCCCCCAGCCCACCAGGATGCTCTGATCCCTCAGGAGCACCAGGATGCCATGGCCACCCAGAAACACATCCCTGGGGAAGTTTCTTACCCGCCGAGGGCTTCTCTCCTGCACCTTCTCCTCCTCTTCTTCCTCCTCTTCCTCTTCCTCCTCCTCGGGGTCCAGAAGGGAGGTGACGCCCTGGGGCTCCTGCCACAGCTCTGGCAGCTTCTTGCCCTTCACCAGGATCTTTTCTTTCAGCTGCTACAGGAGGCAGGTCTGAGCTCAGGGCTCAGAGGGGACATGGGGACACTGAGGCAGGCATGCAGGTGGCCTTACCTCTGGTGAGGGGAGATCGTGGGGGTCCTGCCCCTGCAGGGGCTGTGTCAGCAGCCTGTCCCCCAGGATGGCCTTCATGTGCCGGGCCATGGTGGCCTGCTGCTCCAGCCCACAGTGGTTCTCCAGGGACAGGATGACGGGGTAGGGGGATTTCTGGGCATGGGGATGGGCCGCCCTCAGCACCGGGCACCGGGCACTGGGCATCGGGCACGCAGCACTCCACACCCAGCACTCCACACTCGGCACCCCCAGGGCTGCCGGCCCCGGCCTCACCTCGAAGGCGGAGTCGCGGATGCTCTCGATGACGTCGCGGAAGAGGATTTTGGAGGTGAGGGTGTGGCCGTGGTAGACGACAGGTTCCCCGTCCGAGCCCTCCCAGCAGTCCAGCTCCACACAGCGGCACCCTGCCCTCAGCGCCCTGCCACCACAGCGGCACCAGATGAGTCCCTGAGCCACGGGACCCTCGGGGGCTCCCCGGGGACCAGGGACACCCACCTGACATAGGCTTCGGTGCTGCTGGTGCCGCCGATCTGGTTGCGGGTCAGGTAGGTGTTGTGGGAGGAGGAGATGAAGTAGTGGCTCAGGGGTTGGCTCATGTCCTGGTGCACCTTGGTGTGCTCCTGGTTGAGGATGTCGCCGGCAGCCGAGAGCAGGTACATCATGAAGCCATCCAGCATCATCAGGTCCTGCCGCTTGGCTGTGGGACACGGTGGCAGGGGTCACAGAGGGCTGGCATGGTGCTGGCAGGGTGGCACCCTGGGGACTTTCCCCACTTGGAGGTCCCAGTGGTGCCATGTTCACCCCTGACCTGGCGCTGTGGCACCCAGGGGACATGTAAGTTCCCGCAAGTGTCCCATCTCCATCCTGATGTCACTAATCCTGCTGGTGCCACATTCACTCTGAATGTGGCATGGTGACACCCATGAGGCGTGGAGGTTCTCTGTCCCCACCCTGATGCCCTCTGCCCTCCCAGTGCCATGGCACCCCAGACCTGGCACTGTGGCACACAGGGGAGGTCCCCTTTGTGTCCCATCTCCCCTCTGATGTCCACCATCCACCTACTGTCACATCTACCTTAAGGGTGTTACTGTGACATGGGGTCCTTCATCCCTACCATGATGTCCCCTGTCGTCCTAGTGCTGTGTTTGCCCTGGACCTGCCATGGTGGCATCTGAGGAAGACAGAGGTCCCTCAGCAGTGTCACATTCATACCAGAGCTGGCATCACATCACCCATGAGACACGGAAGTCCACCTGCTATCCATCCCCACTTTCACGTCCCCTGTCCCTACAGTGTCCCACCCACCAGGTACCAGCCGGGCCCTGTGTTGGATGGCTGACACTGGTGGCACCCTGGGAATGGACACCAGGACAGTAATAGAAGGCTTGAAGGAACCCACACCCCTTTGGGGGGGGTGATGCCACCAATCAGAGCCCCATCCCTACATCCACAACCTCCCGTGGCTCCAGCAGCGCCCATCCCATTATCCCACACCCTCAGCCCCACCTTTCTCGTTGAGCTCATAGGTGCGGATGATGGTGCGGGCTTGGCGCAGGCTGGAGTCCTCGCCCTGATCCCTCAGGAAATCCTGCAGCTCCTCGGCCGACAGGACCCGGTCCTCGCCCGAGTAGCGCCCGAAAAGCTCCTCCAGCTCCGGCCGCCGCAGCAGCCGCCGGCAGAACTCCTCCAGCTCCCGGCCCTCCAGCCGCTCGTTGCCCGAGTGGTCACACTCCTGGTGGGACACAGCCCATCCTCAGGGACTGTCCCCTCACTGTGTGGACAGGGCACAGCCAAACCCTGCCTTGTTCTGCCTGTGCCCTGGAGCTGGCAGTGCGTAGGGGATGAGTTTGGGGGCCTCAGCTACTGTCCCCTCTGTTCCCCCATCCAGAGCCCTCTGACCCTCCACTCTGGGATGGAGCAGAGCAGAACTGTGTGCCTCAGTTTTCCTAGGGGGAAAGGGACCTTGGGAGATGCCCAGAGGGACAGCTCTCCATGGGGGAGAAACGTCCCACCTTGGGGGGACACAGGGAACAGTGGCTGGGACAGCTCACCCCACCTCAGCCCTCCCCACCACGTGCTATGCACAGGTGCATGGATTTGGTGGCAGTGGGTGGCTTTGGTGTGAGGAGTTTGTCAGTTCTCTGTGCGGGGGAAGGCGGTGACAGCAGCAGGCACAGCGGGTGGTGCAGTGCAGGACGGGTACCTTGAAGAGCTTGGAGGCGTAGACATCATCCATGTCGATGTTGAGCATCCTCAGCATGCTCTTCACCTCCCGGAAGGACATCTTGTTGTCCTTGTTCCTGTCTGCTCGCTGCAGGACCCCATGGATCCAACTGCACCGGGGTAAGGAAACCACCCGGCGTCACTCTCAGCAGTCCCCGTGCTGTTCCCAAGCCCCCAGATCTCCCTCAAAGGATACTGGTCGAGCTTCTCCATCTGGCTCATGGCCTGCAGCCGCCCCATCAGCTTGGTCAGCCCCTGCACCCAGTGCCGGGCGTCCTCCTCGCCGCGGGCGGCCAGGTCGAGGTCCTTGCGGCGGCCCTTGAAGGCGAGGGTGAAGCAGTGGCGCTCGGGGAAGGCGGCCCCGTGCTTGCGCAGCCCCTCGGACTGGCGACCCTCGCGCACCCGCTCGATGTGCGTCACCGAGACTGCGGGGACACGCGCGGGGTGGGGAGGGACCATGGACGTGCTCCCTCGGCGGGTCACCCACCCGCGAGCATCCTGCAGGACACCCCGGCTGCCGATGGACACCCGCGCGTCCCCGCCGCGCCCCAGGGGACAGGGCTTGGCTCCCGTCGCTGCCGCAGCCGNGGGTGTACTGGGAGGCACTGGGAACTGTTGGAAGGCTCTGGGAGCCACTGCATGAAGTGGGTTGGAGTTCAGGTACGGGGTGGGGGTCCATATTCTAGAATGGATTCACATCTTGGGNCAGGGGACAGGGCTTGGCTCCCGTCGCTGCCGCAGCCGGGCTTAACCCGCTAATCCCAGGCGAGACAGGAGCCGTGGCCGCTGTCCCTGCGGGGATGGGGATGGGGACTCTGGCAGAGGATGGAGCCGCCTTGCAGCGGTGCCAGCTCCAGGNGGAGGTATGGGTGGGGTCTGGATTGTGGAGTTCCATGTCCCAGAGTGGGGTCTGGTTCTCACTGGGGGATTTGGGTCCTGGGCTGTGGTCTGAGTCCTGGCTTGGGGTCTGGAACTCAGGTGGGGTCTGGGTTCTGGGGCAAGATCCAGGTCTTGAGTGGGGGTCTGGGAACTGGGTTGTGGTCAGGGTGGGGCTCCAGGTGGGGTTCTGGATGCTAGGAATGCATCTGGGTCCTGGGTGTGGTGGGGCTCCTGGATTGGGGTCTGGGTCTCACATGGTGTCTGGATTCTGTGTGGGAGTCCAGGTCCAAGGCTGTGGACCAGGTCCTGGATTGGGATCCAGGTCCCAAGTGGGGGGGTCTGGGTAAGGGTCTAGGACCTTGGTGGAGGTCTAGGGGTGGGCTTGGGGCACTGTCCAGGTCCTGGCCTCCCCTGCAGCTCATGGCCGTGCAGGATGCCCCCGAGCCCCCGTGGGACAGCGCCAGCACTCACAGCTCTGGGGGGAGCGGGCGCGGCCGAAGCGTCCCTCGAAGCAGACGGTGACCCCGTCCTCCTGCAGGCGGAACAGCCGCTCCCTGGAGCCCCCCTTGGCCTTCACCTTCCAGAGCAGGGACCCCCGGAGCATCCGCTGGACATCCTCGTCCTCCGTCAGGCCTGCAGGGACCAGCCCTGGGCTACCGGGGGGTCTGGGGGCACTGGGGGCACTGGGCNGCCACTGCCCTTGGGCCCCTCTGGAGCAGTGTGGCTGTTCAGGGGGGACGGGACAGGACACAGCAGTGGCACAGCCCAGCTGCTAAATCCCAGCAAAGCCATGCAGATCCCGCATGGAGAGTGCCAGGATGGTGGCAGCAGCAGAGCTCAGGCTGGGAACAATGACGGGGTGGACTCGGGGCACTCGCGGGCCCACGCCTCAGCCAGGACTTTTCCATCTATTCACGGAGTGGTTATTTCCTCCCTTTTTTTTTTTTGTTTTGGCAGCCATTCCTTACATCCCCAGTGGCCACATCCTGCTCGGGATGGAGATTCCACTCCTGGGCTGGGAAAGGGTGGGTTTGGGGCTCCCAGGGACATCCTGAGCCAGCCATGGCCTCGGGAAGCAGCCACCAGCTGCCAGCACCTCCTGCATGGTCACATCCTGCCCCAGGTGCAGGGTGCAGGGCAGGGATGGACACATGGCTGCACGAGCATAGGGATGCAGGGATGTATGGACACACGGACACAGGTCCATGGGCACAGGGATGGACACATGGAATGTCAGATCCAGGTGTGTGGGTGCACGGACACCTGGGTGCATTGTGCACGTGGATGCACAGACACAAGACACGTGGATGCATGGATATAGAAATGCAGGGACGTATGGAGACATGGATCCTCTGATGGAAGGACAGACAAACACACGGATGGATACTCAGGTAGGTGGATGCACAGGTGCACGGGTGCATGGATACAGGCACATATGGATGCATGGACACAGATGCTCAGTCACGTGGAGTCACAGGTGCACGTGGACACAAGGATGCACTGATACACGGATGCATGGAGACATGGATGCACAGGTGCATGGATGCACAGGTGCATGGATGCACTGCTGACAGGACACATGGGCACATGGGTGCACAAGCATTGGGATGCATGAACAGTCAGACACATGCTGGTGCATGGAGAGGGGTGGGTGCTTCAAGACACAGCTGAGGGATGCAGGCACATACAGGTGCCGGGATGCAGGGACAGATGGACACACGGATGTGTGGATATAGAGGTACAGGGACAGATGGATGCAAGGACACACAGACACAGGGACACACAGCCACACGGACATGGACACATGGAGCTGCAACAGCTCCAGGCCCCGTGTCCAAAGCCGTGGGGCACAAGGCCAGACCTGGCCCTTCCCACTGCTCCCACTGTGGACCAGGCCGGCCGCTCCCAGGGACACGCCCTGACCTTGCCGGGCACCCACTGCCCCTGCTGGGACCAGTGAGCCCCGGGTGCCCAGTGTGCCAGGGCAGCACCCCTGGGTGGGCAAACTGTGGCAGGGTGTTGGGGAGGGTCCCGGGGAGTGGGACCTGAGCCTGGGGACAATAAATACCCTGAGCAAGGGGGCTCTTGTCATCTGTGATGTGGCCAAACCCTGACCCCGCTGTCCCCCACGGGCTGGGGCCATGCACAGCTATTTTGGGGTGGCTTTGGGGATCCCTCCCATGCCAGGGGACCCTTCCCTGTGTGAGGGAACCCATGCACCTGGGGGACCTCCCTACCAGGGGGACCCTTCTGTCCCTGGGGACCCACCTCTGCCATGGGGGCCCCCACCCTGCCACGGGGACCTATTCCTGCCACAAGTGTCCCCACCCTCTTCGGGGACCCTCTCAGCCACAGAGATCCCTCCCGGACCCCTCTGGCACAGCCCTGACGGAGTTTCTGCCCAGTTTCCCCCGAACTCACCCATTTTCTTCAGAGCCCTCCCGGGCCGGCGGGAGCCACCGGCACCGTCTGAGGGGGCGCGGAGCTGCTCGGCGGCGGGACGCGCCTTCCTGCCGCAGATCATGACGAGGGACCCCCGGTACCGCCGGTACTCCCGGTGTTCCCGGCACTCCGGTGCTCTCGGTTCTCCAGGTGCTCCCGGTGCCTCGGGTAGTTTTGTTGCTCCCGGTACGCCCGGTGCCCGCGGCCGGTGTAACCGGGCTGGGCGGTGGCGGAGGTCGGGGCTGGGGCTGGACTGGGGCTGGGCGGCCGGGCCGTGACCGGGGCCGGGCGCGGGGAGGGAGCGGGAGGAGCCACATCGCGGCCCGGGCGCTGTTAACCGTTTGTGCCGGCCCGGGGCGAGCGGGGCTGCCGGTGGTGACCGGGGTGCTCCGGATGGCACCGCAGCGGATCCGGGCAGCACGGGGCTCGTTCTGCACCGGGAACGGGCCGGGGTCTCGGCGTGCACCCGTTCTGTGCAGCGGGTCCCGCTCTGTCGGAAGGGCCGGTCCGTCCCGGGACACACCGGGAGTCCCCGCTGCCCCCCGCGGGTCCGCCTGCACCGGGCACCGGCCCAAGGGACACAGCGGTCACCACCAGGGAAGCCCACTCTGCCCAGTGCCACCCTGGCAGTGCAGTGGGGACCCAGGGCACCCCCTTTGCCATCACACCTGGGGCGCCCAGTCCTGCCCTGCCCCCAACTGATGGGCCGGGTGGCACCGGGCTGAGGGGCCACAGGCAGGTGCTGGGACCTCCAGGTGACTGTCCCCACTGATGGGACACCCAGGGAGGGCAGCAGCATGAGCTGGGGAGTGCCAGTCCCGGAGTCCCACGTGTGTGTGTGTGTGTGTGTGTGCAGCCGTGTACACACAGACCCCAAAATCGTTTAGGGTGGGAAAGATCCCCAGGATCATCGAGTCCAGGCTGTGCCCGAGCCCCACCTTGTCCCCAGCCCAGAGCACTGAGTGTCCAGCCGTTCTTGGGCACCTCCAGGGATGGGGAGTCCACCACATTCCTGGGCAGGTTCTTCTAATACCTGACCACCCCTTCCATGGAGAAATTCCTCCTGATGCTCTGGCACAGCCTGAGGCCGTTTCCTGTTGCTCCATCCCTGGATGCCGTTTTCCCCCAGCCACCACGGGGGGTGGGTGGGGCAGGAAGGGATGGGTGACTGCAGGCTTCTTCCAAAAATCCGGAGTGTCCAGGGGAACAGGGAGTCCATCCCAGGCCTGGCTGGGCTGTGGGGACCAGGAGCTACAGGACAGGAAGAAAAAGTGACTTTTCCCAATGCCAGGGCCACAGGTGCTGCCAGGCCCTGGGTGAGACAGTTGGGCAGACTGGAGCAACATCTGGGCAACATCTGGGCACCTTGAGTGATACCTGAGTATCCTGGGGTGACATCTGAACACTTGGGGAGAGCATCTGGGTACGCTGAGGGATATTGGAATATGCTGAGGGACCATTGGGGCATCCTGGGTGATGTTTGTGTGTCCTGAGCAACACCTGGGCACCCAGCGCAATAAATGGGCACTCCTGGGACCATCTCTGGTTATCCCAGAGCAACATCTGTACATGCAGGGAGATCTGGGCAGCATCTGAGCAGCCTGGGACAGGATTTTAGTGCTGTAGTTCAAGACCTGGGCAACTCCTGCAACATCTGGACAGCTGGGGACACACTCTGCAGTCCCTGGGCAGTTTTGGGGGGAATAAAGCTCTTCCTGAATACTCTGGGGACAGGGGGACACCAGAGTCACCCCAAAAATACACTTGCAACTCACATAACCGGGCTCTGCTCCAAGTTCTCTTCTTCCCATTGAAACTGCATTCCCAGGAATTGAGCAACAAATGCCTCGACCCGGTGAGGTGACCAGGATAAACACCTCTGGCTGCAAAATCCGCAGCACGAACAAATCCCCGTGCGGTTCCTCCTCTCCCGCGGCGTTGCTATTTTCTCCCGCCCGCCAGCGGGTTGGAAAGGATCCCATGGAAAGCAGCAGCTCGCATTCCCGGCCGCTTATAGCACAGCACGTGTCCCGTGAATCAGCGCTCGGGATTCGGGGCCGGCTCCGCCGGCAGCTGGAGCCAGCGAGGCCCTGTCGCTGTTCCGAGCAGGAATCCTGAGTCAGAGCTGGGAAATGGCCGGAGGTTTAAAAGGCTTTGCTGCTTTTATTTGTTTTTAAAATATTATTTATTTCGTTTTATTTATTTATCTTCAATTGGCAAAGGAAATGTTTCCCCAGGTGATGCAGATGAGATTTAGAAGGGGTGGGGCGGTGTTGACCTGCTTGGATTTGGGATTTGGGGGCGGGATTAAGATTGAAAAACTGGAGCGTGAGGCAGGGATGAAGCCAGCACAGGGATGCCGAAAGCTGCTCTGCATCCCAATCCCGGGATCCACGTGGTCCCCACGGCACCCCAGAACCTCCCACCTCCCCAGGGCACCTTGTTCTGCTGGGTGACACATGTCCCCATGTCCCCACAGCTCCCTGCCCTTGGAGCAGAGGGGGAAGGAGCTTCACCTTGTGGGCTCAGAGACCCCAAATTCTGCCCCTTCCTTACTATCATAATTAATTAAGTTGGATAATAATTAACAGTGGCTAAAAGTATACAGTGAATAAAAGAACAGTGGATAAAGTTGGGTAATAATTAACAATGGCTCTGTGTGACCCAGCTGTCCCCTCCCCATGCAATGGGACCCTGCTCCTGCCCAGTGACCCAGTGACACTGTCCCAGTGCCATGTGTCCCAGTGCCATGTGTCCCAGTGCAGTATCCAACTGTCCCAGTGCAGGGTCCCAGTCTCCTGGTCCATTCCCCTGGGATCTTTGGCTCCATTGCATTGTCCCCGTGCCTGGTACATTGTCCTGGTGATACAGAGCATGACCCCAGTGTCCCCATGTCTGGCCCCAGAATCCTGGATGATTATCACAGAATCCCAGAATGGTTTGGTTGGAAGGACCTTAAAGCCCACTCAGTGCCACCTCTGCCATGGGGAGAGGCACCTTCCACTGTCCCAGGCTGCTCCAGGCCCTGTCTAGCCTGCTGTTGGACACTTCCAGGGATCCACGGGCAGCCACAGCTGCTCTGGGCACCCTGTGCTCTGGCAGCTCCTTTTCCTGCTGCATAGCCCAGGTGGGTGAAACCTTGTGGCACACTAAGCACTGTCCCTGTGCCTGCAGTGTCACAGGGCTCTGCCACTGCCCCATTGCTCTGTCCTCTTGCACAGGGTCCCTATCCTGGGATGTGGCTGCAGTGTCACTGCACTGCCCTGTTCATCAGAGAATGTCCCAAAGCACTGTCTCTGTCCCAGGGCTCCATTCCTGGGCTCTGGCCTGGGGCACTGTCCTTAGACACCGCCTCACTGTCCCCGTGCCCTGTCCAGGGCAGTGTCCCAGGGCACTGTCCCGATGCCCTACCTGGGTGCACTTGTCCTGGTGCACTTTCTCTGTCCCTGTGTCCTCTTTCACTGTCCCGGTGCACTCTTTAACTATCCTGGAGCACTGACTGTCCTGTGCACTGTTCCTGTCCTGTCTCACATTGTCCCAGTGTCCCTGTGCACTCTCATTGTCCTGGCTCACTATCCCTGTGCATTGTCCCCTGTCCTGCTGTCCCTGTCCCACTGTCCCTGTCCTGCTATCACTCTGTCCCTGTCTGGCTGTCCCTGTCTCACTGTCCCCGTCTCACTGTCCCCCTGTCCCTGTCCTGCTGTCCCTGTCTGGCTGTACCTGTCCCGCTGTCCCCCTGTTCCTCAGTCCCTGTTCCGCTGTCCTTGTCCCTGTCC
>VYXD01000013.1:0-31650 GCA_013397195.1 Hylia prasina
TTTTTTTTCATTTCAAGTCATGCTTTAAGGAAAAAAAAGTTCATCTCTCCCCCAAGAAATACCCACAACCCAACAAAAGAAATCCAGACGTGTAACCTTAAATAAATCCCAGCCTCAGCCCCTGTCCTGCAGGGCGTGGCAGCGCAGCCCTGGCAGCAGGGCCGGGGTTATACCGGGGGAGGGACCTTGTGTTGCAGTCCTGTGTAGGGCCACAGCAGCTGCTGCACGGATGTCCAGGAGTCCCCGGTGCCCACGGGGGCTGCCTCTGCTGGCCTCTGCAGGGACAGCCCCGTCAGGAAGCTGGTGAGAGCAGCCAGCAGGACCAGGACGGACACGGACACCCAGAGGGTTTTGTTAGCGTTGCAAAAGGAAGCCTTGAAGTGGGATGCCCACGCTGACATCAAGCTGTACCTGGGCAGGGCAGGAAAGCACAGAGCCCCTTCAGTGTTTCTTCAAAACGTGCAACTCTTCCCACCCCACCCCACCAAGCCTTAAAGCAAACTAGATCCCACAGACATCAGAAGTGACAGGCTGTTACTGAGCTGTGCAAGGGGAGCTTTGGTTCTGGGTGTAAAACACAGCCAAGGAAGCAAATTCTTGACCCAGATCACTAGGTCCAGCCATGCTCCCTGTACCTCACACCGGTTCTGAAGAGGATTCACAAAAGCTGCCTTGCAAGAGCGGCAAGAAATCTTCCTTGTAGAAAGCACTGAAAGCCCTGGCCTTTTTTTCTTTGAACCCTCTTCCCACGTGCACCTCCTAAACATGGCTTTAACTTGTAAAAGGAACTTACATTGACTCCAGGGTCCATTTGGATGGGTATTTTCCTTTTTCAGAGACACTTTCCTTCCTAGTTGCCTGTTCCTGTACTTCAGCAGGTGATTCCAACTGCTCATTTCTGTAAACAAGAATCAACAGTTCCAAAGCTTTGCCAAATCCCCAACAGCTTGGCTTTATAGCTCTGACCAGGTGGTGAATTAAAAGCTCAAAAACCAGCACACCTGGAAGGAGGCTGCTGCTGAACTTACTTGGTTTCAAAATGCTCCTCTTCATACTCTGCCCAGGAATAGGTGCTGAGGAACCTCTGCAGTGAAGGACGCTTCTCGTTCTGCTTTGCCCCTAGCCTGCCCCTGCCATGTGTTAAACAAATTTTTCTGAGTTTCCTCAGCAAATAGAGAGCAGAAAATCAGAAATTTATCAGCAGCCTACTTATTTGGTTGACCTCAGACAAATAACTTACAAATTTAATTGCTTGAAATTAGGATCATTAAAAAAACCCAAATGAAACCAAACAGAACTACAGATCCATCCACTGTAGATATTTAGATTTCACATTTTAATTCTAAAGCAAGAACGTTGAAGGTTTTTTTTTAAAGCTCTCAATGCTCAATAAATAGAAAAAGTGATCTCATAAGGCTCATTTATCTATTATAGCTCATAAAACAAATGTAAAAGGTGTAGCCTAAACATTATTGCACTCCAAGACGCTCCATAAACTGCTTACTACAGGCACAGTTAGAGTCAAAAAATATTCCCCCTGTTCAAAGATAAGCCCAGGTGACTTTACCAGCTGCTTGATCTCCTGCTGAATCTGTCACTCCGTTCATCCCCATCAGGTTCATGGAACTGGGCCTGGAGTAGGAATTTGCCACATTTACTGCACTGGCATTCTGATGCTTCATCCCAGCCAGTTTTGGGGAGGTGAAGCGCCTCAGCATCCCTCCAGCAGCCCCTACTTACCAGTGGCACCCCAATCCCTGCATTCCCAGCACTCCTGGGCACTGTTGCAATGCTCACTCTCCGCAGGGCTGACGAGGGCTATACAAATAAGAGGCTCTTAGCAAGGCACAACTGGGTTACCCACTGAGCACACAAAATACCAGCTGTTTATACAAACTATATTTTAAAAAGGGATGTTGACACTTAGCTTGAAGCGACACACAAAGAATCCAATCTCAAGTGCAGATCCACTCGGATTTTTAAAGCAGCATCTTTCCACAATAAGTGCTTTCTGCCCACCTGAGTGAGGCTGGCTGCACAACTTCCAGCAAAACACCAAAACTGAATGTAACTAAATGCCCCATACCCCACTCACAGGAATTCCTACACTCAGTTTGAACTGCTCCCATCTCATATTTTTGTGCTAAACCCTCCTTTAACTCCAAGAGAACCACACACAAACAGTATTTCTTAACCAGTGAGTGAGAGCCTGACCATTTCACCATCTTCTAAGGGGGGGCCACTTAGAAGGCTGGTGGGGTATCTGAAAAATAGATCCTCATACTTGATCACACCAGCCCATATTTGTGAGAGAAAAGCACCAAGCAGCAGAGCACTAGCACATAACAAACACACACACACTTAAAAAAAATTTTGAAATTTCATGGAAGGACCATTACCTTAAAGTTAAAAGGACTTGGTAGCTTCTTGTTCATAGATTCATCTGTGAAGAGATCAAACATCAGAGTTTTACAGGAGGAGTCTGCTGCTTACAGGAGTGCAGTGAGTTTAATGTGCAGCCTAAAGTCTGACATTCTGCAGATTTTGTTTAAGCAAAGCACTCTCAGAAAGCAGAAATGAGATATCAGAAAAAAGCTTCCTATTTCACTAACTAAGTTCATAACTTTCACAACTACCTTCCTCTGCAAGCATCAACTTCTGTCACTTACCATCAAATATATTCTATTACTGAGGTAGTGTCCTGTTACAGCACTGTCTTTCACAGCCAGGACTCTGACTCAAAAGGCTCCCACAAGGGTTTTATGGTGTGGAACACTTCCCTTTTGGTGTTTAAAAAACACATCCTATTTTTCAGAAGAATTTAATACTCCTCTGGCAAACCACAAGTGCACAGCACTGGCTGCAAACCTGGCTGCTGAGAAGGGGAAATAGAGGCCCCTTGCAGTTAAGGGGTTTGTAATTCCCATGTAGAAAAGGGCAGGGTGCATCCATAGAGAGCAGCCAAAGCTCAGCTACCTAGAAATAGCTACTGTGAACAAGCACCCAAATTTACTACTCACAAGGAATAAGATTATCACCAACACATGCCATGCACTTTGCTGAAAGCCAGAACGTTCCTGTGTCCTTGCAGTGGTCTCACCACACACACACACCCTGAGGTTCATGACAGTTTAGGTACAAGTTAATTTCAAAGAGCTGCTGTTAATAGTGTTAATAAATTGCTATTTCCCCCACTTTTTAGGAGAGGGGATAAAACAACCTTATAATTCTACCACCTAAGATGCAGAGGGATTACATGAACTATTCTGCAGTTACAAGGGCCTGCCTGGCAGGTGCTGGCAAGGGGAAAAGAGGCTTTTCCTGGTTACCTCTGTCTCCAAGGCAGCTGAAGGACCTCTCATTCTGGAGCAGGACCTGCTTGAGCTCCTCGAGCTCCGCGTGTTCTTTGGCATACATGCGCTTCAGGTTCTCCACGTGCTGGATCATCACCTCCACAGCCTTGCTCACCCGGCTCTCCTGAGGGAGCAGGGAAAGCAGCAGCTCTCAGGAACTGCCTCATGTTTGGAGGTTTCCCCCTCAAGCATCTGCTTCTCCTCTGGTGTCTCACTTTTATCCTCCCTTTCAAAGCTTCACTTCAACCCCTGTCCTGGCACATGCTACACAGGGATTGCTCTTGTTGTAAAATAAATAAATCAGTCTTCAGTTTCCCAAGCCCTTAGAACTCATCATCATCTCCTCTGAGCTACAGTCTCAGCTACCAGCATGCATTTGCTGGTATTGCCAAGTCATGTTTTCCTGCTGTTCTGGGGTATTAAACACAACTACACCTAACATTTGAGCAGGGCTTTGTAATTTTCCATAGATTTAGCTGATTAGCTGCCCTTTCCATAAGGCACAGAACCATCTTTGCAGCATCAAGGCCATTGTTACCACCTTGCTTGTTATTTTCTACATCCCACTGCTGCAGAGTCTTCTTTTTTTGTTTGGGTTTTTTTTAACCAGAACCTTGTTATTTCTCCTGTAGGTTTTTGCAGAATCTAGGTGCTCTCAGTGCCTGGGATTCCTTATAACAGAGTGAAAAAGAAGGCCAGGATTAAGCTGCACTGGCCAGTCTACGCCACACAAACCAGATTCCCAAATCCTATCCTGGAACCAGAAGCCCAGCAAGCAGATGTGGCTATCCCTTTTGCAGCTAGAAGATTTGAAATCTGTATAAAGTACTTTTAGATGGAAAGTGTTACCTGATTAATAGCTCCCAACATCTCTGCTCTGCTGGCAACTCGAGCTGCATATTGGCTAAGGAATTGCAGGCTTTTCTGCAGCTTCTTAATAATCTCCTGTGCTTGGTTATCTTCTTCACACAAAGGAACTAACGCCTAAGAGCACACATTGGTGAGAAAACTAGTGTGAATTATGAACAGAGAATGAAGGGTTGAGCTGATGACACTGAGGAGCTGCGTTCAGGCTCACATCAACATCCTCAATCAGTGTAACTTGGATAGAGAGCTCCAGTGGGCAGAGACTGGAACACAAAGTCAGCTGAAGCAGGGGTCAGATGTTTGTGCAACAAAAATTCCCCACTGCCTGAGCATGCAATGCACTTGGATCAAGGTTATCCCTTGTAATCTCTCATATTTCAACTGCATCGCTCCAGAACTTCCTTCATATTTGTTCATCATGTATCCCCATGCACCCCCCCACACACTTTAAAGAGCTATTTTAAGAGACACTCACATCTACTTATCCCATTCACCCCACCAGCCCTGGCCAATACTGACCTCTAACATGGTCACAGCATTTGTGATCTCCTTTTTCAAGTTTTCTTCAGCCAGGTCTCGGGACCTCTCTTCAAGCTTCACTCTCTTGTCCAAGGTAAACAAGTCACACTTAAAACCTAAAGACAGCCTCAGAAATTCAGCCTGTTGTGGGAGAAAAGATTTCAGTAGAATCCTAGTGATGTGGAAGTTTAAGTAGATTTGGACACTGACATGACATTTGGGACTATACCCTGTGACCAAAGTTTAGGAGAGATACAGAAGAATAAGTGAACATGACCCACTTCCTTAAAGCAGGTCTTCCCATCTGTAGTGATGGGGGAATGTTCTACAGCCAGAAGAGGTGACATCCTGGCAGCACACTGTGCCATCTGTGCCTTTTGACAAAACTGTCTTAAATCAGCAAATTCTGCCTGGGAGGAGGTCACAGCTATGCTCCTTCAAGCTTGCAAACAAATGTCACAGTGGTGACAAGTCTTTGTTCAGTTTTACAGATTTCCACCTTTCTCCATCCCATATCTTGCAAAAATTTCCATTAGGCTTGGAAAGATTTCACAAGTTAACCCACAGAATTGCATCCAGTTTAAGCTGGATCATTCTTTTGCATAGGAGGAGACATTAATCAGAGATCAGAGTTTATCTACAAGATCTGTTACCTGAAATACTCCAGGACACAAGCAGTTGAGACTTACCTCCACTTCCTTCTCATTTGGGGAGTCACTGCAGGAGAAGAAAAAGAACCGTGGAACAGACTGTAGCTTTAAATTCCTACCTGCAGGTGATCACTGAAAGTCAAAAACACTTACGGCTCATTTTGCTTAATTTTATCTCCTTTAATGCCACCTGCAGTGGGTGAACTCCCTGAGAAGAGATCAGAAAAAAAACGTTTTCAAACCAAAGTGAAAGAA
Organism: Hylia prasina; assembly: GCA_013397195.1. Classification (NCBI taxonomy): domain Eukaryota; kingdom Metazoa; phylum Chordata; class Aves; order Passeriformes; family Sylviidae; genus Hylia; species Hylia prasina. The sequence goes on from VYXD01000013.1 coordinate 5,645, forward strand.
CAGCCTCTCCAAACCAACCTGTGAGAGTATTTTAAGCTTCCACAGAAGCCTCTGTTCAAGATGTCCACTGAAAATAACTCATGTGCCTCAGGTTCCATTCATTGTGAGGCACCACAGCACAGCCACTTGCACAAAACCCCAGAAGTCAGTTGTTCTGGGGACCCTAGCTGGCAGCTTATTGGCACAGAAATGGTTAATTGCAGGTTTTTGCTTCAGGATATTGTATGATTTACTATTTCACCAGCTTTTAGTGATCTCCAAAGGCAAAAGAGGAGGTGATTTGGAAAGTACAGATGTCTGAGGAGAAACACATCACGTTTCTGCTCCTCTATATCATGGATAGCACAGAGATGCTTCTTTTACAAATCTTTGGGCAGAACAGGAGTGCCAAAACTGTTTCAAACATCCCAACTCCTTTGCAGCTAAGAATTTTCCTCCTGTCTAGAGGAATGTGGAGCTGGTTAGATCAGTATCTGCAGAAATCAGAGCAGCAGATTTTGCATGACACCATTGTTCTTCTCTTCATTTTGATCTCCAGCTGCAGGTACCAAGCCCTAAAACAAAAGCCTCTGATCATACTTGGTGTGGGACAGGCAGCTCCCTGCATCTCTCTACAAAGCTCTGGACTCAGTTTGTGCTCCAGTAATATGAAGGTGTTCAGCAAAACCCTTACCTTTCCTGCTGGGAACCACAACTGGTGCTTCCTCACTCTGCTCTTTATTTTTCTTTTCCTGGCCCAGCTCCTAAAGGCACATCAGAGCGGTTACAGCAGGGGAGCAGCCACACCACCCCTGGAGGGACCTGTCCCCTCCTTTGTCACTGCTCAGCCAGCACAGCTGGGCTTTTCACTGCCACCAGCAAGACTCTTACCGGGTCTTGCTTCAAAACATTTTGAAACACAGGCTTCTGTTCTTCCATCACCAGGCAGGATTTCTTCTTGATCTGACTTGGGCCTATGGAGAAATATTCCCAAATCCAAATATAACAACAAAACACACCAAGCTTCCAACACCCATCCTTTCAGCCGTGGGCCAACTGGGCTAAAAAACTGCACCAAATGCCATAAAAAACCAATGAGAAAAAAGGGAGGCAGCAAAGAACACTATAAAGACACACAGGAAGAAGTGTGATGATAACTATGATTGGAAAAAATCCCCATAAGAATTGTTACATGTCTACAGCTGAGAACATAATGTACTTCCTGTAGTTGAAGATGCAAGAGTTACAGTAATATTCCCTTGGACAAATAAACTTTATTATTTTGCTACCAGCATGGAGGTTTTGTTGTTATGTTTGCTGTTTAAGGAAGCAGCTTATAATTAATATTTATACCTTTAGGAATATCTAGAATATTTTGTTTTCTGTTTATACAGTCACACACAGCTGTGAGCCAAAGAAATGGCACAGGGAAAAACAAAAAAGAAAACAAAAACCCATAAGAACTCCAGCTTCAGGTTTGAAGCCTGCAAGGGGAGATTTATCAGTTCTAATATTAGGAACACTTTCTTTTCAGAGAGCAACAGGCAGCTGGATTATCAGACTTTAAAGCTATTGGGACTCTTTTTAATTTGTTCTGCATATCTGCTTCCTCTTAGGCAAAGGCACCTGGACCACATATGAAAATTAACAGTAGAGGGAAATTAGTAGAAAGAAAATGCTTTTAAATGAAGGGACAGAATTAGATTTCAGGTAGATAGTACACTGAGGAAAGAAACAAAACCAAACAAGAAACTGTAGTCTTATACTGAGGTCAAGATTAAAAAAATATTACAAACAAACACACACAGGTATTCTGTGCTGCTTATTCAGATCAGCTTTGCAAAAAGAGTTTAAAGAGCTTAAATACAGTGTGTACACATGCTCCAGTTTTGGCTTGGTTTTATAGCTTTTCATGGGAAGAAAACCATCGGATCTGGTTAGAATCTGGTGGGTGTTTATGGCTCTAGCAAAGAGAACAATACACAAATGCCTCCAACCTTCATCTCTCCTCTTGAGCCATCCCAGCTTCTTGTGCAACAGTCTTGAAAGAGGAAAGTGTTTAGTGGCACTGTCAATCTAAATAACAGTTCAAACCCATAAAAACATGTTTTCTCTTGACAAAATTGTCTGAGATTTTGTACCCACTCAGTGTTTTGCCAGCTGAGCAAACCCCAGGATCTCACCGAGATGTTTCGAGCTCCCTGCCTGTGGTAAGGTGTGTAAAAAACTTTATTCCTATTCATCGTCAGGGGGGCTTGAGAGCACTGGCAGGTGAAAATACTTGCAAAAATAGAATTTCTCATCTTGTTGCTCTTACTCAGCTTCCTCACTTCAAAGACGTGCTGGAAGCAAACCATTTCCTCAGTGGGCAGTGAGCAGCCCCTGTACCTGACACGGGAGCAGCTGGGTCCTTATCGCTGTTTGTCTCTGTTGCTGCAGAAGTTGGCACACCTTCCCCTCTCTCATGTAAGCCCTTGGATCTTCTTTCCTCCGTAACAGGGCAGCCTACAACATCAGACAGCAGAAAACACAGCTTTTATTTTTCAGTAAACACACAGACTTGGGCACATCCAGGACTTCCAGTGCCCCAAAATGAAGGACTCACCCGGTACCGGTGCTGTGCTTTCCACTGAGGGTGCAAGAGCTTCTTGGGCTGATCTTAAGTGATCACTGCCAAAACAAAACGCTTTCAGATACTCATCCACATGACACAGGTCTTGATAAAGGATTTTGAATCTTGCACAAAACCTGACCTGGATGGGATCAGAGCAGCTGTTGGTGTTGGCTCCCCACGGTCAATCTTCAGAGAGAGAGAAAAGAGTTTGCATCAGAGTGATAACTGCCAGTATAAAACTTGTATGTCAAAACTTTAACTTTCCCAGCTGTGCCTAAACTATTCCAGCAGTGAAGAACTAGCTGGTAAGTGCAGATTCACCCACTAGTCTAAAGCCATCTCAGCCATGTCACACTTAGAGGTGTGGTTTGGTTCCTGACTCCATATTTTGCTCCTAACTCACATTTCCAATCACCAACAAAAATGTTACTGCACCACCACTGTTCCATCTTAACTCCGTGCATCAGGAGAGATCCATTTTCAAGGTCTGGAGCTCAAAACCTACAAGGGAGGTGCACAGAGCTTCACTTGGCTGTAGGGATCAGACATGTTAGGTAAATAAAAGTGTTGATAGTCACAGCATGAGCAGGCAGGTGGTTCAGAATGCAGAAAACTTGTGTGCTGTGTCATACATCCTAGTGACTGCCTTTGAAGGGATCCAGTTTTACAATATTATGTGTAACTATTACCCAGCCCCTTCAGAGGCCTCAAGCCTCCCTGGTGTGCAAACAGCAGAGGAACAAAGCCATTAAAAGCTGGCAGTTTTGCTCATGTTCCTCTAGCTGCCACAGTGCGGTTTTGGACCTGAGCCTTATCACATCACAGACAAAACCAATATCCTCTTGAGGTCTTTAATTTTGAGGGAGGCGCTATATGTGCAATATCCCTCTTCCTCTTTTCATCCTGGAAAGCTCCAGCTCGCTCCTTCAGTTTTTAGGTTGGTCTCTTTATGGGTGAAAATAGAGGGGGGAACTGATGAGGTTTAAAGGGTTAAGCTGGTTATGACTTGTGCTGCATTACACTCACTGTTGAAGAAAAGTGCTGAACAGAAAACAACAGCCCAAACCCACTCCTCTCTCCAAGGAGAGGGGGAACGAGGCCAGACAGCTCCCTACACAGCAAGCACCCAAGAGCACTGCTGTCGTGTGTTTGGAGAAACAACAGAAAAACCACATCAAGTGATTGCCTGTGTTCTGGTATCTTTCCCATCCCCTAAATGCTCTCAGAGGACACAGGAAACCCAGCAAATGAGAACAGGATGTATCCAAGGGCCCTGGTCACTCCTAAGAGTGACCAACTGCTCCCAGCATCAGGAAGTGCTTTTTCCCTCCCCCTGCCCTGTCGGAGCTGGGCTGCTCTTGCACAGCCCTGCCCCAGCCAGGTGGATGCTTCCTCTAATGCAAATTCAGGCTATTTTTATTATTATTGTTTGAAATCTCTCATAAGCTTGAGGAAGTGCAGCAATGCATTTGCCTTGTCCAGGCCATTGGGTCTGCAGGAGTATTGGGGGAGGCAGAATAACATCATGTTGGAAAGAAAAGAAAACTAACAGGGCTTTTAAAACTAACACACAGCACCCAAGTAAACAGAAAAGTCCTTGAATCACCTAGAACTGACTGAAATTATACATTATGCTACATGACCTGTCCCCTGCCCCAATGGGCACATGGTCAGTGGTCTCTGTTTGCAATGAAGGAAAACCCTTAATCCAGGTTTTTAAAACCCTGAATTGGCTACTAGGATTGTACGCTCTCATGTTTTCTACATAAAGGGAAAAAAATCCCAATAAAAGAGAAACAGCATATTCTAGATTTTTTTTTAATAAAATAGAATTACACCATGGTTTGGGTTGGAAGGGACTTTGAAGATCAAAGTTCCAATCAGTGGAAGGGACATCTTCCACTGTCTCAGGTTCCTCAGACCAACATCCAGCCTGGCCTTTGACACTTTCAGGGATGGGGCAGCCACAGCTTCTCTGGGCTGCCTGTGCCAGGGCCTCACCACCTTCACAGTAAAATCTGTTTGCACAGGGTGTTAGAGAAAGGCATAGTCCTTTTATGAGGAAGAACAGCCAAAGAAGATCCTGAAGCACATCCCTAAATCACTTCCCCCACCTCCATTCCTCTGATCAGTTCATAATAATCCAAGGGTTCCCTATCTCAGCCCACAAATTCTAGCCACAGTCTGATACAACTCCTCCCAAGCAGTCATTAACATTTGGAAGACCTGTCTGGTTTTCAGACTGTGGTATTACTTCTACGTTTATAAATCCAAGCAATAATGAAAAGCCCAGGCCTCACTTTGCTCTCACAAGCACTCCTTTATTAAGTAGCCCCTGAACTTCTGTGGTGACAATGATTTGACACAAATAATTTGAGTTTCTTACATGTTGATCTACTCAAATACGTTTGCAACTGCAGGGTAATAAAACTCTAAAGAAAACTAGGGAGACTTTCTCTATTGAACAAGGATATTCAAGTTTTCTTATGTGCCAGTGTTCAGAACAGATACTGGCACAGCCCATTTGCCTTTTCTCCGAGGCAAGCTTTAACATTTTCATTTTCTCCCTTCAGAACATTCATGTGCAAAGCTTATACTAAGAAGTGGTAACAAGAATGGAAAATGACATTTTTGAGTACAGATGGAATTACAGAAAGCCCCAGAGGAACAATGCACAGGTGTTTCACACACCCTTGCACAGCTGTGCCTTTCTAGAAGGACTGGATAAAGTAGAAACCCTTGAGAAGATCCTCTTTAGGGCACTTAAGTAGTAGCAGCACAAGCTGGGAGTTCTTTACTTGCTCTACCCCAATGTGCTGAAACCACAGAGAATCCCCAGAACTCTAACTTTCTACCCTCACTGCACCTTCTGCTTTGATTTACCACTACAACCAGACCATGCTGTACTCACAGGTACCACACACCAGCCAGGATCACCCTGAGGTTGTCTTCTCTTTACTCCCAAAAGTTATTTCCAGGTTCACAGAAACCACTGACCAATATTCTTCCACTATCCATCACCAGTGCTGGAGTTTATAAAGCTCATTAGAAGCTCTGTGTGGTGGAACTGAGGTCTAGATTTCAATAGTGAGGATTAAGGCATAGCTTAGATGTGCTGAGCTGCAGTTTCTCTTGCTGTTGCCACAAGGAAACTGCAAGCTCAAGCTGTAGATGCAGGATTCAGGGCAACAGTGAAGGCATAGCTGAGTACATCAGCTGAAAGAAAGCTCCCCTACAGCAAAGATGGCATTTTTCAGCTGTTACATGGTGCCTGTGGGAGAAAGTGCAAAGAAAGACAGTGCTCCCAACAGAAGCATCCTGGGGCTCCTTGCAGGTGGAGAAAAAGAACTAAACCACTCAGTTCTTCCCTGGCAGAACCAACTGTCACTCAGAACCAGCATTGTCTCCAGCCTTGAAACCACATTAAAAACACTCCACAGCTAAAAGCATGGCCCACTTGCACACAAATCTATTTGGTTTTATAACCTAGGTATTGCAGAAACATGCCCAAGTAGAAGGGAACACCCCGCACAGCACCCTGCTGACTGATGCCACCTCCATCCACTGTGGAGCAGTGCTGATTTATAGCTGAGCCATCTGGACCTGGGTCTGAGTAAGGCATAAAATGCTCAAGCCTGGTCAAAACCACATCCCAGGCATCAGAGGCAGCACTCACCTTGGCAAGTGAAGAGTCCATCATTGTAATGGAAACAGGAAGGTCTGCATCAGTGTAGTCATCAGCAGAGCATATTTTCCACCTGGCAGCACAAGCTTTATTTGCATATTGCCCAAACAACAGAGAGGTAGAGTGCCCATTTTCCTTAAGCACATAACAACTGAAGTCACCACACTCTGTGCAGTCAGTCAGCTGGTCTCTCAGGGAAAGAAATTCATCACCAACATCAATCCCTCCTCCCCCAAACAGTCCTTTTCCCAACCTCCTCCACACTGCACAATTCTACAGAAAACCAGTGGCAAAAGCTTTGAGAGCTGCTGAGCTCTCTTGCTGCAGACTCTCTGCTTCTGCACCTTCAGGAACATCCTTATATTCTAAAATATTCACTGCAATTCACTTCAGCTTTCATAATCTCAAGCAGTTTAATCTCTGTTTTAAAGATCTAAGGAGGCAGTTTGATAGGCAAGGACCTCAGAATTCCTGCTCTAAGCTCTGCAAAAAAGGAAAAGTATCTCCTCAAAGCCAATAGGATTTTGGTACCTAATGGGAATGCTAATTCTGAGTTAAACATGGAAAATAGACAAGAATGCCTAAATCACGTCTCAGTTCCCCAGCATGAAATAGAAATCCCATCACTGTATTTGGCTGGTTACCAGCAGTTCCAGTGAAGAATTTTGGTAGCTGTGAATAGAAGCAAATGTTGCCCTGGATCCCCATGAGCTGATCACCAAGTGTCCAGCATTCCCTTTAAAGGAGGGCCCTGCAGCTGAACCCAGCACATGGAATCTGCTAGACCTTGTTGGCTCTTCCCCCCTTCACCCCAAAAAGGTTACCTTGCCACCTTACCTGAGTTCTCCTGATGTCACATCTGAGCTGGACATGCGTCCCACATCACACCTCTCCAAGCTGCCGGAGCTCTGCCTGCAAGGCTGGTCCCAGTTGTGTCCAGGTGGGTCGCTTGGGCAGGAGGTCTCCAAGGTCAGAGCATCTGTTAAGAAGGACAAGCATGAAGAGGGGTGGTCCTTGGCAAATTCAGATTTAGTTACAAGTAAATTTTTTTGCTAACTCTAAAATAATCAAGAAGCAGACCAACCAAGCAGAGATTTATAATAAGGCAACTTCTGTCTTTGTAGTAAAATGTTTGGTTTTGTGGCCTCCACTTGTTTTGTAGGTAGAAAGCTTGGCAAACTGAAGCAGCCCTCTCAGAGCAGCAGAGTGCTCGGATAAAGAGAAGCAAAGAAAGTTCTACTTCCATTCCAATCAATATGGCCTGGAATTACACTTGAGCTTTCATGGTCTGTGTGAGAAGAACCTCTGTGTGGCACCAAGTGGGAAAATGCTTGTGTGTGAAACCCCAAATGCAGCACCCTGCAGCTCTGCAATGCATGGCTGTCAGTGGCTGCTTTTAATCCTTGTAAGGCTTGGGAGTTGCAGGGAAGTAGCAGAGAAAGTAACAAATACAATCTGCTGGGAAAGATGGGGCAGTTCAGCCTGGAGAAGAGAAGGTTGAGTGGAGACTGGCACAGGTTGCCCAGAGAAGCTGTGGCTGCCCCATCCCTGGCAGTGTCCAAGGCCAGGCTGGATGGAGCTCTGAGCAACCTGGGATAGTGGAAGGTGTCCCTGACCATGGCAGGGGGTTGGAATTAGCTGATGTTTAAAGTCCCTCCTCACATTATTCTCTCACTCTATGATTTTTATCCTCATAAATTTTATCCTGGTTGTTAAACCAGGACCACCCAGCAGCCAAGGAGCAGGACATCTCAGAGTGTGCCAGTCAGAGGGAATGGGAAGAGCAGAACTCTCACCCTCTGGATCCAGACTGACAAGCATCCCTGTCAGGAATATACTTGGATGTATGATTTATATCAATAATTCTTGGGAATTTTTGGGAACTGTCCATCAGGTTGACAGCCAGCCACCTCTTCAGGCCTTTCTCTACAAGCATTGCAATAATCATGGTTCAGATTCCTGGATTACATGCAGAAATAGGTTGAACCCACAACAGATTTTCCACACTGTAGTAGCATACTCAGCACTACTGAGGCTGCTCTGTCGACTTTTTCTATATTTCAGGTGAAAGACAGAAATATCCAACAGTACCAGGTCTTACCTAGCAGACGGGAGCTGTGCCAGTGTGAAACACCTGAGGGCAGTGTCCAGGGAAAGTCAGAGTACAAGGTGGGTCCTTCACTCCATGGGTGTTTGGAGCAATGGAGCTGCTAATTGAAAAAATAAGAAGTGCTGCTGTTCCACCACACTGAATACATTAATGCCACCAACTCCCCCCACACACAGGCATCTGCATAATGTCACACCAACAGTTACACAAATACATTTGCTGTGGCTTTTTTGTCTAGAAAAGCAGAAGAGCTCATATCTTTAATGGGCAGAACAGTTACAGGAAGGGGCAGGATAATTAAACTTTACACTTGCAACAAAATGTGTTGGTTCAAGATAGGTCTGGAAATAAATCCTACAAAACCAGGCAAGACGAGCCCGAGAGGAGAACCAAAGAAGCCAGTCAAACCCTGTGAAGGGGGTAAAGAGAAAAAAAAAAGAAAAAATCCAATCCACTATTTCAGCCAAGCCAAGAGGTGTCATCTAAAGATGACAGCTGAGAAAACTTCTGAAGCAACACGTGGACAGCTCTTTTTGATCTAATGTTGCTTAAACAATGAAAAATGGAAAAGAAATCAGAAGAAGTGCCATCTTCAGCCTCTAATTTTTATCAAAAATCAATTTATCATAAAGCTAGGTTGTGCTTCAGAGGCAGTGGGAACCTGGCTTTGCAATAAGGTTTGGAATATGCTTTTGTATGCATTCAAACACCTGCCTGCACATACACAGAGATATTGATCTCAAATTATTTTTAGTGAACATTTAACTCTGCAAAGTTTCTCACGAGAAAAGGTATTTATTTCCCTGAGGTGATGAAGAAAAAAACCCCTACCCAAATAAACCCAATGTCTCATTTTAACAGGCTCAGCAATGATCAGAGCAAGCACACTTACCTTCCTTTTTACATGTTCAGCTGACGTGGGCAGCAGAGCGTAGTCAGATTCTAACTCTGCACAGCACTGTTGGAATAGAGAGTTTAAGGCAGGTAGGTAAGGAAAAAAAATTTTAAAAAAAGGAGAAGGAGCACTACCACTGATTCTGAGCAAAATGCAACTTTATCTTTCAAACTGAACTGCTTGCAGTTGCAAAACAGCAACTGCAAAACTCTGCAATTATTTCCCCTTGCTACATTCAGCCTTTGGTTCTCACATACAAATATAAGTTTTATTCACCTGCAGCTGCCCCAGTTTTGACTCTGCTCCTCTGATGCCCCTGTCACAGACTAGGGGACATTTCAGGACCTTCTGTTTGCTGTTAAGTACCTTGTGGGTCTGTGTTGAATCCAGAGTGCTCAGATCCTCAGCTATAGCATTCCCTACTGGAGCCAGTTGGGAAAAAAGCCTTTCCACAATGTTTCCCCCTCCACCCCCTCCCCAAGTTGAAGCACGTAATTTTATTCAAAGCAAAGCACTCCAGAGTTATGTAACTTCCAACAGATTTCTCCACAGAGGGCCACAAATGCTTAATAACTGTTTCATTGCCTATTCCATGTCTGGATACTGAAAAAAAAAATCTTACATTATGAGATTTTAAACATTTGTTTTCAAGCCTGTCTGCAGAAGTGGGGGCTGGTTGTGGGACAAAAATCACACCAATGGATCAGGAAAGGTCTCCCTCAGCCCCTTTTGGTACAGTCACCAAGTGAAGGACCAGCACCACACCTGTAAGTCCTGACACACTTTCCCAGAAAGCTGAATAAAGAAAATAGTGTGCAGATTTGTACATACAGCTTATGTACGTGTTAGAAAAACAATACCAGGTGCTGCCAAAGTGTTTGCAGCTGGTCTCAGCTGTGTTGTCCTTCCACCAGCGCCCCTCCTGTGCAAGCCCACCTTTCCTGCTCCCAGCAAAGGGCACCATACCTGGCACAGCAGTTCACAGAGTCGCCTCTGCAGCAGTTCCCATCTCAGGGCATTAGCAGTTACTATGAAGAGACATTTACAAGTCTAACAGGGCTCCTTACAACTTGATAACGAGCAATCCGATGTTACAGCATCTCTAACTACTCCTGAGCAGAATTTATTGCAGTTTGCATTAGTCTGGTTAAACCTGCAACAGTTTTTCCCAGGAAAAATACTGGACATCTTCACCTACAAGTCACAGGCACTGCTTCCTCACATCATTAGTGTCAGGATGCCACAGTTCCTTGTGGAAACAGATCCCTCACTTACAGGAAAAGAGAAGTGTTTGGCCTTTCCACCTGACGTCCTGTACAGAAGTTCTAAAGTCCATGGCCTTGGTATTTAGAAGCATTTCCCCTCTTGCCTTGCAGGTGGGAGGAAGTAGAGGATTGGAACAAGCAGGGGAGGTGGACACCACAGCCCAGCCCTTCAGTCAGAAGAGGCACCAGAACTGTCTGGTTTCCTACAGGAACCAATATACAGCATTTTTACTCTTTCCTTCAGTCCCAGCCTTGTTTGTCAGCCCTGGTCTTCATAATACTTTGCAACTTCTCTACACATCTGATAGCTTATTTATCTACAGAAAGATTTCTGTAAAGTAACTGGAGTAATTTAAAGCCAAGGTCTTAGCCATTTTCAGGATGGTGGTGTGCTGTTGGGCTTTTTTGTTGTTGTTTGCTTTGTTTTTTGGGGGGGAGGTTGTTTTTTGTTTTGATCTGCCTTTTTTTTTTAGTCACAGTGGCACCAATCTCACATATCTGGGGTTGTCTCTCAATCTACTCAAGCTCACTTTGCAGAAGAACTTCATCTATTCAGAGCTGGAAAATGACAAACTGTTTCCCATGTCATGCCTCCTGCTAACAACAAAATAAAGCAACTACCCAGCCTGAGGGAAGCATGAAAGCAACGTGAGCACACACACATGAACAACACCAAAACACTGGTCTGAGGGGAGCAAGCACAGTTTGGGGCTGTTCCTGCCATAGCACAGCAAAGTTGTTCCTTGGAGCTAAAGGGTCCCAAGGGAATTTTTCCTGCAAAACAAACTATGGTTTCACATGGAGTTGTTTGCAATGCACACGCGTATGTTGAGCATATATGGTAAGTGCATGCCTGAGGCCAAAACATTCAGAGAGCTTAAATCAGTCAAATCCCTTTTCTGTAAGAAAGTGATCAGACTCCTGGGTTAGGAAAGAAAAAGCCACATGCTCTGGACTCAGACCTTATTTAATTGCCCAGGTTATTGAAGTACTGATGTCAGGAAGTGAGAGAGAGGCAATGTGAAGTTTCCATGGCTCTGTGGCAGAAGCTGCACGTGCACAAGGCAGTGACAGGATTGCTTTCCACTAAAGAGAGCAGCCTAGCACCACATAGATATTCAAAAAACACAGAGCAAACACAAGCAGCAAACAGAACACAGAATGTACAAAAATCAAGTCTATTTGCTTCAGGAAGCTCAAGAAAGAGGGATACCTTTGTTAGGGATAAAGTGGGGAGCAGCACTTTTGGTAAAGGAGTACCTGTGCCACCCTTGGAGTTACTAATCCCCCTCCTAGGAATGGGGGTTTTGCTGGGATCTTCCAAAGCTGTGATGGATCCCAACACCCACTCCTTGGGATCCCACCTGCTTTCTCAGCTCCAATGGTGGCAGATCTCTTCAAGGAGAAGGAAAAGTAGAAAAAAAGGGGGAAAAAAAATCCCAAAACAACAAGCAAGGCTCCGCAGAGCATTTTACTGGATGACCTGCGAATCAATCCTGTTTTCCCTCGGTGTAACTAAACCCTAAAGTACTTGCCCATGCAAAAAGTGAATGCTGGCACGGTGCCAAGAGTTACTCACTTTTGTGGTCTTCCACCTTCTCCTGAAGCAACTGGCAAGTGCTTGCTAAAGCTGCATTCACATCCCTGAGCTTCTGCTGCTCAGAAATGGCTTCCTCCAACTTGCTCTTCAAGGATGCTGCTTCCTCACAAGCAGAGTGAAATGCTTCAACTTGATCCTCCGCCTAAGCACAAAAGAATATTTAGGGAAAAAAAGAAAGGAAAAAAAAAAATTAAATAAAATAAAGCAGCCTGGCTAGCACAAGGAGCTTCTACAGTTCACGTAAATGAAACCAAACTGCATCTGTTCTTTCTCAGGAAGTGATAAAGCTCCCTCTGAACTTCTGCATTTTTACGTTGGGGTGGACTGTGTATGGAAGCTATTTTTGGGCCCTTTTTTTTTTCCCTCTTTTCTTTTTTTTTTTTTTTAAAGCCACCACAAATATGCAATGCTGCCTCTTTCATCAGCAAACTGTTGTCACCACCCCCTCAAATTTTACTTCCTCTGCTGGTTCCACTTTTGCAGGGAGGCGCACCATTCCGAACACGCGATTCCCTTCCCCGAGGGCAGCCGCGCGTTGGACGCGGCCCCTTTGCATCCCCTGGTTCCCCGCACCGAGGGAACCGGGCTGCCCCTTACGTGCTTGCCGGCATCCTCCAGCTGCTCGGTGGCTTTTTGCAGCTCTAAACGCAGGGCTCCTGCCTGGCCAGCGGTTTCTTCTTGCAGCTGTTTGGCAGCTTCTGCCTCGCGTTGCCTGCGGGGCGAGAGCGCACAAACCACAGCGCGTCAGCGACATCTCGGAGCGGGCTGGCCCGGGAGGTGACACGCTCTGGCTGCTGGGACAGGCACCAAAAGTCAGCTCATACACACTGCAGCCTCCCCAGGATCCAGCACCAGGGAATCAGACACTTTTTTTACAGCAGAAAAGGGATGAAGGGTTTCTGTTTCTGGGTGCCACAGGGGAATCACCACGGAGCTGTCAAGGAGCGAGAGCTCAGTGGGGCAAAGCTTTTGCAGTTTGGGCAACAAAATGTGTTTTCTCAGGGTGAAATAGTGGATGGATATGGAGTCAGTCATTCTAGAAAAAGATACCCCGGAGCTGTCACTGCTTTATTGGATTGATTTCTTCATGTTTGAGAGGGAATTTCACTTGACAGCAAGCAGATGCCATCAGAACCGGTGCTAAAGAGGATGGCTTTCAATGAAACCCTCCTTTTCCACTGCAGAAACCTTTGCCCATTTCCTCTCTAACTCACTTCAGCTTTTATTTTTCCCCCCCCCTTTCTTTCATCACACAGACAGCTTTAAGAAACCAAGCCACCAGTACTTTGGTCAGCTCTTTTCCAGGTGGAGGGAGAGCATGTAGGAGGTGGTTCAGTGGAAGGTAAGTCAGGTAAAAATGTGGTACAACTGTTCTGCATCAGCTCTCAGGCCTGTCAAGCCCTGGGGACATCCTAAACTCAGGGACAGGGCCTGGAGCTACCTGTGGAAAATGTCCCTACCCACAGCAGGGGCTTGGAACTGGATGATCTTTAAGGTCTTTTCCAGCCCAGGCCATTTTATGATCCTGTTTCTAGGATCACAACTCATAGAAGGAGCCATATGCCAAAAAAGTTACATTTTCATATTTAGTGACAACTCATCGAAGCTACACCCTTGGGAAATTGAGACATCATCTTCCCCGAGCCTAGCAACTGTATCCCAAAGCAAAAATACCTGCAGACAGATATTTAACAGCCCTCCTGCTCCACAAACCCAGCAGTTTTTTTGTAATGGCTGCACCTGCTCAATAGGCAGTGCCCCTGTGCTTTAACTTCTCAGTCTGTGGTCTCTCTGGTGTTTTCAAAGACACCACCAAGACTGTACATCAGTTCAGACACAAACCTTAACTCCCACACACTGCAGGCCTTGTGATAAAACCAGATCCACTCTCCAAAACAGAAGATCATTTCCTCTGTGAAAAAAATTCTTGAGAATTCAGTAGACTTTGTTCCACAAGAAAACCCACCCCAAAATAAAATAACCAAACAGGTAACTAACCAGAAAAAACCACCCCAAACCAAACAAACCCCCACCCCCCCAAAAAAAGACACACATGCTTTGAAGGGGTACCTAGCAGAGAGCTCTTTCCTTAGGTGAAGTTGTTCTGTCTTAGTTCTCCTCAGGTTGCTTGCCACTCGAATAAAATCCTTGTCTAAGGACTCCTTGCATTTTTCCAGAAGCTGGAGTTTCTGGGTCCAAAGATGTCTTTTTTCTCCTAGTTCTTGTTTGAGGGCCTGTGGAATTTTGAAGTTGCCATGTGGTTAGAGGAAGAGCAGAGCCAGACAGTGAGGCAGAGCCTTAATTTACATGGTGAGAATTGAGTTCCCTGCTCCACCAATTAATATCATCACCTACATCCCACACTATCAGAGTAAAGATAAAAGGTGCCCAGATACAGCAACAAAAAATCGTAGCTCATAAGAAGTTTTAATAAAGATCATCCTGCAGGAAGCCCTGAAATTGATAATTTAAGCTTCCGTGGCCCTTTCCTCAAAGTACAACTGAGTCCACTGGTACCAAACTGAGTTTGTATTACAGCAAAATAAGTTAAATCACTAAGAACCAATAAAACTGTATTTCTGTTTGTCATACATGCCTAGTAGATGATCTATCCCAGGGTGACCCCCACCAAAAACGCTTTTAGATAGATCTAAAAGTGTTTGTAGGAAAGAAAAGGGTAAAAATCGAGTGTTAGGTAACACTGAACTCTCTATTTCTCTGAACAGTGACTTGCAGTATAAAGTAATGAGAAGAAGAATCCAATGCTCTCTCTGACCTTGCTCAACTGAACACACAAAAGAGTGTCCTCAGCTTTTAAAGAATACTTAATGAGAGTCAAACAGGTCAGGAAAGGATGAAGTTTATATTTCAGGGATTTTGCAGCAATTCTAAGGGGAAAACATCAATCTTACTAATATGGGCCACGTTATCTTCTTGCAAGTTGGAGTCTGATGCTCAGGAGCTTCAAATAAAAACCTGTCACATCAAGTATCATGCTTAAAAAAAAAAGCAAAAAAAAAAAAAAAGGAGCAGTGTTCGCTGATAGGTTTCCTAGGATGACACGGGATGTGGCCATGTGCAGCTGCCCACATCCTGAGGATCTGTTTCTCACCCAAGGCAGGCAGCACTCACTCACAGAAATACCATAATTTTGATTCTTAAGTGGTATAGACTTATCATGGTATGTGCACCAGCCTCATCTCCCAGTAGAGGGTGAAAAATATTTTGCTGTCACAATACATACATACATGCACAAAAACATAAACACACTTCAAGTTGGGTTTATCTCCAATATCCTTTAAAGTATTCTTGAGAATACTAAACACCAGCAAAATATGTCCATAATATATTTGACAGGAAGTGGTGGGCAAGGCTTCTAGTGACAACTTTTGTTGACAAACTAATTAAATCTTGGACCATGCCCTTTCTCTGAGGCTGGAAGAAGCTCCTTTGAATCTCTCTCCTTCATTTTGGATCTACTATTCAGCTCCAGGCACAAAGTTTCACACATATCTGGCTTGTTCTGTCTAGTGAAGATAATTCTTGACATGAAGTCACTTCCCATCCCCCATGGGACCCTAAAGGATGGCACCTTTTATTTTTAAAGGATTTTGTTCTTTCTTGATCCTCTGTTAGCTCAGTTTCCAAATGCATCACTATTTAGGAGCCAGAATAGGATTCACTTGCCACAATCAACTCCAACCTCCACACCAAAAGTTTTTTAGCTTCACATGTTTAACAAGAATGTGATCCCAATGTGAATGTAACTTCACAAGCGTTTTTCAGCTCTGACAGCTTTGAAAGAGGAGGTTTTCAGTCAAGACCAAAAAGCTGCAGCGATTCATGAGCCAGCAGTTTGCTAGAGTCTACCCAAAGCCACATCTGGGTAAAGAGAGTGAGATGACTGCACCTCCTTTAAGGGGAAAGTTTCAGGATTTATAAGCACAATTATAAAAAACTGGCTCCAAGACTGGATAGCTCCCAATGATTGCTCCAGCCCTGCCCAGGAAACATTAAGAGGCCCAGCTACACCCATTCTGCAGCACTAGAGGAAAAAAAGGGCAAAGAAAAGGTTCTTTTCTGCCCAAAGAACCAACAGCCTCAAGAAGCACATCCCCTGGTGGCATCTGCTGTCACCCAAGGGAGAGGAATTGAGGGGTTTGGCATCAATTGGGGAGCTGAGAAATAACATTAATGTATAACTTGGGGCTGTTGGAGCATTCCTAACAACAGATCAGCAGAGAGGAGCATGTCAGAGGAAAAGTGACATCCAATAAGATGGAAATCCCAGAAACTGTGCTATTACAGGGGGGAGGAGGAAACAACTGTTTAGTTGTGTCCTCAGGCACTTGCTACAACATGGGGAAGATATTTCTACCAGTACCTTGAGCAAAAGTCTGTGCTTGCAAACCTCACTAGAGGTATGAGGAGTAGGAGAAGTACATTATGCAAGATAAAGTTGTAAAACAAGGGTTTGTTGAAATTTTTCCTGTGGAATATACCCAGTAAAAGCAGAACTCTTTGCCTTTCACAACAAAATAAACTCTGTGGAGGTTTCGATTTGGAAATTTGGTTATAAAGCCTCCTCTGCTAATTGACCTGTTTCACCTACCTTTTCCTTCAAACAGAGTTTTAACTAAGGGAGCTCTTGTAGAAGACTAGCCAGCAAGAGCACAGCATGTAAGTGAACAGCAATCATCCTTTTCTTCCCCCAAAATCCCCAGTAAAAGAAGATATTTCTCTCCATGCAGCCATCTCTGACCCACAGATGGACTCTGATCTCCAGTAATAAATACACACAGCATGCAGCAGCAAGGTACCCACCTGAAGTTTTTGCACAGCCCCACCATTTCACCAAATGCTTCAGAGAAACTGTTACTCACCACAAGTTTTCTTTCCCAGGCCTGCTGCATGTCCTCATCAGGATCTTTTACCCATTCTAATGAAGCCACGACAAGCTCCTCTGCTTCAGAGGCTTCCTCTTGCTGAAAAACAAAATAAACCCCAAAACAACCCTCCCAAACTCTGGCATTTTTAGTGCTCATCTAGAGCAACTCTGCCCAGAATTACCCAGGATATAAATTAGTGTTAGAGCAGGTGCCAAGTGATCTTGTTAAACTATGACCCCCTCCAATCTCAAACTATTCTTATTTATTTCAAAGGAGCAAACATAAGCTGATCATCCATGCTTGGAGAATTCCTAATTAAATTGCTGATCAAAGACAACACCCTTATCCATCTAGGCTTTGCCACTGACCAGGTTTTGCATGATAGCCTTGAATTTTTCTCCTGCATATTCAGGCCCCTGAAGCAGAAGCAGCACTTCACGGTCCAGCGTTTCATCCAGGGACGTCCATTCAGTCCTGATGATCTTTGAAGAGATGGAAGAGCCAGCTAGTTTGTTTTGACATCTCCTTATTTCAAACCAGCAGCAGTGACATTTAGACTTTCCTGAAGTGCCCCTGCTCTGTAGGTACTGGAAGGTCAGAGCCACCAAAACTTGAGGCTTGGAAAAGCGTTTTCAAAACCATCACATCAATGAGGATTAAAAAACCCCCACAAAAACAGCAAGCCAGCCAAGCTGCTGAGTGATCCAGTGTAAATATTCATGCCAGGGTAGGGAAGAGGAAGTCAGTAATTAGTTATCTTTATTCAGAGGAGTCTTTACCAAGTGATGAATAAGCAGAGCCCTTCCAGGTGACTCGGTGGAATCGTGTCTTGCTGCAGTGTTTGAAGGGCAAACACAGTGATTCACTGGGGATCTGGGGAGCTGAAATGTGGGATAGCTCAACTCTTCAAAGCTGCCTAGCCAAGCCTACCTCTCCTTTCTGGGCCTGAGCTTTTAGTCCATTTGTACATTTTTGTTTTTGTTGCTATTATACACTAACTCTTTGCAAATGCACCTTGTACAAAAAAAGTAAGCAGAAGTCATTCAGCAGCATCTCTCTGCTGTCAGCTGTGCTGCATCTGAAGGGAAAAAACAGCATACAGGGAAGGATTGGACTCCATGGATTGTCTAAGGAAATGGGAACAGAATAGCTCAGCTTAAAATCAGAACCAAGGCCACAATTGTAGCAGGATGCTCTGCCTAAACTGGTGTAAAACAGCTTCAACAACAGCCTACTTGCAAAAATTAACAGAGGTGGGTGGATAATGGAGTATCATGCTGCTGTTGGCATTGGAGAAGGCGAAGACCAGCCTGATTCCTCCATCCCAAAATAAAAACTTCTGAGGATGTGAAGAACAATGTTTCCTGAGAGAGACAGGCACCAGTGAGGAAGTGGCAGGCAAAGCTCCTGACAAAGGATACAACTAGGCTGGCACAGGTGGCCTGGAAAGATTCACAGCCAATCACTTTATACCATAAAAACCTCAGTCCCTCTTCTTAAAGTCAGGGGCTTCTGACACATCCCTTCTAACAGGGTCTGCATGGGGATCCCTCCCTCAAGTGGGGAGACCCCTCAAAGTTACTGCTCAAAGTTAAAAAGAGCAGAGGCCACAGCAATCAATATGGGTAACAACAAACTCTATTTAACAATTATTAGCTTGGAAACTAATGGTTTAATAGCTAGTGCATTGTACAAGTAGTTATAGGTAAATTCTGATTAAAATCTTTTAGCCTAAACATTATCTTTCATTTACATAAACAACTTATTTTATTGATTTAAGTATGTTTGGTTTGCCACCAGAGGTGCTTATTAGAGTTTCTTAACAATGCATTGGATCAAGACCCAACAACTTTATCAAGATGCTCACTCTAAGGCTGAATTTCCTTTCTCACTACAACTGAATTCAAAGAAAAAGAAGTCTCCTCTTTCACAGCTGAAAAAAATCATTGCTCATGTCTGGCATAGGCAGCACAAGAAGCAGACTGTCAGGTACTTTCTGCAGCATAAAAGCCTTTATATATTGGAAAACTGATATCTTCTCCCATCAGTCTGTTCTTCTGCCAGCTAAAATGCATGACCCAAGCCCAGATTTTCTTAGAGCAGAGGGAGGTTGGAACTGGATGATTTTTAAGGTTCATTCCAACCCAGGCTGTTCTAGGATACTATGAGCTAATTTTTTATACCTACAAGTGTTTTCTTTGCTCTTCTTTGGACTCTCTCCAAAGTGCTTGGAACTCTATTGCAACCTTCTCATTCTGTGCTTACATGCTAGGATTAATGGCTTCGAATTCCAGTTATCTAATCATCTACAGGGAATGAGCTTTGTTCTGCCTCTGCTGATGCAAGACAACCTGGGAAGAGATTAACTGAAGGTTTAATTCCTACCTCAGAAGACTGGGCAAGCTCCAGTTCACAGTGCAGTGAATTCATCCCTTCAGGAATATTGCTGTTAAATTTATACAGCCATGGGAAACTCAATCCATTCCTAAAAGAAGCAGGAAAAAAATACGTATCAGTCTTTTTTGGATTTCTGGTTAACTGCCTTTCCTGGGATTCAGCCACAATACTCACGAGATCAGCTCTTGCTGCATGTGTTGGATGTTCTCCAGCAGTTTATTTTTTTCAGCCCGCAGTGTCTAAAACATCCGTGGGGTTTGGTTGGAGACTGACTTTGCCATGCAGAATCAGCACAGGCCAAACCCAACCCAACCCATACCTCTATGATGGAGGAACACTCCACAATTGTTAACTTGAGTTCCTTGATGTCCTGCTCCTTCTGCAGAGATTGTGGAGAAAAGAACAATAACAACAACAAATTATATTTGATCCTCCATCACAGCAGTGAGCCTGATTTAGCTTGAGAAGCAACCTGATTGACAAAAAAATAACTGAAAAGAATACAGTGAATTATCTTGCATATTAACTAATAGAAAGTACTCAGATGACCTTTTCTAATTCTGAAATTAAGGAGACAAACCCTTTTTTCCAGGTGCTGTATTTTATTATTCAACTGGCTTCAGGTCCAACAGACTAAACCAGACAGAAGCACTCTAGTTTTACCTTAAAACATGGTTTGTATTATAAGCCAACATGAGTTTTAATCCCAATTGACCTTCCGAACAAATTGTAATGTTCCAAGTTTACTTATTTTTCATTATTGGAGTGTAGCTCTCTGTAGATTAAATATGGCCTAACAGAAAGGCTGAAAAAGAGTCAGCCCTCATGGTAGGACTGAGGAACTGGAAGAAGAACCACCTCTCTCAGCAACCAGCAATGAGCACCAGTCAGGTTATGTCATTCCAATAGGAGAACACTGCACAGACAGTAGAGCATTTATAAAAGAAAACAGAAATTTCAAGTAGGAGCTCTTGTCCTCTCACACTTTTATAAGTCCTTCCTACTCTCTCTTTAAAAGTCATTGAAGTTTTTTTAAGAAGTGCACAGAAAACTAAGCAGGAAAAGTGAGATTATAGAACCCAGTTATCCTAATGCCAACAAGTCAAGTCAGTTTTCCACACCAGTTTCTTCAAAATTAGACTAACCACTCACATTTATCCACGTGTAATCTAGCAGTCTACTTTGAAAATTCCCATTTAGTCAATAGACTAAGAGAGTCTTGTTGAAATAAAATGATACTACTGAGCTCACAAAAGCTTTGAATCATTCAAGTAGGAGAAAGTGAAAGCTACTTTTTAGAAAAACAATTCAATAAATTTGTGCCCTTAAGCTGCTTCTGGAAAAACAACCAACCAAACAAAAACCACTCAGCTACAAACATTCAGCTGGATCACACCGAAGTTCAGTTCTCTTTTTTACTATTTAAATTCAGCTGCAGTCACTTTGCAAGGAGCCCAACAGTCAAATATTTAATCAGGAGATTTACAGCATGTTCTGCTAAGTAGAAACTCCACTGGCATAGAAGGCTCTTTGCATAATTCATGAATCCAGAGAATGCCAGCACGTATGTATGGTCTTATATCTTTGTTTTCTAGCATAAAATGCATGTTTAAAAACATCAGAAATACTCACTCCTCAGCAAAGCCCAGATAATTACACCTGAGCAATAAAAGTACAAATTTCCTTTTCCATTGGGCTCCAAGCCACCATTTCTAGTTTGACACAAACAATTTCAGTAAAAGACATGAATGGAAAGAACTTCTGTAGGTCCCTTCTGAAGGAAGTAGCTTTTAGAAGTTTCTGGACATTTTGTCTGAAGTTTGCAAGTTTGTTTTAATAGGTTGTGATTAAAAAAAAGGCAAAAATGCTGAAACCTTTAATTATGCTGACTCATAACCACGTCCTAAAGTAGAACTCGCCTACTTTGAAGCCATTTATAGCATCAGGTTCTGCAGAGTGAGAAGAGTAGAAATAAAACTGCCACAGTGAATACTACTACCTTGTCTTTTTACAAATCATTCCATCAATACAGACCAGGAACCTGGGCCAGTGAAAGCTGTCCCTGCCCATGGCAGGGGGCTGGAACAAGGTATCATTAAGGTCCCTTTCAACCCAAATTATTCTGTGATTGTGTGGTTTTCAGATGGTAATGACGTAAAAGAAACTAACCTGAATCAGGCTTGCCTCTTTATTCACCACCGTGCTCTCATAGACATGGGCTTGGATCTGAAGAATGAAAAGATTTAAAAAAAAAAACCACCCCAGCCATCAGTACAGACTATGATAAAATTCTGTTCCTATTTCCTACTAGGAAGGGAAAAACTATCAAAGATTCCTTGCTTAGAAAAATCAAATTCTTCTTTGAATACCTTGTGTGGTGTTTGTTTCAAAGCACAGATCTTGTACCCAGCAAAGAGTGAAAGCATTCTCAACTTTCAGTCACCTTTGTTTCCTCTCATGTGTCCAAGCCAATATTTTCAGCAACATCTCTCAAAGCATGACCTTCATGTATTTTCTTCAGCAGTGAGGGAAAGGTATTCAAAAGAAGTTTAACTTGGGGGAAAGAATGAAACTGTGGATTGTCTCTATCAGCCCAGTTTTTAGCCTCCAGACAGCAACTTCCTTGGTGAAAGCTGTCACACTCTAAACTACAATTTCACTGCAGTCCTTCAACACAGAGAGGTTCGGGGCTGTTTGCCTTCCAGCAGCAGAAATTGCCCCATCACCAGTACCAAGTAAAACCCAGGCTGACTTTTTATTCCTCTCAGCTTTGAAATGCTTACTTGAAGCTGCGCTGCGTTTTTAGACAGCTCCAAAATCTTCTTTTGCAGCCCGTTGGTGTCCATGCTATTCCTAATGATCTAAACAAGACACAGAGTGTTTAGGCACAGCTGAATGGATTGACAGCTTCTCCTTGAAGAAACCAGGCAAAAATGACAACTCCACCCCCAAGCTGCTGCCTACTCACAAGCACTACCAGCATTTTTGCACATACATTGCATGTGTTTGCCCCACCAAAACTGCTTCTGCTCCCTTTCCCACCCAGAGCACTGGTAAAAGAGAAAACGCTTCAAAATGTGATTTATAACCACTACCAGACCTGGAAAGCCAAAGAAAAGTCAACCCTGCAGCATGAGAATTGTTTTCAGAAAGATGTGGTTTAATAGCTATTTGGACTAAGGAGCTTTACAGAAAGACTGATCTTAAGGTTCTTTTCTTTACTATGTTTGATTTGAGTTGTTTCTCTATTCCCCCCTGAATAGTCTGGAATACAGTCTGTAAGCAAGCATTAAAACATTTTATCACCCGATAAAAACTGGTTTATAAAATATTTGCTCCGATGCAGTATTAAAAAAAAAGAAAAAGAGAGAAAGAATGAACAGCTCTTCTCTGAATAAAACACAAGCCTAGGGAAACCCTGCTGATGGAGCTGCATTCCCTAAAAAACTTCTGTAGGTCCTTGATCAGTGTCAATGGATCCATCTGTGAGTGGAGACCCCACCCACTGCATTTTTTAATTGTTTTTGTTAAGTATTTTTGGTGTTACAGCTCCATACAAGATTCCTCCTGTGGATCTTAAGGGAGGAAAACAGAAGTGAATATGAAATGATCAAGCATTGGATGGAGATTGTTTCAGTGTAGAGTTTGTGTATTTATAGCTGTGGGAACCAGAAATACATGGAATTTGCCTGTAAATCTTGGAAAACAGGTGGTGGGGGGAGTAGTAGTTTGTCCCTATGCTTCCCTAATCTCACATCCTTACTTGCCCAGCAAGTGGAAAATATGAAGCACCATGCAACCTCAAGATATAAAGTTTTATGACAAATCAGCCTTTTTAAATGTTAGATACTTTGATAACCTAATCTGCATGCAAGGCTTCAAAGACTGACAAAACTTTCATTTCTTAATGGCAAATTTCAGCTAGGCAAGAACATGCCAAATCATGATTTATTTTACCTCTTCCTGGAGAGAAGTAACTTTGATGTTGAGAGACTGATTTTCTTTTTGCTGATCAGGTTTAGGGGAAAAAAAACAGAAAAAGAAAAGAAAAAAGAAGAGTTGGTTTTAGCATGTGAAGTTCAACTGTCAAAAAGCAACAGACCACAAACACACCCAGAGCTGTGGTGTTGAATCCCTGTGTTTCAGAGATCACACAAAAAGGGGAGAGCTGAGGCTGGTGCAGCTCAGGAGCCTTCACTGGAGGCACAGAGAAGGTCTCACTCCAGAGTTTGCACAGCCTGAGCAGCCCCACCACTGACCCAGCAAGGTGTGAGGTGCTGTACAAGGGAAACAAGAAGGAAGAGCACCTACTAGCTGTTTGTTCTGCCAAAGAATCTGCTCCCTCTTCTCTTCCGACAGGTTCAGGTTGTTTCTTGCTTCCTCTAGCTCTTCTTCCAGGGATTTGGCTTTCAACACAGAGTGCTGGATGCTGCACAGGGGGAAGCAAATCCAGAGAAACTTTAGCCAGTTAATGTTGGTTGTTTAGATATACTCTATTTCCAGCCTATTTAGGAGCCACCAGGGACTTATTTTTTGGCACAAACACTTAACAGAAGAGCAACAATCAAGTTTAAGCCCATCATTTCTGTTCAGGAAGCAAGAGCTCATGGTCCTACTTCCTATTTATCACTCCCTTCCATTCTTACAGTGAGAAATGAAACCCTATCGAAGACGCGTGGATGAAAACAAAGCTATGTTAAATATATAAAAATTTTAGCTTGATACAGTTGAATAGATCAGGTTACTTGAGCACAAATTCCTCTTTACTTCATGCTTGGGGAAACCATTTCATTTCAGTATTCAAGGATGAGCTCTGCACCATTTTCTTACGCTAATCTGATGAGCCCCAAACCACAAACTAAAGCAACAGGCAAGACCCTTTTCCAAGCTAACTTCACCTTGCAGAGCTTCCCAGAGCAGGTGGTCCCACATAAGGCACACATGCCAACTACCCTGCAGAACTCCTGCTTTAATCTCCCCTGAAAACCCTGGGAACAGCTTGGCAGCTGACCAAACCATACCATAGTGTAATTAATTAATGAAAAATGGGCTTGTGCTCCTGGCAGTGATATGTCCTCAGGCTGCAGAAAGGCTGAATAAGTGACAACTCACCTCAGTCCATCAAATGAGTAGCAAAATAGTTTTTAGCCACTCATTTCAGCTTGGCAACAAGAATGTGGTCTAGGATTGGAAGCCTTCCAGGGCTTGGCTCTTCTCTTGGTAATATTATGCCTTTTCTTCATGTTGTTGTTGTTATTTTGCTTGGTTTTTTGCTTTAGCCTGAGATTCTCCCTGTGTGCACCCACACCACCACATGCTGCAGGAACCTGGCTCTGAGATGAATGACTTTATAAGAATCAGGAGGGACAGAGCAGAACAACCAGGCAGGAGGGCTAAACCTTGCAGAAATTGCACAATGTCAAGAAAGCCACTGTGATGAAGGATTGGTGAGGAGAAAAGCATGAAAGCAAGGCTGGAAGATCACAGCTCTGCCCATAGCAGGCCTGGTGCCATCAGAGTCCCCCACCTTTTTAATTGTTGACATAGCTGCTCATTATCTGCCAGGAGTTTGCTGTTGGTCTCATCCACAGCTTCCAGGGTGAGCTTCAGCTTGCTGTTCTCTTCCTGAAGCTTCTGGTTGTTGTACTGCAGGTCCGCAACACAGGTTATCAGGTCGGAGGTCTCCCTGTCCCAGGGACAAAGCCAGGAAAGAGTGAGAAAGGTGATTTCATCTACTGCAGACTCTTAAAACATCCTCCTGCACTGATTAGGGGCGAGAGGAGAGCCCACAAAGGACTTGTGGTGCTGCAGTGTCTAGTCATTTGGTCCGCACAGAGACAATGGAGCAGCTCCAAGTCAGTTCTGTGGGCAGCAAGAAGTTTCGGGTTTAAGGACTTTTTCTGCTCCATACAACTGGAGTTTCCCATCAAAGTGCCAAAGCTGGATATCTGCATGAGAGTGCTTTAAGATTTTGCTAATTGCCTCTTGGGCCACTAACAAGGTTTCTGTATTTACTCTGCAATTTCTGGGTCCTTTCTTTTCCCCCAAGCCATCCTCCACTTTATGCTTTCAAGCAAAACATGAATGAGGATCATTCTTTTGAGGTCCTAAGAAATTACAGGGAAGCAGATGTTGTACTTCTAACTAGGTATAAACTACAAATGAAATTTCTGCTCTTTGTTAAGTGCTTTGCCATTAACAGAGTCCAAATCACAGACATTGCTACTACTACACAAAACCCCTCAACAAGACTCCCTGTCATAAGAAAAACAACCCCAAACAAAACCCAAGACCAGATTTTCAGGACATAATGTCTTATTGTCAGACAACTAAGAATTTGGTAGAGGGAAGGAACCAGTTTAAACAGGGAAAGACGCAGCAATTTTAATCTGACCACAGATGAAAAAGGCAAATGGACACAGAAGCACCAAGGTATCAGTAGGAAAAAATAAAAAAAAATATTGGTTTTATTTTAAGTCTGAGCAGAAGCTGTGAGGAAGAGGGTGACAGCTGCTGCAGGAGCTGCTGCAGACTAAGGTGAGCATTAAAATCTGCAAGGATAATGTTCCAAA
>VYXD01000013.1:42508-105017 GCA_013397195.1 Hylia prasina
CCTTTTTTTTTTTTTTTTTTTTTGGCATAAAGGCTCATTTCCAAAGGAGAAACTGGACTCCTCAGGCCATGCTCTATTTGAAGGGTGCACGTAAGTCCTGAGCTCTTTCCATTTTGAGGAGGTAATTTTTTCTGCTCCTGGATTATTCCTTCATTCCACACAAGTGGGAGATCCTGAGGATGCTGTGGGGGTAGAAGTTTTGAGGCTTGCAGGGAGGATGTGCTAATTGCATGGGGCTAATTATGTCAGGGTCACCTCTTTGGTCCCTGTACAGGTCATTCACTTCAAAATTGGACTTGAAGGTCCTTGTGGGTCCTTCCCACTCAGAATACTCTCTGATTCTGTACTTAGTCAGAGATTGTGTCCTTTGATGCAAACAATCAAATTNTTAGAGATTGTGTCCTTTGATCCAAACAAATTTAACAGAAATATTAATATGGAAAAATGTATTCTGAATTGTTGATTTAAAATTAAAAGATGTCAGGGAGGGCAGGTATTGAGAGGAAGAAAAAAAACTCCCTGTAAATTAGAGAATG
Source organism: Hylia prasina (assembly GCA_013397195.1). Lineage (NCBI taxonomy): Eukaryota > Metazoa > Chordata > Aves > Passeriformes > Sylviidae > Hylia > Hylia prasina. The sequence goes on from VYXD01000013.1 coordinate 43,045, forward strand.
AAAAGGTCATAATCCTGAGAGAAATGCAAAAGGGAGACTATAAATAATTGCAACACAAAATAAATATAAGCTCCAAACAACTGTAAATATAACTGAAAGTTCTAGTGATAGTAATACATTATTTCTAGTCATAAAAGTGAAGATTTTGACCCTTTTTGTTATTTTAAAAAAATTCTTCCTTCTTTAAATTATTCTTCTTTGAATAATGCATTGTGTTGCTTCCCTAGTGAGCTTTTTATCATTCTTATTGATGCACAGGAAGCAATGTGATTTTATTTTGTTAGTTTGGGATTTGGGGTGGGGTTTTTAATCTTCGTTTAAAAAAGAAATACAATTTAAAAGACAATACCTTACAGCCCAGCAAAGAGATTGAAGGCTCTTGAACATATACAAAATTGAAAGGAGTCTTTTAGGGCTTATGAAGTAGGAATTACAACAAACTGGGGGGTTGTTTTCACCCTTCTCCCACTGCTTTTGTAGAGGGACGTCGCTTCATCCCTGACGAGAGCCAGAGGAAGGACTTGTATGACAGAGAGCAGCTTGGTGAGTCCATCATCACAGGGGTGTGGGGCCCATCCACCTTCCCCAGCTTATGGGAGAAATCCCTGGAAATGGGAGGGGATTTGTTTTCCTGGAATCATAGCCAAGGAAACAACTAACCCCCCTTTCTTTAGTCCCCTCATTCCAACCCACAGATGATAAAGACTGACTTTACTCTCTGGTGCACCTCTGTGATTTCATTTACATAATTTCCAGACTGACCTGGCTGCTAAGTGGGATTTTCATCAGTGCTTTTGACTTCCTTTTTGCAAAAAAGAGGGGAAAAAAAATCAAATCAAGCTGTTAATTGTGCTGAAGTAACAAATAACAGAAGCAGACAACATCAATCCACACTAGGCAATGTTTCTGGAGGGAACAGAATGTTGTAAAAAAGTTAGGAACTTACAAAAAAGGAAAATGTTCTTTTTACCTTCTGAGGGACTTTGAAATAACCTCCCTTTTAAAAAAGTTGCTAATCTCTTGTGTTAATTATCAGGCTGGTTTTGAGCTGACAATGTTATAGAGCGAAGGAGCCAATATTTTCTTGTCTTTGAGTCTCTAGTTATAGAAATAATAAAAAAGCAAAGAACAAAGCAGAGAAATGCCATAAGACACTAACAAACCATGCATCTCTGACTTTTCCATTCTAGAAACACGCAGCCAAAACACAAATCCTTTATCTCTTTCTGAAGCTGCTGCACTGTTCCTTGCCTCCTTACAGAAAGCACAAGAAGGTAAATGTACATTTTGTCTTACTCTGACTTTATTTAAAGTGGTTTTTCAGTATTTCATTTACTAGCATTTTAGGTAATTAATCTAAAATTTCTTTTTAATCTTAATCTAAAAGTGTTTTGAACTGAGATACTGTTCAACAGAGTGCCCTGTATTGGAGTGTACATTTACACAGATTACAAGAGCCACGTAATGAAAGCAGGTAAATATTCTGCTTTTAATTTTCTCTTCAGAGGTTTTACTGGTTTGGATTCAAGGGAATGGCTATTTTTTAATTGAATTTTCTGACCCAAATCTTGACTGGGGTTATTTTTTCTACAGAATATTGTTTGCTTGTGAAAATTTTATTCCTCCACTGGATTTGGTGCAAAGGTTTAAGAGAATCTATAAAAACCTCAGGAGAGGAGCTGTTGGTTTTACATCCCCAGGCTGAGACCTTTGCTCTCCATGTCCTCTGTCCTTAAACCTCTCACCTCTTCAGCTTTTTTTCATAGACTTTTTTCTTTTTGGAAATGGAGCTGGGGCTCTGTGCTCAGCCCTCTCTTCCTTGCCCTGGCAGAACTCTGAGCAACAACAACAACAAAAAATCAGTGGCACTTTGGAGAGAGAGAAAGGCAGAACTGAAAATGAGCACAGTGCTTTGGACAAAATATATAAGCGCTTCTGAAGTTAAATCAGTGAAAGTGTCATTTGTATGCCCACAAAGTCCTCTGAAGGTGGATTTTTACAAATTTTAGTAGTATTTTCCTGCCTGCTGTTGCTGTAGCAGGGGAGATGGACAGCAACTGAGGGAAAAGGGTGAAATATCTAAGAGAGATAAGCAGAACTGGCAGCTTGTTTGAAAAAAAAAACAACAAACAACTATGTGGAATAACATTTCCATCACTGTGGTGGAAATAACCAGTTAAACCTGGGTAAGCCATGCCCTTTCAGTGCAGCTGATTTTAGACTTGACTGAGGGCAATGTGCAAATGAAGAACAAATCCTTTATTTTCTTTATCATGAATTCGTTTTGCTGTGTGCTAGCTTACTTCTCTGGACACAGTTTGTATTTTTGTTCTTCAGCAAACAGAAAAATTCCATTTCAAAAATGAGAGAAGACATGATTGTCTTTAGAGGTGCTGTCTCTCGTAGCTGAGCAGTCACACTGCACTGAATCTGTGCCCAAGGCACATCTGAAAGATGAAAACTTTGGCTGGCTGAACTTTCCTATATCTACAACTTATTTCTCCCCATTGTGTTTTGTCTTACAGTGGAAGAAGAAAACAGTGATCACCCTGGCTACTTGACAGACAATCTATCAAACTGGTGAAATTATTTAAAATGTCTTTAACATTTGTACAGCTTTGAGCCTGAAAGCATAACTTGTGTAAGTAGAGTGTTTCATCCATTCTCAGCAAAGGGTGAGGTATTTTCACAGTGCAAAATTTTGAATGCAAAGGGATTCAAAGGTACTAGTTCAGATAAGGAAAGCATCTGTACCTTCCTGCTTTCTTTAGAGCATTTTCTATGTTTCATCTGAAATTTAAAATACATGGTACCATCTCACCTGAAAAGATGATTAAAACCATCTTTTTGGACAACCACTTCATTGAAAAGTTTTTCAATTATCATTGGGAAACCTTTTACCACCTTCCACTTTGCTGAATATTGAAGCTTTTTAAACTCTGATAAAGACAGATTCCATTATCACTTCACTGGTGTGCCCTGTAGGCTGCTGATGCTCAATAAATTCAGTGAGATATAAAAACATTCCAGCTGTGACTGCAAAGCTGGTGATTTTTTGGTTTGTTTTTCGTTTGGCAGATATCAGTCAGCACAGAGAATAGGCACTTACTGCCCCAGTTCAGTTCACTCCTGCAGAAACACTCTGAATAATTCTAGTGAGCAAATCCCAGCACATAAAGACTCTTTGGGGACAGGTCTTGCATTATCAGGGTCTCATTAACGACTGCATTTTGATTGTACTTTTTTTGTTCTTTCTTTCTGAGTTGCAGAACTGGAATTATGCATAAATCTGTTATCATTCTGTGCTGATAAGGATATGTTATTTATGTAGTTCTGTGGTCTTACTGGAAAGCCCTCTGTACTTCTGATGTAATTAAAGAGTAGCCACATGATTTCTGTGTCCCAGCAACAGTTTTATTTTTTTAACCTTCTACCCTAGTCATGCTCTTCATCTTTTGATTCCCCTGATCTTTCTCACAATTAATTTTAACTCACACTAACTATGATGTTCCTTCTCCTCAACACAAAGAAACACAGCTGAAGGAACAAAGGAATTAATTTGTTTCATGGGGTTAGAGGCACTTTCAGTCATTTTTATAATCCGTATCACTTCATGGAGGAACATAACTGATGAAATCAAAGTGTCCTGCTTTGTTCATTTTTAAGTACTAATATATCTTCCAACAGCAGTGTTTGTTGTATGACAGACAGAACACATGATGAACTTCACCTCATGACCAGTGGTATCCATCAGAATCCTTTCATTAATTTAGTTGCCTTTTGTTTCCAGCATATTTGGAATATCTCTGATGCATCTAAGTGATTTTCCAGCATGTTTCACAGGATCATCAATCAGTGCTCAGACAAAATGCAGCATAGAATCAGAGAGCATAACCCTAGAATGGCCTAGTTTGGAAGGGTCCTAAAAGATCATCCCGTTCCAAATGCCCTGATGTGAGCTAGGACACCTTCCATTAGACAAGTGAAAAGTAGAGGGTATTATACACCCCTTGGTTTATCAGTGTCTTGGAATTCATGTCCCTCTGCCTGTCCCAGTGATACAGAAACTGTACTCACCCTATTCCCAGCTGACTGATTTTTGTGCGTGTTCCTGATTTAAGGTCTCAAGCTTAAACAATTCTTCACAAATATAGTGAAACAGAATAAACCTTCTGCCTTGCTGGTGAGCTGTTTGTGAAACCCCAGTAATTTCCATCTGGAAGACAATCCCTTATGTAACAGATAGCTGCTACCAAGTTTGTCAGGTGTCAGTAACTGTTGGGAATGCGTGGCATTTAATTTAGGCAATCTGTTGCTGTGGCTGAATGAGAAGCCATTTCCCTGATGCTATAAATTCAACACACAGAAGTGTTTTGCTGTAGATAAATTGCCTGGTTACTAATGGTTAATCCTGGAATCAGGGCAGAGCTAACACGAGCCCAAGGTGTGGGGCAGGGGTCGTTTTGGCCACTGCAGGACCTCAGTCTGAGAATTCAGATTAGTCCTGTCTCAAAAGCTCTGCACTTTCTAACACCAGGGGGGTGCTCACAGCATGTGAGTGTGCTGAAGCACACACAGCTTTCCTGCTCTGTAAGACAGCTTTGAAATACAAGCACTAAATACAAATTTCTCAATTTATTTATGAAAACATCAACTTTCACTCAATATGCCCTTTATATGTTCTTTCTTTGGGACTCTCAACTATTACATCTTTTGACTCTGTAAGGGAACTCTGATTAGGGGAACTTTGTGGAAGAAACACAGGATGCAGTTGTTCTCCATGTAGTAAACTGTGTGAAGGAAAATATTTGCAGCATCTTTGCTTTCACCATTTTTACATGAAAAATTACTCAGTGTTTAATTACCTTTTAAGTGGCTAAAGAAATAGTGTCTCCTTTTAATTCCAAATAAGTTTTTACCATAGAAATTGGAACCTGAGTTCTGAAAATATTCTTACAAATATCCAAATCAGCTCACGAATGAAAGTCCAGTTTTAAAACTGTTTTTAGGTGGTCAAAAATGCAAATAGGCACATTGTCACTTTTATTCTAAATGGCCAATAGTCAGAACCATGTCATCAAGCATTGGTTAAGTATTTGAAGAGTAGGAGCCTAACCAAAGTTGGACATTTAAGCTCCCCCTGGGATTGACAGGAAAGTAAATACTCCCAAAGCTTCCATTGTCCTAGCTGCTGAAGGACAGGCTGAATAAAGTCCTGGAAATGCCTTTTCTTGAGCAGCATGAGAAATTTGTGATGCACAAACTTGAAAAACAATAGATCGATCTCCTTCCTAACGCCTTCATGTCAAGATGTGCTTCTGAAGAGCCTCTTCGGGCACTCTGCATCCCTAGGAGCTGAAATACTTCTAAAAGCTTTCTGTAAGGCAAATGAAATGTTTAGTTCTTGTTGTGAGGATCAGTTATTCCCTAAGGACTTTGAAGTCTCAGGTGCTTTTTAAAATTATATCTGAAAGTTTTTTAGCATTATTTCTTAGGTTTAGGTCTCTTCTAGAAGAAGTGAAATAGAGCATGGACTAATGGAAATTTCTGATCCTTGAATGTTGTCACATTGGTCTGTGGCTTCTTGTCTGCAGGGGAAGGTGCTACTCAAGGAAATTTTGCCATTCACTTTAGCCAAGTTACATATAATTTCCTCCCAAACCAGTTTGTTAACACACTCAGAATCTACAACAAGAAGAAAATAAGAGACATACCAGAGGAATCAGAAAATAAACAGTCTGCTGTTTATTGTGGGTCTAAATGACCTCAGAAAGATGACTTCATTTGTCTCTAAAATTCAAATGCCCACTGCATAAGACTTATATTGTTCCACAGGAAGCATGTTTTACCACTGGATCAAGACACTTCTGTGTGCTGTAAAAAAGTGTTTTAAATTATGTAAGCTTACAATAAACAGCATCAGGAAAAAGAAAGACCATTTTCTTTTCAGTGTATCTTTTTAAACTCTTCCAATATTTCTCCAGAATAACGCTTTGTTTTTTCTAATTTTTTGAGCTCTGGCTTAAAGTTCATGTTAATTTAGGAGGGGAAAACGGGAAACATAAATGAAGCAGGAATTCCTTTGGGATACCCAAAATGTAGCTATTTGTCTAGACTATGATTAATACAGATGATTCCATAGACAAAGGTATGATCTGCAGTTTGTATAATCTCCTGAGGGGATTGTCTCATTCTCTAGTTTTATTAAGCCTGAAAAATCTCTTCTACCTCAAAGGGGCACAGAAAAATTGTCATTTAAACTACTTTCAAGGTGAAATACTATTAGGCTTTCCAACAGTGTATCTCAAGTAACATTTAAGGTTCCCCTAATTATATCACACTGTCCTTAACACAAAGCTTGCCAAGCCTACAGGAGAAATAGCTGAGTGGATGGGAGCAATGCCAGGGTGAGAGCAACAAGTTCAGTTCCTGTATTCTCCATGCTGCTTCTTTTTCCCTTGTGGCAAGGCTCCAATGGAAAAGGGGGACTTGATGTTCTGCCTATCCCTTTCAGCTTCCTCATCCTCGTCGTATCTCTCATCCTCATCTTCGTCCTCAGCCTCGCTGTGGTGAGGGCTGGAATGCTGGGAGGCAGAGGGAGATGGCGGCACCGACGAAGGCCGGGGGTACCTGAAACCTTCCGTCTGGCAGGGAGAGAAGCAGGTGGAATGTATTAACTGAGTTCCTCTGTTGTTTCATACAGCAATTTAAGGCTTTCATCACTTCAGAGGGAGCCAGTGATCAGATGGAAGCTTGATCTGCCCTGCCCTTCAAAACCAAACTTCCCTCAACCCAGATCCCCTCAGTCCTCCTCTGGCAGTACGTACACACTTGTGTGACAGAGGTGTTCACCCTGTGCCATGAACAGCATCCTGTCCTTTCAGCACTGCTTTTTGCAAAACATGACTATCTTTACTGAGCCTTAAAACAACCAGCACAACACAAAATCTTTCTGTACTCTGTAGCCAGAATATGCTTACTGAAATTCAGGCTTCAATCTGAACATTCAGAACAGTTTTCTAGTTATAATGTCAGCATCTGCAAAACCAGAACCCAGCAAGGGGTTTTGGTCTGAACCGCCTCTCTCCTTATTAAAAAAATTAAAAGAGTTGCTCTTTGGAGGTTTGGTTTCAAGTAACATTGTTCTGAGCAGCCTCTCCTCCCAAATTGGTGCTGGTCTGGACTAGGCAAGAACTGCTTGAAGATGTGCCTTCAAAGTGACCCCTTGCAGCTCCAGCCAACATACCATGTTCAGATGAAGGCAATACCTTGCCTTGCTTTCCCTGGAACATCCTTTCCCAACTCCCCTCTATTTGGTTGGTGCAGAACATCTCCATGGCATTTAGCAGAAGCAAAAATTAGAAGCTGCCACTCTTCCAAGAGGAATTTCAAGGGCCAGTTCCTCAGCTGGTTCAAAGTCCCATCCAGCTCAGTCTAAACTATCTGAAGACCTGTTCCTTTGTCACACCTGGTAACCCTTGTGTTTCGATCTGATACCAGCAGGTTGTGGTTTAACCCCAGTCAGCAACTCAGCCCCACACAGCCTCAGCTCGCTCCCTCCTGGAGGAGCTGAGGAGAGAATCAAAAGGGGAAAAGAGAAAGCTCATGGGTTAGATTAAGCAGTTTAGCAGGGAAAGCAAGAGCTGTGCACACAAGCAAAGCAAATCCAGGAATCCATTCCCATGGGCAAGCAGGTGTTCAGCCATCCCCAGAAGAGCAGGCCCCCATCACAGGTAACAGTGACTTGAAAAGACAAACACCAACACTCTAAACATCCCCCTTTCCTCCTTCTTCCCACAGCTTTATATACTGAGCAGGATGCAGTAAGGTCTGGAATGTCCCTTTGGCCAGTTAGGGTCAGGTGTCCTGGCTAAGTCCCCTCCCAACTCCCTGTGCACCCCCAGACCCTCACTGGTGGGGTGGGTGAGGAGCAGAAAAGTTCTTGGCTCTGTGCAAGCCCTGCTCAGCAAGAATTAAACCATCCCTGTGTTATCAGCACTGCTTTCAGCACTAATCCAAAACACAGCCCAGCTACTGTGAGGAAAATTGACTCTGTCCCAGCCCAAAACAGCACATTCCTGACTGGAGATTGGGTCTCTAACTTGTTAAGCTCTTAATTAGGAGTTCCTACTTCCCTTTAGTGAAACCCAAACTTGCTGACTCTCTTCTCCTTCACACTCTTCCTCTCTCTCCTTTTAAAGCAGTTAAAATGAACTCATCTCCAAAAGCAGACTTTACCTTTGGTGGAGCACTTGGTTCCATCTCAAATTTAACTGGGAATGTTCTGCTGAGGGCCAAGTGTCTGGCATGCATGTAATACTGCAACAAAACAGAGAAGCCATTACAAGTCATGGAAATCTTGGGTAGATTTACGCAAGGGGGGAAAAGGAACATACAATGAGGATGGTGCTGAACAAAGGCTAAGTGTGTGTTCAGATAAGCAGAATCCAGTTGGTATCACTGCTTGTAATTCATGATGGATTCACACCAAAGTAGTCTGGAACAGAAGCTGAATAAGGTGCCTGTAAGATGTATTAAGATGGAAACTAGGACTTGTCTTGGTCAGTGTAGTTCCTATTGAGTAACAGGTATATTCTTCGTCCCTCAGGAAAGAACTGGGGGTTTTTAACAAGGAAAATTTACATCTTTAAGTGTGCATATGTATTACACATAAATTTTAGACTCATTCAAAGTCACTTTGTGCAGAAGCAGGTGTAACTGTGACAGAGAAGTAACATTTATGAGTTCACTGATGCCTGGTATTTAAGAATTTGACAAAAATTATTTTTAGATCCACTGTATTCCTGAGTTTGCAGCACATGCACGGAAAAAATAGCCTATTATATCTTATGCAGTCTTGGCAACCATATAAATACTAAGGTTCTCACACAGGTATCAGAGCAGGAAAAGGTCCAAAAGAGTTACAAAACTCATATATGTGCATCCACTTCTTTATTTGAGAACAATACTTTGCTACTGTCTTCTTAGTAGGTGGTAGTGTAGTGTTTTCTGTGTCAAATTAAAAACATTACATTTGCATTTAAAGCACAGAGGTAGTTAAGGAGTGTTGAGGAGCCACAGGGCCCAGCGACATTGCATGAAGGATGGGAAAGATTTTTGAAAGTGTCCAGATGATTTTGGAACACAAATCCTCCTTAGTGTAGGTGTTGCCAGCAACACCAGGTCCTTACATTGTGTTTAGCACCAGAAAGAACCCGGTGGTGTGACTGGATTCCGCTCTGACCTGTTCAGTCTCTCCTTGCCACTGGAGCATGGGAGGATTACACTGAAATGTGCAGGCTCTGCCTTCAGCCCCTTTGAGAGGGGCCAGGCCTATGAGCCTGGAATTTTTAATGCCTCTATGCCACACACCCTGCCCAGGTATTTCCAGTCCAGGAGGTCCGAGAGGCGCTCGGTGCGGTTCCTCTGGATGATCCTCTGGCGCCGGTTCTGCTGGCAGAAGCTGTACAGGAACTGGGTCAGCTGGTTGCACGACTCGTCCGGCGAGCGGAACCTCCTGTCCACGATGTAGATCCCTGAGGGACACGGGAAGGGCCGAGGTGAGCGGGACTGAAGGCGGGATCTGACCTCCTACACTTCCATTCTACCTTCTGTCATGTAGCCTTACAAATGTTACATGCTGTATATCCCTTTTAATGTTAAATGGCAGCTACAACTGGAACAGTTGTTACCATTCTGATGGAGATGCAGAGGAATATGCAAATTTTTTAAACTTTAACATTCTTTACTTTTCAGGCTGAAATTCAGCAAATTCTTCAAAACTCAGAGGCTTTATTGTTGCTGTGTAAAGGGCTTACAAACCCCCCAAGGGTTCGAGTTTCTGGATAAAGACATGTCTTTTTTTATCCCCAATAATTTTTAAAATACTGACTTCTTAAAGAAAACATAATCAATCTAGTGCTTTCCTAGCTTGCTGTAGAATTCACAAGTGTGGATGGCCAGAATCAGGCTGTAGGAGAGAGGCTGTGTTTTCTGTAGAAATACAAGGAAGTATTTTCTATGTTTCCATAGAGACAGCTAACTCACATACATCATTCAACAGACAATTTTGGCAGAGAGAGGGCAGAGGTAAGCTTTGCCTCTACATTGTTGAGATTAATACTTTATTTTTGCTACCTTCCTTACACCAGGGTGTTGGGAAGAAGAGAGTACCAGACCTTGCAACTCTATTAATGGACATGACAGATGCAAGACTACCTTAATGAAGTGCCTGGGACCAGCACAGTGATTTATGTCAACTCACATCTATGTTTTGGCAGAGGAGAGCAAGTGACCTGTGTTCTGTGGTCTTTCTGAAGGGTCTCAAAGAAATGTCCACCCAGGCAGGTGAATCTGTATTTTGTACCTGGCTCTAACCCTTGCCCCTAGGTCAGGCAAAAGTGGCACCAGTGTGGGGCTTTCACTGCCTGATTGTGGAAACAAGCCCAGGTACTTGGAAAGAAGACCTAGTTTGGGAATATTCAATATTCACAGAACCAGAGAATTATAGAATTGTTTGGGTTAGAAGGGACCTTAAAGAACATCCAGTTCAAACTCCCTGCCATGGGCAGGGACACCTTCCACTACCCCAGGTTGCTCAGAGCTATATCCAGCCAGTTTGTTTGGTGAGGGTCATATCATTGGTCTCAAAGTCCCTGACTATTAAGAGAAGCAGACTTTCCCTGCTTCTTTGGAAGGCTCAGACTGTCATAATGCAACCAGAGGCACTAATGGGAAGTGCTGGGACACTCTAGACTGATATGAGCAGTGATGAATTTGGGAGGATACAGCAGACAAAAGATTAAAACAAGACAAAAAAAAATAACCTGGAAAGGATTTGGATAAATATGAAAGCTGAAATCACTTGTCCAACTTAACAAGATACTCAGAGCTCTGAATATATTCCCCTAATGAATTCCCTTGTCCTAGACAAACACGAAATTGAGGACTAACAGCATGGTTGTTGTGCTTTCCTAACTCAGAGGTAATACTTTGATATGCTGTTAAAGATTTTACCATAAGCTGCTGGGTCAGCAACATGTTCCTGCATGAAACAGCCAAATCCAGAGAGATTTGTGGTTACACTGGGAATGCCCATCACAGTACACTCAGCTGCAGAAAGAAACAGGCAAAAAGGGTTTCAGGGCAATGCATGTAAATGGTTTCACCTTAGAGAAAAAAACACCACAACAGGCAGACAAAGTCCTATAACACTAGAGCTGCTCTGAAAATGTCAGGTGAAAACTATAATAATGTTTTGCTGTGGATTATGGGAAAAAAATATAAAAAGAAATTTTAAACACGAAATTCACCATGTGTTTGCAAACATATGTTTGAATTTCAGGGCAGCTAAACTGGGAGTGCAGTTTTGAGAGAGAGAACCCCAATATATGGTCAGGACTACTTGGATTTTAAACTGGAGCCTGATGTACACCTGTGTTCATTAGCTGTTCACAACTCTTTACAAAACGGAATCACTGAGAGGCAGGTCCATTTCAAACTTTGGATTTTGATGGTTTGCCAACAGGTGTCCATAGCAAGAAAAAACCCCCCAACAAAACAAAATAAAAAGCCCACCCCAAAACAACAAACCCCATAATTAACCAGGACTGCATTCACAGTAGATATGGAGCTAGTTTTATAAGATCAGAAAATTTATGCATTTTTTGTAGGTTTTGCTGTGAAGCCATGAGTAAGGATAACTGCTTACCCTCCTTAAAGAGTTTTTGCCAAGGAGCCTAAGCCTAACCCAAACCAGCATGCAGACTCTGGCCTTACAAAAGTGCAAAGACATCTACATGGCCTTCATTCATATGATAATAAAACTGTTGTCTATAAAATAGCTATAAATATACCTTTAAAAAGCACTCTTTGTTTCTGGGAGACATAAATGGGTATTGACAAAGAAAATGTTTTAAGTCAGAATATATATGCTACTGCATTTTTAGAAATTTCCAGTTAATTCAATAAGATTCATTACCACTGCATGTATTTCTGTTAAATAACTTAGCTATGGTATTACACAATTCTCTCAAACTTGTTATCTTGAATTAAATCCACTGAACTATGTCAGCTGGCAGCATCAGATCTCTTACCCTACTTTTTTTTTAATATTTACATTCCTGCACAACTTCTTTCAAAATCCTTCAACCAAGAATTAGGTTTTAAAAATTATTTCTTTTTCTAAAGCCACAGAAAATCAAAACATTACACATTAGTATGGGAAAGAGTCCAGTGCAGGGACAGTTTTGTCAGCAGTAAGACCTTTGCATGGCAGAGGAAACAGAGTCTAAGGAGTTTTTTCAGCACTCCTGAAGGAACTGGCTGCATCAACAGAATGGGTGTGCATCTTCCCACACTAGTTAAGGGTACTGAATTCCTACCTGGAGTGTAGCCCCAGGGTTCATAGTAAGATGGGAATACACCAAGGTGGCAGCCTCTAACAAACTCCTCATAGTCCAAGGGCAGCAAGGGGCTCGTTGAAGAAAGAAACTCTGGATGTAGGATCACCTGGATATTCAAAACTTGTATTAGAGGTGAAAGAAAAGCATCATTGATATATTTCAATTATCAATAAGCTTAGGCAACTTATTCACCCTGGTCTTTTTCTAAGTGTCTGGACAACACCTCCTTTGACCATCCATCTGTTATCTACCCCATTTCTTGCACTACAATGTGTCCTGAATGTGTGGATTCTTACCCTGGAAATAGTACTGATAATGAACCCTTTTTTACTGGACAGGTATTTAGTTTTATCCCTCTTCATCAAGTAGGCCCACATGCATTGAGAATTAGGGCTAAGGCTGTGGCATTTAGCAAGACTTGGTCTGTTGTACAAAGGTACAGAGGATTTACAAAGGTGTCCTGGAGTGGCAGGACAAGGGGGAATGGTTTCACACTGGCAGAGAGGAGGTTTAGATTGGATATGAGGAAGAAATTGTTCCCTGTGAGGGTGGTGAGGCCCTGGCACAGCCTGCCCAGAGAAGCTGTGGAAATGTCCAAGGCCAGGTTGGATGGGGCTCTGGGCAACTCGGGATAGCGTTGCTGCCCATGGCAGGGGTTGGGATGAGATGATCTCTAAGGTCCTTCCCAACACAAACCATTCTATGATTTTAGTGGGATGTCTCATTAGGAGGAGGCCTCAGGCAGACACAATACTTCTGAGCTTCACAGCATTCCCTGAAATAAAGGAATGTTCACTGAACTCAACAGACCTCCCTAGAACGGAGGGAATTTTGAAAGCAGACACATTATAGCCCTGTAACCACTAACCTACACTTAGGCCAGTTAATCTTGCTGAAAGATAACTCTAAGGACCAAAGTTAATTTATCTGCAAGGCTGCAGGACTTGGGGTTACTGCCCCACATGCACTGCTTAGTTGAAAAGTGCCTTGTAGGTGGCCAGCTACAGGAGGAAGAATTGTGAGGGAATGGTTTAAACTGCTCTGAGTTTATTTCCCTGCATGAACATACCACAGCCATTATTCCATGCCCAGGATATGCTTTTATCCCTCCTTAATAAGATTGTCATGCTACTCACTTGAGTAAACAAATGAATGTACTCAACCAGTACATGGACTGTAAACTCATTTTGCAAGCTTGGTTGATCCCAGTGATTCCACTGGAATAGCTGAGGGTATTTTTCACATGCCAGCTGTGTCTGCCTGGATATGTTATACCTCTCCCAAAATTATTTTTAATTTGAAGTTTACAGATTATTTTTAGTGATATTCAGATCATTAAGTATTAGCCTGTTTGTGCAGGAGGTAATTTTTCAGTAGTAATGACAGTTTTTTACAAACTTGACATCTGCTGAGAAGCAGAAGATGTCTGCTGTGTTATATCCTATCTGCTCTGTAATGCCTTCAAGCAGTTAATTCTGAGGCATTTTTTACTACCTTTGTACACAGTTCATCCTTCCCCTCTACTTTTTGTTACATCTTTTGTATTATATCATGATCCCAGAATTCACTGGAGTTAATGTTCATATGTTAAGCCAGGAAGAAGAACAAGGAAGTGTAAAAAAATATTTACTCAGGTATAGCCATGAGTTTAAAAAGATACTGAGAATAAGTGATATGTCATTGATAGACAAATCTTGGATGTGGCTTTAAAGGAAAGGTTTGGAAGAGGAAGGATTTGCAATTTTAAGTTCAACTTTGACTAGATAGATGTTGAGATAGTCATAGTTAGAATGTCAGAGATTGCCAGAAAAAACATCAACTTTGGCAGACCTGTGAAAGCAGGAGCTGATAATTTCTGTGGTTTGGCAGGGTAAACATGGAAGTAAGGTAAGGATTTATTTGAATAAATTTAGTTTCAACAGGTGCTATAAACATGAGCCTGCAATGAACAGGAATTCTTTCTGCTCAGGATCAAAGCCCTCATTAACCTTTTACAGCAAATGCTGAATATCAGGGCGCTGCCCTTAAGAGATGAATCAATACTCCAGGAATGTCTGTGCTCAAACCTTGGACCTCCAGTTTTAAGCAAGTGAATCTATGTCACAGTTTTCTATCTGGGTGCAAATGATCCAGGGCAATGTCTTGATTTCAGAAGTAGCAGCTCCTCATTCAGTGCAGGAGGCAGAAATGGAAACAATTCCCTAACCTCAGATTTTTAACTTGAAATTAGCTTGGCTAAACAGCACCTGAGATCTCTATGCAGCGACAAGTTGTTATTCCCGGAAAGGGAGGAAGAGAGAAGAAGTACTCTAGCAGTATAATACCACCTATCAAGAATTTAACAGCACTCCCCATGGTAGCAATGCAGACTGAGAATGTTCAAAGAACCCCCATGTTGTATCTGACACGAGAAGGGCAGACAGAGCGCACCTTCACGCGGTCTGTGCGGTTGTTGAACAGCCCAATGCGCCGGATGGTGCTGAGGATTGGGTCATTGCTGTCATCAATCATGTTGTGGGTGGTCACTGGAGGCAGAGTGTGTCTCTGAACACAGAAAAGGCAATCCATAAATCAGACAAACTCTTGGCAAGCAGACCTGTTGCCACTTCCTAAGGAAGACAGTGGCAGATTTTGTTGTTGATGTGAATAAGCTTAATTTACCTCAAAATAAATTAATTTGTACTAATTTTTAGAAGGACCCACTATTTAGTTTTGAAGATTTTTAGTCAATGTTGTATCTCCTTAGAGTTTGAGTTCACATATTTTAAAAATTGGAAAAATCTAGGCTTGGGAACAACTCAAGGTTCATACTTAGTTCAGAATAAAAGAATTAGGCATACATGTGACCGAAGGAATATCCATGGACTCCCCAGAAGATTTGTTTGGGTTACACTCTTATTAAAAACAATCAGAGCTGATTTTAAATGCTACTGATGAGAAGTATATTTGCTGAAAACTTCTTCCCAATGCACGCATATCACTATATGCCATATGCCATCCTTTTACATCATCACATTCATTATTTAGATTAGATGTTTATATAAATAACCTATTTTCTGACCTGAGTTGTAAAGATGGCTCTTTTCATAATGCTTATGTCATCTCGGTCAAGAATCTTGTTCAAGTCTGGGATTTCTCCTCTGCAAAGGAAACACACAATTTTACCAAATGGGTCATTGTCCTTTTTGAAAAGAAAATGAAGAAATGGCCAACAAGGTTTGATCTGAAGTTTGCTGATATCAACATGAACCTTTCCTTTGTTTTCATGGCCCTTCTATATTCCCTATATTGTGTTCTCCCATATATTTGCTGATCTGCCAATGAGCTTTCAAAACAAAGCTAAAGAACTGGTTTATTCTGGTTTTGGACACAGCTTGCTTTTACTGAAGTTCCAGACATCTCACCCGTGCTTTGGGTCATTCACTTCCAACTGTCTTCTGAAATGATATAACTGAATCACTAACACATTTTACTTTGTCTCTGGTGCCTTTTTAAGCTGAAGTAGCTTGTTTTTGACACAGGATAAGGCTTTGTGTTACTTAGACATTCCCTGTGTCTCTTTCAACTCTTTCCACTACAAGCTGGGGGTACCTTTATTTTGTTTGTCTGTGATTTGCCTGTTAAATGAGTATCTTGTTTATGGTCCCACATCTTTCTACCATGCCCTCCTATGGATGTCAAAATTCCTTACACAAAGAGCAGAAGCACAGAAACAGCACAACACCTGAACATGAGGCTCTGCCAGGCAGAGCAAAGCCACTTATCACTCACTTCAGCAAGGCATTGTAGAGTTTCCTTCCAAACTTTTCTTTCACAGATTGTGCAGTGTCCCTAGGAAGATAAATAAATATATGCATAAAACAGGAGAATCCAGGACAGAGACAGTATAAAAGAGATTTCTACTGTTGGAAATTAAACTGATATACTGATGGAACCAGGGATGCAGAGGCAGACAGAGATCTGGTTCTCAAAGCTCTTTTCTCCAGCCAGCAGTTGTGCTGATGGATTCCAGCAGAGCTGAGGATTTGACCTGCACCTACAGATGAGTGCACGGGAAAAGCCAGAGGCAGGCTTTACTAGGGAGTCCTTCTAACCCTCTTCTCTGATCAGTAGACCACATGTCAGCTGTGAAAAAAATAGCATATATATGACCATAGGTACTGTAACATGATCATTGATAATGGACAGAGAGATCTCCAACTTCTCTTGACCTAGAAGAGAGATGCGAGATATAAGAATTAAACAAATAGGGATTTTCAAAGCAGGCTTCCCCCTTAATTTTCTGCCCTATTTCCCAAATCAAAGACTTTTGGAAACAAGTGTTAGACTAAAAGGTAGCTTGTTTTAATTAGTTTGCAAAAAACCAAAAAAAACCAAAAACTTCCTGAAAAGTTTAGGCCGTTTCAAGCTATTAATGAGGCCTGTGTCAGACAAAGGTTATATTTCAGCTAAGGAGGAACTCCAGTGAACCACTGTTCTGCATGCAGAGAGTAATTTTTATTATTCTGCCTGTGGCAGAAAGTTCTGTTGTCAAAACATCAAGTGCACTCTAAATTGGAATAAATCTACTGTGAGTAAAGTTCCACTTCTCAGAACCTTTCCTGCCTTTCTGATTTCTAATTATACTTTAGGCTAAGATGCAACTTGTTAAGTGAAGTCCCAAACTTTACCTGGGAAGCTGGGAATCCACATCTCTGTTTTTAGGTGCTCCCTCCCAGCTCACACAGACACAAGAGTGGATGAGTTAATTTTGGGTGAGCTGTAAAGCAGCCAGATGTCAAGCCACCCTGATCCAAACCCCAGCAGGATAGTTCCCACATGACTACACTTTCACAGAGTGCCATGCACAATACCTATAATTTAACCCAGATGGGATAGATTGCTTTTTCAGAAGCAGAGGAAAAGAAGGATTTTATACCTTGAGTCAGCCATCATGTATGAATTTGTAAGTGCTGTATTCCTTTATAACTGCCAACCTCTTATTGTCTTTAACTTCTGTGGCATCCCAAAAATCATTTGATATTATTATAAAATACTGCTAGCAGGTGGGTTTATCCTGATAATGCTGCATACAGTGATGCAGAGGGTCTTTTGCTTTTCTCAGAGAAGAACAGCTGAAAGCAGTCTTTTCCTATACAGAATCACACAGCAGTTAAAGTGAAGTGAAGGTTAATCCTGCTCCTGTTTTGCTTTTTTGTTTGGAAAGTTGCAAAATAAGTAGAGCTGTAACAATTTTACCTTTATAGCTGTAGGTTTCACTGCTTGGTTATGCCACTGCTTGTTGTAGTCCATATAGAAAATTATAGACAGCTGTTATCAACTGCTGATCTGCTGGATCACACAGTGCAATTTCCATATTTCTAAATAAAAGAGGATGTGTAATTGATTTATTTTTCCCACAGGGAAGCTCACTGTGAAAAATGAGCAGGCACTCTTTATTTTGTGGGAGCTATATGGCATGCCCAAAGGGAGTACCAGAAACAGCCAGAAGACATCCAGAACACTGGATTTTCTAGAGCATTTGACTTTGTTGCTGCAAAACAAGCACTACTTGCTAATAGAATGGCAACTTAGCCAAAAAATACTTTAGACAAAAAAAAAAAAAACCTAAAAGGAGAAATATTTGAAAATATTTATCTTTCCCATCTCTTTCATCCCTGAAATGCATTCTAGTTATCCATAATCCTCAGTTTTAGCAAAAAGAAGGAACATTATTCTCCAGCTGAGACTTCTGCATGAATCCACATCAGACTGTACCAGAGTGGGAATGGCAATTACCAGAGCTGCTTCCGGACTGCTTGTCCTTTCAAGGTTTCCACGTTGAAATTGTTGGTCTTTGCTGGCATGATGAAGAACACAATAACTGTAACATCAGTCTTGTGAACCTACATGACAAGAAATGGAGAGGAATTTAAAAAAAAAATCTCATACGGGGCATCAAACCAACTTTAAGAATTAGTCACAGGAAACGCCAAATGCACTTTGGTTTTCCTGGAAGGCTCAGATCTTGTAGCTCTTGATACAGATGAAGTTTTGCCAAATCAGAGATCAAGACAGAGATGTCATCCAGTTTCAATGTGGGCAATCAGCTCTTCCTGAGCTCTCATGGTTTAGAGAACATGGCTTTGGATGTGCACATAAACTGCAGAAAAATAAGTCATACACACTTGCTCACCTGGCACAAACTGTGCTGGCTCAAAGGAGTGAGTATTTGGTTTACTAGCTGAGGTATGCCTAGGCATGAGATGAGGGATTTCCTGTGGCAGCAGGTGTATGGGCAGAGAGAAAGAGCAACCATTTTCTACCTGAAACCCTGGCAAAGGACCTGCCAGACATGCAAAAAAGCCACAAGTAACTTCTTGCTCATCTCTCCCATCCAGCTACTTCAAAGGCAGAAAGCACTTACTGTAAATTCTGACCCTTTATTTCTAGATGGTTTCACTTGCTAGTTTCTCCTGTGCATGACTAAGGATCAAAACACCAGCTCCATTCATTGCTGCATGAATGAGGTTTTACTCCTCTCAGCAACTGTTTAATGAAAAGCTAAGGGTGAACTCTGTTCAGAGCTGTAAAAATTAAATTACTTTGAATTGCCTCCATTTCAAATTTTAGATACACAAACATGCTGTTAGCATGCCTTCTCTCAGACTGACATAGAGGGAAATGTATAGCATAAAATAACCTATGGGAGTCATCTGTCCTGTTAATTAATGTTCTTCCCTTCCCTCTCTTCAAAGCAGGTTCCACGTCCATCATACCACAATCCCAGGGTGCATTAACAATCTCTCCCAATGCCCATATTTTATTTCCAAAATTTTAGTAAGATTTTCAAGCAGCAGAGGAAAACATCTCTATAAAATAAAACAATTCCATACAGTGGTATGCACTTTCTAGATTCAGGCGCACCATTGGGTCTTGTTTAGGAAGTACCACCATTTCCAGATTTGTAATTAGTACAGGTAGTCTGCTACTCCCAGTGGAATTACCTCTTGAAATAATTACAGAGCAAGTGTTGTTAGAACAGCTAATCAGATGCCAGCATCTACACTGGAAGAATAAGGAAATAACTCCAGGTTCAGTGTATGGGAGAAGCAACAGTACACTGTTCTATAGAGCCTGGGAGAACTAGACTCAGTTCCCTTTAATTTCCATCAGCCTTGTTTATCATGGATGTCACCAGGAAGAATTTCTTCACAGAAAGGCTGATCAGGCAGTGGAAGGGGCTGCCCAAGGAGCTGGTGGAATCACGCTCCCTGGGAGTGCTCAATAAACAACTGGACATGGCTCTTAGTGCCATGGTCTAATTGACAATCTGGTGATTGGACAAAGGTTGGGCTCAATGATCTTGGAAATATTTTCTGACCTTAAAGATTTTACGATTCTGTGATATAGATCATTAGCTGCAAAAACAGATTGCTGCAGTAATTGCTCAGGCAATTCTTTCCCTCTTATTACACAAGTCCTTCCACATTACCAGCATTCACAGGTAACAGCCATATAAAAGCCACTAACAGGTAGCTGATGTTGCACAGCACTGCCAAACCACTGACTTCTGTTGTGGAAGAAATACTTCAGTTCTGTGAGGTGATCTGTGTGAATGAAGGGATTCAGAATTTCCAGAAAATCCAGAGGTTCTGAATGGCATATTAATAGAAGGTGGAGGTAGAAAGAGTGTACTTAGGGCTTTGCACATTAGTGATTCTTTCACCCCTGTTGGCAGTGCAGTATCATAATTTTTACCCAGATTTTCCGTACCATTCAACTGATAAGAGTACAAAAGACAGAGTCTAGGACAACAGCTAATTCATCCCTGCCAGATGATTGTAAACCAATTAGCATTTTATTCTGGGTTTTATTTTTAATATACCAGCCTTGGGGACACATCTGGAGACATTTTCAGTGCCATCATTGTAGGTAGTAAGGGCTCTGTTCTGTGCTTTTTAACAAGGCCTTGCTCTTGTCTTCATTGAAATACTCCATAAAGGCATTTAGAAACATTGCACTCGTCTTGCAGCTGAGGAAACAGAACCATGGAGAACCAAATGGCTTCCCTCTGCTTTGCAGCAGGCCACTGTCACTCTGTGAATTTTAATGTGACATTCTCATCCAATGGGGCAGCAGTACTTAGAGATTTAAAAGATCATGATCAGGTCCTAATGAATTAAGCAATATGATTTAAAAGGATGTTTTTAAAATGCAGCTTTAAAAGCTTGCTTTTATTTCTATTATAATATGTAAGCCATCAGAGTAAACTCTGGAATGTTTTCATTACTTCTCTTTAAAAACCAGGGAGGCAACCATGGATTAACTTCTTGAACTATGTAATAAATTATTTTTAAACTGTCTGAAATCATGCATCCTGATGGTTCAGGAAGAGAGCCCTATAAAAACTGTGAATATCCCACTATTTCTTTCCTATAAACCAGAGTATTGAAAGAGAATCCTTGCAGGTGACTTCCACAGTATGGTCAATTTGAGCATAAGCTCTATGCTTTCAACAGCTGTGTAAGCTTTCTTACCCTCAGCAAAAAGTTTAATCTTGATAAGGCTTCTAGAAACATATCAGCTCCTTTGTTGGAAAACTCATATCTCCCAGCAATGAAGAAAAACAAGGTCTTGTCAAGATCGAAGTCAAGGTGGCTGAAAGCAAGAAAACAGACAAGAACAAAGTATTTCTCGAGATACAATCAAACAAAACACACAACAGCTTTCTAGTCTGGAGGAACTTATTATTGCAAGAGAGAAATGAAAGTGAGCCTTTTCTGCTGCGCTTTAAATTGACTATCTTAATCTGACAAACTACATCTTGGGCAAATAACAAACAGATCGAGATCTGCTGTCTGATATCACAATCTGTTAAGCAGAGTCAGATCTAGTGTCTAAAATTCCCTTAGCTTTTTGACTGAGAAATCCCAGACAGATATTTGAATAAGCTGGTTTCAACATTTCTACTCCTCTATGAAGTACTTGTTAGTCCTCCTGCTCTGGTTTTTACTTTAAATAGTGTTGGACAAGCGTTGCTAATTTTTGAAAAGTAAAAGCATACCCATAGAAATGACCTCGAATGAACTCTTGGATCCTAGCCTTGTACATGGAATGCAAATTCTGAAACTCATGCATTGCTGAAAATTTCTTAATGTTCAAGCCATTTGGGGTGACAACATCTGGAAAAGCAGAGAAAAGGCAGAGGTAGACATCTTCAGAGTCAGAGAAATCTTTAAGGAAAGAACCAACGTGTCTCTCAGCTTTATGTGAACGGGTTATGTCTTTATGTTACTCAGAGGGAGGGAACAGCACTGCCTCCACAAAGCTCTTGCACATGGCTCTCCACTGCAGCATCAAAGCAGCTTTCACCTGTCCTCAGCACTGGGTAGACTCTGCCCTTTTGTCCTGTCAAGACTCCAGTAATGTCTCCATTGAGCCATATGTTTGTTGTGCAACTTGCCCTTTACCTCCTTATCCTTAATATCATTGTTGCCTGCTCTATCACTACAGATTGACAGCCCTTGGAAGTAGAAACTATGTGCTGTACTATGCCCTTGTTTACTGCATGGCACAAGAGATATCCATTCTATCAAAACTTCTGAGGACTTATCAAAAAAGGGAGCATGTAAGAAACCTTTATAAAACAGCAGTTTCTTTCCAGTAATCAGTTGCACTTCCCCTAAAAACAGCCATGGAATAGTACGCTTTTCATTTTTACTGCTGCCATCCTCCAAGATCCTAAAGGATCTTACAATCAAAATTTGTTCATTTCCAGCATTTTAAAGGTAGAGTTTTAGGATATACACAGAGGACAGGCACTGAAATTCAGTCACTCTTGGCCTTCCTGGTAGATCACAGCTATTCAAAGGCTTGCCCTAAATCCAGTCCAAGTAAATGGAAAGAATGCCATTTTCTGTTCTTTGAGCTGGGTTATGAATGGAAATGAAAGGGAAGGCCAGTTCCTCAGCAGATGTATTTCATGGCAACACAACTGACTGAAGCAGACCTATACTGATTTATGATACTTGCCTGACATTATTCAAATGTTGCCACAGCCATTTTTAATTACTTACTTGAAAATTAGAGTCCGCTTCAGCAATATATGTGTTTCTCTGCCATGTAAGTGATCTCTGATTAAACTTTCACCTGTAAAATGCCCTGAAGCACTCTAGGTTAAACTGCAACTGATAAAAATACAACCTTTAGTAGGAACCATTAAATAGCAAGTTTTGATGGATCTGTTTCTGGAGTACCACTTTTGAAACTAAAGACCAGGAAATCTTTACTTGTTAGGTACTTAAGGTTTGGTTTTCAATGACAAAACAGTCTTGGTGGACCTGAGGAGAAAACTTGTGCTTTTACCTTCTCCTGCCCAGCACTTAAGAATTCTCTGAACAAAGACCTCTGGGGGGAGGCAACAGAGCAGAAACATCATCCATTGCTTTTATCAACAACACACCTTCTCCTTTCTCTGACCTGTTTCTTGTTCTGTGTGGCAAACTGGCTCATGCAGGACAGAGCTTTGAGACTCAAACCATCTCAGTCTTCCCAACACAGTAAGAATCCCTTCCCTGGGTATTTCTGGCAGGCTTCCTTCCACTCTCACATTCATTTATCACGGAGTTTTGGAGAATTCCACCCACCAGCAGCAGCCTGTGTAAAACCTACTCCTATGTCCTTTGGTTTAACTGCAGTTTCATTTACCCTTTCATGAGGATTGGGGCTCATTCCATCTCTTGTTTAAGGCTTTGACATGTGCGACAGACGTGGTGGCCCAAAGAACTCAGTTCACTATTTCTGCTCAATATTATGCAGGAATATTTTGAACATGTGTAGGGGATGAAGTGATGAAAGAGAGCTTGGTCCCTATGATAACTGGTTTGGGTGGTTTTTTTGTTTGGTGGTTTTTTGTGGTTGTTTGGATTTTTTTGGTTGTTTGTTTGTTTTGGGGTTGGTTTTTGTTGTTGTTTATTAAAGTAACAATATTTTTGTTTGAAAAATCATCTCAAGTAGGTAAAATCAGGATGTTTTGACTTCTGTGTTTATAGGAAAGAAACTGGCATTGATTTAAGCAATATTAGCACAGGATGAAGTTTACTCTTGATAGATCATTAACATTCAGAGTTGAATTGTGCTTTTTCAATTGTACTTTTGATCAAAATCTATGATTTTGATCAAATATGTACAGATAGGAAGCTTACATCTAGAACTCAACCGATACCTGAGTCTCTTGGAATTTTGATTCAAAGCCTTCTCTACTGCTAATGAGAAATATGTTCCATATCTATATGAAAACATTAGAAATCCCCCAACATCAGTTTTTGAATCACAAGGACATAACTTATGACCACAGACAGATTCTTGCTGGATATGTCAAAGATACTCAAGCTTTTGACAAATATGGTTTGATAAATTGTTGATCACATAGCAACTGCAGCAAGTGGAATCAGCATAATGCAAGAAGTCACTCTGCCAGGTTTAGACTGGCAAATTGGCCCTTATCCTGCTGCAAAAGTTTTCTATGAAATCAGGTTTATTAAATTTTAAAGGGACTTTTACAAGTGATGAGATTTATAATTTAAATTATAATCCAAGTTGGATGTTAAAGAGGAGAAGCAGATACAGCTCAATTTACCACATTTCTGAGTTATTTTTACCTAATAATTTGGTTACAAAATTCATGTCTCAATAAATGCAAAAAGTTAACTGTGCCAATTCAGCATCCTCCTTTTAAAGGTTTATTTTTAAAGTGGCTGGAGAAATGTACACATTCTTTCAGTATTCATGTTCCTTTGCAGAATTCAAGCTCAATGACCTACTGAAGGATTGCTGGACTTTCCAAAAAAATCAATGTCTATACAGATTTCACAAATTCAGAGGAAATAAATAGTGTGAGAATAGGTTCCTCCACAGTTTATTTGCTGCCCTGGATTCAGAGAAACTATTAAAGTACTTATTCCCATCAGAACATACTTTCCACTTAAAGCCGTCTCTTAGGATTTGGGGTGACAATTTCTACTGAATTTCTTTCCTGCTGTGTCAACATGAAGCATGACCTGTGTCAGTAGTTTTTAACCCAAACATTAAGTATATTTACTTGGTTTCTTCAAAGTTGCAAGAATAATCACAAAAAAAGATCAGGCCTGTGAATCTCTGTGCCTGGAATTCTCTTCAGCTTCAACTGTTTTATCTGTGATGAGTCTGGAGATTTTCTTCCCCAAATTAAACTGGATTCAGACTAATTTCAGTCTCCTAAAATCCCAAAACACAGACTATGATTTTCAATGGTAGCCATGGTGGGGAGAAGCCTCATCCCTATATAAAAAAGCTTCAAAAGTCTGATTGTCAGAGTGCTCTGCACTTTGTAAAAATCAAGACCTTTCAGAGATACCTCAGTTGAAATGACTGAACTTCAGTGACTTTTAAGACATGGCTTTCATGCTTAAAATGAAATGAAAAAAAAATAATCTAAGTCCACCATCTTATTGACAGCTAGCCAGGAATGAGGCAAAGGATTCCATGAACAGCTCTTTTGTTCAGGTTCAGGAACCACAATGTGGCTTGAAGCATTGAAGTTAACCAGGATAACAATCCCAAAATAATAATTAGTGCTGCAAATCAACCAATAACTCTACAAAGAGTAAGCAAAAAAAACCCCACCCAAAACAAAACCAAAAAACACCAAACCAAAAACCCCCCAAGATCCATAAACAAACAACAAAAAAACCCCATCAAAATTAAACCCCACGAAACCAAAACAAAATACACCCACCCCCAATAAAAGTTGAGCACTATTATATTTAAAATAACCAAGATACAAACACACCTGCTAAATAGTCTCCAAAACTGTTGTGCACTTTTCCCCTCGTGCTTACCTGCAGATGGAGTATTGGGGCTTATCCCTATAAAGCACTGAGATGATTTAAAGAGAACTTTGATGACACATCAAACTGGGATCATGACTTTACTCAAAATCCAGGCATGGAACGCGACAAGGTTTCTAAGCTTCATATTTTATGAGACGAATATCAAGGGGTAAACCAGACAAATTATTGGGCACACAACTATTTCTCAAATTCTACTTGTTGGCCTAATAGAAAATATTTTATCTTTGTGAAGCTTATCATGGTTCAATTCTAAAAGGATGGAAACTCTGCCACAGACAAAATTTCTGAAGTTGAGGAGTCCTGGCAAAAAAAGCCTAACATCCATGGAAAATTGATTAATCACTGTAGCGTGGCCAGACACACCTGTGCATGTGTTCTTTCTCTTCCTGTTTGCATACCTGTCTCTATTATATTCATTCAGTCTAAGGAAACACAGGCATTTGGAGGAAATACAGTAAAAAAAAAAAAAATCCAGGTCTTACCAGGGCTTTTTTTAAGCATATGTTCTGCTTCTGTAGCTGTGATCTGGGAGACTGTGGTGAACACATGGGCACAATGCACAGATGCCCGTTCCATACAGTACCGATGGTAAATCTGCCTCTCTCCAGCCTCCTTGTCAATGTCAAACTGTTAAATAACAAAAGCAACAAAAAATACACCTGTGTGACATGACCATCAGACTGTCTCCCTCAGGGAAGGTTTCTCCTGCTAGGCTCCATTTCCCCAGGGAATGAGAACCACATGATTACGTTGCTGTTTTGTCATTCTGGTTTTTGAGCTATTTTATCAACTTCAAGGAGTCTGAAAGAGCAAGAGAGCTCTCAGATCCTGCTTGTTCCTGAAAAAATGGCAGCTCTGCCCTGGAAGGAAACCTAGATTAATGATCCCATGAAAGGCAGGGATCTGTGGAATTTGGCCTGCTGGCTAGCAGTGTATCATTTTGCAGCTTCCCTGGGCTTGTTGGAAAAAACTTGGGAGAACAGGAGAGTTGCTGGCAGCTGAAGGGGAGAGAATAAAAAAGGAATGGGGATGAGAACAGAACCTGGGGACTTGGTAGAATGGTGGGAATCAGAGGTAGGTGAGAGAGAAATGGGGCTCTGGTGGAGAGGCAGGATATAAACACTCAGACACAAATCCCAAGGGGAAAAAAGAAACTAGAAAATTAGATACTTTCTGACACTCAGAGATGTTCTTCTTTCCAACTCTACTGCTGTTACTTGCTGCTTCTTATATTTCAGTTTGAACTCAGTTTTTAGAGGCAGATGTAAGTTAAACTGCTAGATAAGACACCCGAAACACCCAAGTATTTCTTAATCACCTTTAAATCTTGCAGCTACCCTTTTTTTAACTGAGCTTATGTTATTCTGATGCAAAGAAAAAGCACAATTCCCTTGAGCCTGCACTTAAAGGTTCAAATGTTCACGAACAGTGTCCACTGCAAAATCGCTACAACATAGTCTAAAAAAGGTGTCAATGCTTTCAATTAAATCCCAATCCTCTTAATCTTCCATGATGTTTCACTTCTGGAAACAGAAGGCTTGAGCCCCTAAGGTCAGCAGCATGGGCACCCAATGGCCTGTGTGAGTTTCATGGAGGGTGACAATGACTCTCAATGAGCTCTGTCGTGATCGCTGCCTAATGCTGGCTGCACAGCCTGATTTTGATTGCATTTGACTGTGTAACTTCATTGACCATAATAGATTTAACCCTTATCACAGGCAGGGCAGACAGCACTGTCTATAGTTAGGACTGTGTGACCCCTGCCATGGCCAGTTGCTTTTAGCACTCCAGAACTTGGACAGAAGTAAAGCTATTTAGACTGTGACCTGTCCTGCAAAGCTTAATGCTGGTACAGAACATACTGAGAGAAAGTCGATGCAATGTGAACCATTTCGGGGAACTAGAGTGAAGCAAACAACTTCTTATTCTCACTTAGATAGGTGTAGACACAGATGTAGATATAGATATCTTATATTACGTTTGCTGAGAAAGATAATTGCTTTTATCTGCTTTAATTCTGCAGCAGTGCTGCACTACTTGTGGGAAAGTGCTTCCACTGTGTTAGTGCCAATCTAACCGCCCTATGTGACTGAAAAAAAGGACTCTTGAAAAATCTCAGCTAAAAACTTCCAAAGAAACTAGATGCTTTATTTTGGTACTGATGATCCTCTATATCAAGAGCTTTGCTACATTTGCCAAATACAATTTACCATATAATGTGCTAAATATTATGATATTACGAATTACGATTATTTCTCAGTTGTATCCTCATGCATCATATTTTCCACATTCCCCGTAAGAATTTTAGAGCATGAAATATAAAGGGTGATATTTTCTCTAGAACATTAATCTCGTTTGCCACAGAAGTCAAGTGGTAGAAAGAGCACAAAGAAGAGAAAAATAAAGGGGAATTCATTTGGCTCCTTATAGTGCCACAGGTCTCAGCATCGTGCTTGGCTTACACTAAACTGATTCACAAGCATCTCTTAACTGCACATTAGATAGTTCAAACATTCTGTGCAAAAAAGATACAAAATGGGACAGTTCTTTAGCATGCTGGACAAACACATGAATGGGATGGGCACAACTACAGTCAGAACTATGCAAGTCTTTTCAAACACATCTGTCTTTCTATTAAAAAAAACCTTTGAAATTGCTAGCAAGTCAAACTTCAAAGTTGTTCTCTTTTTTTTTTTTCTCTTTTTCTCAGCAAGAATGGGTTTTAATTACAAAATGTGATTAAAAATTAAATTTGGGACATGCGTAAATAAACACTCCCTGGGACAAAGGTTCATAAAAAGATTGTTAAGTGCTATGACCTGTTCTAGTTAACTTTTATTTCTTTGGTTGCATGAAAAGAGTTTACATATTGAAAACATATTGGTGCTTATTTCTTCATTGTTATTCATTTTTCCATCTTTTATAAATGGAAAGTATTTTATTTTGCATATGCTAGTGGGACTTTTGGCATGTTTTTGCAAAGGTACACGATTCCACATCTATTAGGAAGTGCAAACAGAGATCATGGGGTTCTCACATTTCATTTGCTCTCACTCTCCAGCAGCTTCCAGCACCAATCAGTAAAGCAAGACCTTGACTTTTGACCTCAGTGTGGAATAAGAACTGTGCACTTCTGAGCAGGCTAGACAAGCGACTTCAGAAAAGAGCCTTAGCCAAGTTGAAGGGCAGGTTAAATGAAAATTAATTGATGAGACAGCGCAGGTGACAAATTTAACCCACCTAGCCCTGTGCAAAGACAGCTGAGCCTGCTCTGACAATCTCCAGAGTAGAGGCACTGTGGGGCATGGGACAATATGTTGAAAGTGCAGGACACCAGGGCAGGTCCTCATCCCCAACACAATGTTCCTGCTCAGCATTGAGCCCTGCTCTCTGTGCAGCCCAGCTCAGGCACCTGTGAACTCTGTTCCATATCCTTTGGTTCAGCCAAGTGAGATACCCGTGAAATGCGTCACGCCTGCTTTTGTTTGCTGCTATCAGCACATGGGAACACTAGCAAAGCCACAGATCACAGCTGCATCAAGAGAAAAAGAAATCTAAGTCAGATGAACAGTTTACAGAACCCTTTAGGGTAGAAGAGACTCTTAAGATCCTTGAGTCCAACCATTTCAGTGATATTTAAAGACCAACAACTTCAATATCCACTTGCCTGTAAATTCACCGGAGGATCATCTCCTTCCCTGACTGGTAGAAACCAAGCAGACTATTAAAATTTAAAAGATGGCAAGGATTAGAATGGGAAATGACTCCTTTATAAGGCCACTCTAATTTCAAAGCAAAAGAGGAAGATGTTTCACAGGTGTAATGCTTTGAAGCAAAATTTGCATTTGCTGCAGTGCAATTCTGAGGCAAAATTTTGGTTTGTTTCTGTCTTTTCTATGGATCCATGTAATGAGCACAACATCTCATTCATGTCTTAAAATTCAACATGTTAGGGGGCACAGCTGGTGGTCACTGAGCCTCCCAGCATGACATTCTGTTGAAGACAGCTAAGATGAATTTTGAATGAAAAAGAAGAGAATATTAAGCAGTTATGTTTCTTCTGGAAAGAGTCACTGAAGTAGTAAATCCAAATCAGCCATTCCTACCTCAAAATTATAAAGACAAATTGCAAGGTATTTCCAAAACATAACAATCATTTGACAGTGGAAAAGGAGGAAGGACTATGTTAGCCATCTAAATACTTGTCTGAAAGACAAATTATTTGTCACAGTCTACAAAGAATGTCTAGATACTGATATTAGGCTATGCTTTCCTAATGAAAAAAAAAATGGTGAAAACCAACAGAAGTTAAACCAATACAAATTCAAACTGGAATTAATATATGTAATTTTCCTAAATAAAACATTATGACACCTTTGCAGAAATAATGCAGGCTACTCTTACCATTTAAACCTTACCTCAAGAGTGGATAATATCACTGTAAATACTTTGTAATTCAAATAAAAGGTACAGGTTTGATGCATGAGGATTTTAAACAGAGAATGAAATAATCTCTCTTGGTCTTTTAAAATTGGTACACTCAAGTTCAAAGTGATTCTGTAGGACCAAGGAACAGCCAGAGACTGGTTTGAAGTTCAAAACATTTACCTACTAAAAGGTAGAATGGAAACATTTTTGCTTCCAGCATAATCTCACTGGCTGCCACTGCCTGAATTAGGTAAGAAGTACTCCCTTAAAATCCAGTTTACATCAAATTTACGTCCAATTGACTGTTGCCTCGTGTAAAGAGAAGTTTCATTCTGGTATAGCTCTGTCAGGCCAAAAGAGAATGAAATTTATACTTCCTGGCTTAAATCAGATTTCCTTCAGCTGCTCTGCTGCGAAGTGGATTAGCTTTCTGCAACAGTGAGCTCGGTGACAAGCTGGACACTATAGCACTAAGTGGAGTGAGATATTGTCAGCAAAAAAAGCTCTTGACTATTCATTTTCATTGGGATTTTTAGTACTTTTCCTTTTAGACTTCTTGGACCAGGATTTTCCACCACTTTGCAAACGGGATTTAGCTGCACCTGAATGAGCTGAATGAAAATGTTCCAAGTTCTAAACAGAAGTGTTGCACATCAGCAGGGCAACCTAAGGTAAAAGGCAATGACTTCTCCTTAGTAAGAACACATTTCCCATTAAACTCAAAGTGGTTTTTCAGTAAGAAGCATCAGAGGCTGAAGCATACAAACTTCACCATGATGCCAGGCCAGAGGTCCCAAAAATAATTTCAGATGATGATCTCTCAGATGAAATACCAGGTTAAATCATTTCCCAAAGTGAGCTGTCTATTCACCTAGGAACTTGTCTGGATCATCAGTGCCTCAGTCAATTTAGGAAAGGTGCTGGTCTATTTAAAACTCTAGAGGGATGAAAGGATACCAAAAAATCCCAACATAAAGCAAACAAAAAACTAAATCAGCCCTCTTAAACAATGGGGAAAACAGATTAATACTCAATCTTCAGCTGAGAAGCCAATTCCTCCTGAAGAGGGAAAGGCTTCACAA
The DNA here is from genome assembly GCA_013397195.1 of Hylia prasina. Lineage (NCBI taxonomy): Eukaryota > Metazoa > Chordata > Aves > Passeriformes > Sylviidae > Hylia > Hylia prasina. The sequence goes on from VYXD01000013.1 coordinate 73,831, forward strand.
ACTCAGAGATTTTTTTCACAGCAATTCTTAACTTTTAGCGATTTTGGTTCAGTTTATCTTGGCAACAAACAATCACACACCAGTGTAAAAGCTACACTGGACATGGAGTCAATGGGAAAATACCCCATTGGTTGGACTATTTAGACATACAAAAGTTCTTAAACTTCTTTTGGGAATTAAACTAATAACAAACTCTGCTTGTTATTGAAAACAGAAAGTGTTGAGTTGGAAGAGTTCAAGCCATTAATCCATAGATATAGTGAGAGCCCCTGGCCCAGTCATCTACCCAGATGAGACCCATATCCTCACAAATAATTAAAAGTAAATAAAGACATTGCCAGTTACTGTACATGTCACCCCCTTTTGTTCTTTTGGTTTTCCCTCCCTTCCTTTCTCCAGGATGAGAGTGAATTAAATGTGACTCTAGGTACTAAAATATGCACTAAATAGTAACATGACAGTGTTACTTCTGGTGGTCACTGTGCTCCTGAGCACCTGCTAAGAGTTTAACATCCAAGTCACTGGAGCAGAGGCAGATAAATTCCAGCCAGGTCAGATGAACTGAGTTAAAGCTGTAAGAATATAAGAATTGTATAAGCTCAAACCTCAGCCACAGAATCATTAAGGTTGGAAAAGACCTCCAAGATCACTGAGTCCAACATTTGACCACGTTGTCCATTATCACACAGCCCAGTTGCTAAGCTGTAATGCTGCCTAAAAACCAGGATCCCATCTCTGACTGAGGCAAAGAGCAGATGGCTCAGGAAGAGGTCAGGACTCACACATCACAGTCTTACATCCACGATGCACCCTCCCATTTCCAGCCATCCACAACTCTCCTCTGCTAGGCTGACTGGGCTTGCAGCCCCCTAGAAAATATGTGAGGGCTCACATGTGCCCTCAGCTCATGAAACAGGGAGTTTGGGTAGCCTACAGTTCAGGACTCTACTCATCTTGCATCTTCTAGCCCTGCTTATCTATGGGGATGGTTTGACAGTGCAGTGGGAGAGTCCTGAACTATGTGGGTGGTGTACAACTGTCTAACTCAGCATTTTGTGGACTGCGTTGAGGACTCAAAACAAAGACATGAGGTTTCTTCTTTTCTCTGTATGAGCTGTACATTCCTGATTGTGTCTAGGCACAATAAGTCCATGCATTTTCATTCTGTGCTGCAGCCATTTTTCTGTGATGTCTGGCACAACACACCCTGCAGTTGCTGCCTCATCAGCTGCTGCCTGGTGGGAACCGTGTTGTAGCTGTGAAACACTGGTCAATGTGAGAGCTTACTTATACTTCAAAGGAAAACATTTATGAAATAGCACTGAAACAGGAAACCCAGATGTTTTACTTTGGGGTGGGAGGGGGTGAAATGCTCAAAACCAATATTGTTTCCTCCAAAGATTAAACTTTAGGAAGCCCTAAAGAATCTTCTTCACTGACAAATTGCTTGCTTGACCTAAATAGTTTGCTGCCAGAAGGCAACAATAAGAAAATGTCTGAAGATCGAGCTCTCTGTTATTTAATTACAGTATTCGAGATCAACCTTTTGTGTCTCAACTGACTTTTGGGCCAAGGTGACCTTTCCACAGGCAAAGAAGCCCTCAGAAGATAGTTAACTTTTCCAGGAAGAGTTTTACCATCCTATAAAAATATTAAAAAATGGTATAACAGCTTGACATAGTTTCCTCTATTAGTACCTTTAAATGTCAACCCACAGAGGGTATAAAGCATTACAGCCTAGAAATCCACAATTTTCTTACCTTAAGTATTATTTACAGCGATTTAGAATAATATTTGAAATTGATACTTATGTTTCATCCCGTATATTCTTGGAGTAAAATCTGAACAGACATTTCTGTATTTGTGACACAGCTGATGGTTACCAATGTGATTTGCGAGTGCGTGCAGGATGGACAATGCCTTCACACATAAAGGTGACCATGTCATGTGTGAACAAAAAACATTATATTAATACCATGGATAGTTTATAAATATGTTAAAGTCTTCAGGCTCATTCAAATGTAAGATCATTAGCTTTTCTTTTGAGTACACAGACAAGGGTGAGGCCCCCAAAAGTTATCATGAAGAGAAAAAAAACAGTTACTTTGAGGAAAAAAAGACTACTTTCCACTGAACTAACCAGAATCAAAACAAACCATTCTTTATTATGCATTTATACACATAAAGAGACTACGAGGGAGCAGGAATGTCTGGACTCCTACACAGCAGGACTGTGATGTTCATGCTGCCTTATTAATGCACATAACAACCATAACTAACTTAGGAGACTAGGACAGATGATTTACAAGGGCTTGGAGTGACAGGACAACGGGGAATGGCTTCACACTGACAAAGAGGAGGTTTAGACTGGATATGAGGAAGAAATTCTTCCCTGTGAAGGAAGCCCTGGCAAAGGGTGCCCAGAGAAGCTGTGGCTGCTCCATCCCTGGAAGTGTCCAAGGCCAGGCTGGATGGGGCTCTGAGCACCCTGGGATAATGGAAGGTGTCCCTGCCCATGGCAGGAGCTGGAATGAGATGATGTTTACCAAAAAAACCCCAAACCATTCCATGATTCTCTGCTTCTGAGTCAGGCCAGTAGCACACAACTTCTTAGGCCTTTGTCTTTTGAAGACACAGCTCCCAACCATGTCAAGCTTCAAACATCCAACTGAAAATCACCAACCATGCAATTTTCTTCACTGATTTTAACCAAAGAAATGCATGAAAAATGTGGTTCTTTTATCTACCTCTACCTTCACTAAGTGCTGGAATGGAGAAACCTCTTGAATTCAGGTTTGTCTGTGACCATATGAGAAATCCCAGACCATACAAAGTACCCTGATGAGGGCAGTGCCAAAAACATTTGGGCCCTTGAAACATTGGTTTGTGTTATGCTTTGTGTGGAAAGAGAACAGTGAATATAAAAACCAATAGACAGTTTATACAGATTCCAAGAAACACCTGCAGGTCTTTTGAACTCAGAAAATTCTTCCTCCATTTGCCAGTTACAAATTAGGCCTAACTTGAAATGCTTGAAATTAGGACTTATTATGGTTTGTAAAAATTAAGAAGCAGGCTGGGGGAAAAAACCTCAAAGCAATCATCATCCACTGCAATTCTGGGGTATTTTTCACAAGAGGAGGGCTATTGGTTATTTTTTCTACATTAAGAAAGAGTGTTGTGAGGCTGCACCTGAAGGGTCAGACGTTGGCTGGAGCTGAATAGGTTTCACTAGTTTCCACTGAGCTTTCAGACCTGTCAGATGACACAAAAGCACTCATGCCTAGACACTTAATGATCTTACAAATACTATTTCTCATGCTCTGGAATCAACAACCAGATCACACAAGACAGAAGATACAATAAATAATGTAACAGAATAACAATAACAGTAAACAGAAAGGAAGCCAGGAGATGATTAGCTAAAAAAAAAAGAAACAGAGAAGAATGAGAAAAATATCTCCCACCTGGTCCAGATTGTTGTAAAAGTCAATACTGGCTGCACACAAGTATCTCCCAAGCAGAGTCGCATGGGTAGTAAAAATTGTGGCAACAGGAAGTTTCTTTGATCGAGACAGGATTAAACCCACTCCTGCCTGCCACTCGTGGAAGTGGGCAATTATATTTGGCTTGTCATCAAACTGGCAGGAAAGCTGAAAATAGAAAGAAATATATGAAACATACATTATCCTGTCCATCATCCCAGCCCCAGAAAACTTTTTTGTTTTGTTTTGTGAAGCCTTCTATGTGCTTGCTTTCCTTCTTGTGACAAAACAATATAATTTTACATGGTCATGTGCCTTGATTTCTATCAGACCTAATCCTTAGCCCAAGAAAAACGTGTACCTCTCTAGTGCCTCAGAAGAAACTCCTTTCTAGAGTGTCTGAGGGTTCTGGCAAGCACAGCCACTCAGACTCCACAGTGGACAGCACCAGTGCCCTTCTTCTGGATAAATATAGTTACATGACCACTTAACACTGAAGTTTTAAATACAAATTTGATCAACATTGAGATCAACTTCCTAAAAATCTTAGTTTTCAAACTGGAAAATAGGAACCACATCCCAAGGTGGTTTTGGTCTGCAAATTTCTAGATTTAAAAGCTGTACCTCTTTCAAGAACCAGGCTGTTAGTGATCCAAAAATCACAGCATCGTTGGCTTCTCGGTCATGAAAAGGGATCCCTATGTTGCTGACTTCCCAAAATTCACCTTTCCACTTGTCCAAGTTCCAAGCTGCTGATCCTATATCAAACAGTAAGACATATGGGCTGCCCTCTATCAGCCATCTTCCAAAAAAGACCTATGGGAAAGAGACAAGGATAAGAAGGATAGAAATAAAATGTTAAAGTGAATGTAAAGGCAATTTAGCACAACCATCTTCCTCCATCAAATCTGAAGTATTTCACACAAAGAAAGTGCGCTCACAGTCCTACACACCCAGGCCTTGCAGTTTTCCTTGCAAAATATATGGAATTATATTGAAGCAAAGGAAACTATAATCTGTAGGAACATTTTCTTTTAAAGACTTTCATTCTAGATTTTCATCGCAATATTAACTTTTTTCCATGAAAGAAAAAAAAAGGAAGACTGCACTTGCTTGAATAATGAAGTCTTCTTATTGAAGTATTTATGTGAATTCTGTTCTTATTTTAAAATTTTTATTTTCTTTCACTCATATTTGTCTCCAGTCTTTTGCTATTTATGCTAGATTACTGGGGAGAGGTTTTGTAGGACTGATGCTTGGTGCCTGTATCTACCATGACATTTATTCCTTCTTCCCAAGCAGCAGAGAGGGGAAAGATTCCTCTTCCGTTTGGAAGAGTGGAAGGATCCATCAGAAGGTAGGTCAATACCTAAAATCAAATCAGGCTAAAAATGCAGCTTCCCTGCTTTGTCTGCATTAGTATAATTAAACATATCTAAGAGTATTTACAACCTCACTGCACTTACAGGCCTGCCCAACCCAGCTGGTCCCACACTGCAGTCTGCAAAGTCAAATTATTTCACATTAAATCTGCCATCAAAACAGCTGGGACCTCACGGGTTGAACCCAGCCCTGATGCTACGATGAGTTGAAGAGAGGTCAGGTCTTGAAAACCAGTAAGATAAAAGCTCTTGGTGTGTTCTCACAAAAAGTACAAGGTATAACAAAGACAGGTTTGCTCCTTTTCACTCCTCATGTATTTATTTCAGACTGTCCAGATTTGCTACTCAGGAAAATGAGGTTAAAAAGCAGAGAGCCCAGACTTCACCTAAATACGTGGTCAGGTTGTGGCAAGGAACACACCTGACCAGAGAAGTTTGGAAGAATTCCTAGGTCCCCTGGTTTAAAATCATCCATTGTGATGCATAAGCAAAATCCAGACATAAATGTTAATAGGATAAGTGCAGCTCCTGGAAACTAGAGCGTCATTATTGGAGATCAAAGCTGTATTTGACGTCCCTGGGACAGATTTGCTGCTGTATATGAATACTCCAGCAGCACCATGCACATGTGGGTCTGGCAGAGGTGGCTGATTAAATTGGATGCACTGCTGGAGCAACATAAAGGATTCCAATCAACCTGCTCCTGAAATCTTTAGCTGTTTTCCAGACAAAGGCTTGTTACAGAGGCAGCACGGAAAACTTGGTCAGTCACCTATGAAAATCCGATAAAGATAAGAAATGGCAGATTAGACCTTTCAGTTTGAGCCTGTACAATGCAAGCATCATGTCGATGTCCCCAGCAGACACTCTCCCAAGCTGTGGCACATACTCATCCACCAAAAGACATCTGCACAGCTGGGCATTAAATCCTAAGAACAGCACAACTGCTCTTCCAAAGGGAGACAACTCATTGCCAGTGCCACAGCCGATGGCAGCCCAAGAACTTCAGGAATTTTTACACTGAAGTGTGCCAATCCCCTCAGCAACAGTAAGAATATTTCCCTGCTGCTGCCCCTCAATGCTCTTCTCCACATCTGTTCAGCATGTATTATGAGCAGACAATTTTTCCTCCTGCAAATTGGAGTCTCTGAGGGCCTCAACGCTGAGTCAGTGTAGGTGAGTTCTACATCTCTGAAGAGGACTTCAAAAAAGGAGGTCAAATTTAGCATGAGTTACCTTCCACCCATTTGCAACCAAATCTGCTTGTAGCCTAATAACTGCCCATCAACACAGCAGATTATCTGCTAAAAGAAATAGATTATCTTTACAGGAAGAAGTTTATTCCCACTTTATCGTTGGAGAAACTGAGTCTTAAAAAGGCTATGAGATCACACAGAAAACACTGGTTAAAAATGATATTGTAAAGGGAAATGAATCCACCTCCTGTGTTGTGGTTTAACCACTCTTCTCAGGGAACTGACAGCTGGTTGCACTGAACTGAGGAAGTGGATTTGTTGTCACCTCAGTGCATTTCTCAAGTCCTTTTCTGTTTTTCAGCTCAATATTATGCTACATTAGAAAAACTGAGAGCTAATGGATCACTCTTCTCACTCCCATGCAAGAATGTGAAATGTAAGGGCTCAGAGTAAGGTCATATTATATCTACTAAAATCTCACCATACTTAGAGACCAGATAAATAAGTCATTAATCCAATTAAGCAGCCTTGCAGATAAATGACTGTTAAAACCCATAATTGGATGAACTGGTTCTTCCTCAAAAATAACCTTTAATGAATTGACTCTGCTGTTGTAACAGTGGATTCCGAGCCTTTCCTGTTGTGACATTGACCAGGACTGCTGTGTCAAGTGGAACGACAAGAGCATTAACCCACACTTTAATCTCCTCAGAGTCAGATTTGTTGCCCTGGGAAGCAGCAGCACATCTGATTTACCTGACACCCTTGGCTTTTCATGGCGTCCATTGCCTTCTTAACAGCAGGGTTTGGAGGTTCAGAGAATTCCACCTGAGTCTTCACATTCTGCTCAAAATAGGGGCCAATCAGGAAATAGTTTTCACCCCATTCATCTGCTGTAGTTTTGGCTTTTGTCTGGATCACAGTGTAAATGCCTCCCACTGCAAAAGAAGATCACAAAGAACAAAAATTAGAAAGTGGCACAGGCCACAGATCTCTGTACTAAGCTCCAACTCACCTGTGGATCAGACACACTGCTAGTTAAATCCCTTCACATATGTTTTAAGTGAAATCCAGCCTCAATCAAATAAATAGAAGTTCAGTCTCTTAAATGGTATCAGAGCTTCACTGTTCAGTTGAGGGGTTAAAATCCTGGGCCTCATACTTCCACTGATGTCTCATGTCTGACCTTGATTCTGCTGCATCCCAAGCACAGCCTTCTGCTTTTGTCTTATTGCTGCAGTTATAATTTTCAAGCCTGTTCTTCATCACATGGTAAGAACTGAGCTTGTTTGACACAAATCACTGAGATGTTGAAGAACTGACGGATTTCATTGACTACTGGCTATAAAAATGGACTTAAACCAATATCCTCAAAGCATAAGGAGTCTTGTTCCATTATCAGTCTTGAAGAGTTGTTAAAGTTGGAGGGGATCTATCCTGCACTGACAATATAAATATCTGTAGCATCTTTCACCAAAATCTTGTCTGCTTTAAAAACAAATGCAGCATTCAAATGTTTAAGAGAATCCAGCCAATCCCTTGCCAATGAATGATCTATGGAGTCTTGCACATGGTGTGCAAAGTTTTAGTCATTGTTCTTCCTCACAGTTTTCCATAGCCAGCCCTGGAATTCACACACTGGCAGGGCAAACTCCTGGTTGCCACAGTCCCCAGGGTGCCAGGCAGTGGACATTGCACCACCACCAAGTCAGAAGAACAATAGGGCATGCTTGAATCCAGCAAAAGGGAAGGATGGCAAGGGAAAAGAAAACCTGAAGCCAAGCAGCTGCTGCGCAGAACACACAATGAGCACAGCTCCAGCAAGGTGAGAGAGAGGAAGCTCAATGGGTACAAAGAGCAAAGCAAACACTACAGAAGGGATTGGCGCTCCCACATAAAATTTTCTTCCTCCACTGAATGTTGAAGCTTTGGAAATCTTTGGCAGCACTGCGGGGAAGGAGATGGTGCTACAGCTTCCAGCAGTGACATCAAAATTACCTATGGAGTCAGCACTGAAAGCTGCCAGGGACTGAGAGCTGGCACTCTAGGCTCACCCTTTTAAAGCTATTGGGATATTCAGAAGTGCCAGTGCACCACATCCAACAGATTAAAAACCCTGAAAAGTTACCTAATTCTCCTTAAAAATCTGCCACTTCTATGTACAACACTGTGGCTGAAGTTGCTCAGCACTTTGGGAGATTAGTTGCCAGATTAATTAAACTGTGTCCCCTGACAACTACAGAGAGCCTTCTGCAAAGCCTGGTGTCTTGCAGCCCTGAGGAGCCAAATGACAGAGCTACAGTTTTAATTATGCCCCTTGAAAAGAAGTTGTTCACTTAAATGCCTTTTCTCTACAAATATCCCATTTGTTTTGAACGCTGGAAGGATCCCTAGTCTTAATATTTTCATATCTCAGGATTCTAGGTATTTACAAAGAGGAAAAAATGCACTTCCAATCTACTGACTTGCTAAGTAGAATTAGTGCAATAAATAAAACCTTATTACCCTTAATTATTCAAGACCTAAGAAGACAAGAATCTTATAGATGTCTCTTCCTAAATCAAGCTGTCAGTTCAAGAATTTCACATCATGTAGACATGGAACTGCAGAAGGAAACCTATGCATATGACTATTATTCTCTCCTTCAGCAGGACCAGAAAGCTTCAGAAACTAATTTATAGTCATCATATTCTTCCATGGCTGCTTTGGACAGGGTTTTAGAGCAATCTTAGATAAATAACACTGTATTTTCCCTCAAGTGCCTCTGCTCACAAGCTGAGAGAGTCCACTTGAATATCTTGGATCCAGATGAACATAAAATTTTAATTATTTGAGACAAGTTGGAACATTCAACCTACAAAGCAATAGTTACGATGATGTATCTGTTTTTATGGGGTGATAAATTCATCATAGGAGCCTAAGGGCCTTGAATCCAAAATGGATAAATAGGAGACTTGGTAAAAATCTTAGTCATGAAATTGGCTGGTTTGAATTGGCAGGGATACAGAGCTTAGAATGAGGGAAGATTTTAGCGCAGAGCAGCCTGGTGATCCAGGAAAAAGAGAAAATATGACTTGCAAGGTGAAAGACATGAAGTACCATGATAAAGCTGCATATGCCTAGAGTGAGGCAAAGCTCCTTCCCCCATCCCAGGAGCATGAATCAGCCTCTTCCATACCGCAAGGGGCTCAGCACTGGGACTGGCAATGCAGCTGAGTTTCCACAGCCATGGATTTGAAGAGAAGTGAGGAAGCTGCAGCTCGTGGGCCTGGATGTTTGTTTCCCACAGCCAGCATTTGAGTGTTTCTTTCCACAAGGTTATCCTTAGGATCTCTGCGTGCCCTAAAGGGCCAAAGATGCTTGGAAGGCCTCTTATGGGGGAAGGAATGGAGAGAGTGCTGTGCTTTGCTGTCACAATCTGTTGCACAGCAAGGTAAAAAACATTTTAGGGCACTGAGTTGCCTGAAATACAATAAAAAGTATGATAAACTCCAAAGAGTACATTTTACAGTTAAAACTCCTCAGAAGGTAACTGTGATAAAAGCAGTGTTACCTAGCCCCCAGACTTGCTTTTGTCTTCCCTGTTACTGTGGAAATATGACTCACAAAGCATGTCTGTGCATAAGGTTTAATTGACAGTGGAGGGAAACTGTAAGTGAAACTATGTATGTAGGAAGTGTTGGGTATAACTTAAAAAAGACATCTTGAGAAGAACAGAGCAATGTCTAGAATAATGTATTGACTTTTCAAATTACACTTCTCCATAGCAAACTCAAGGAGCACATACATGTTTAAGAGATAGTTTCTATATGCTCAGTTGCTTTGAATTCCCTGGAAATATCTGTGCCAGTTAGCAAAACATTACATATCCTACGAGTAACAAAGTAGGGGTTTATATATTCACCTCACAAAATTCTCAAATTGCTTCAACAATTTGGTAAACCTTCTTTTTCTCCTCTACCATGATGTTTTAGGTCGTACTATAAACAGAAAACCTTTCCAAACAACAGGGATGTACCAAAATGTTGCAAGTTTCTTTATGCTGCCTCTGAAGTTTTGTACTTTGAAACAGGGTTAAAACAAACAAGAAATGACAAGATGAGCAACAGATAGAGAATTAGTAGATATCAGAACAAGAGAACTGGCTTGGAATACCACAGATAAGGGGAATTAGCAGTAAAATGTTGATACAGGAATAGTTTCATTTTCTGATGTTCAACAAAATGCTTTGTTCAAATATATTAAGTTTTAGTCATTTTAAAACATCTTTGAAAGAAATATATCTCTATTATTTCTTTTTAAAATATGCTTTTAACCTTACCTCCAATAAATGAAATCAAGTTTAGAAGGAAATCAACAAAAATTCTTTTCCCCCATCTATCTCCTTTTCATTCTTCCTCTATTTTTTTTTTTAAGGGAAAAAATAAACTGGCACTGAAAGGGGAGCTAAGATATTTGGGAAAGATAGATTTTGTTAATTTAAGGGAAGTTTGACCTCTTTTTACTGACCTCTTAAAAAATAGAAGATAAAACCAAAATACTTTCTCAGAAAACATTCCACAGAATTATTTTAAAAGTCTAAACCTTTTTATCTATGTTAAACCTTTTTATCTATGAATTTGTCTAAAGGAGTTCTCTGCATCACTCCAGATTTTCTATTTCCTTGTTTCAAGTCCTGCTGCATTATTTCTTCTGTATATTTAAAATGCAAGCAGCAGTTAGAGCTTGTCCTCCTACCCACCCCACACTGCAGAAGGACAGAGGGAAGGAGCAGCAGAAATCAAAAATGAGGGGGAGAAATAGGAAATGAACTACAGAAGTGAGACAGAGGTAAGTGAAGATTGTTACTGATCCTTTCCCACACGCCTTTGCTACACAGAGAGGGGATCAGGATGATTCCAGAGCTCTGCAGTTCCTTTGCTAGGCCCTGACCAGGCAACTCTGAAGGCATTAAAGCTTCCCTGAGAACCATGGCAGCCACAGGATCCACAGGAGCAGCATGAGCTCAGGCCCAAGATTCAAACTGATTTCACTGCCACAATCACTCCTTACATCAATTGTTTCATCCTCCTCAGAATGTGTCTTTGATCTGCATAGGTGTGATAAAAATTTGGATTGAACTTGTTTATAACATTTGATTTGAATTTGATTGATTGCCTGATTGATCGTCTATTGAGGTACCATTAATAAAATCAGGTTGTAAAACGTGTCAGGTGAAAAACAACCAGCCTCTTCAGCCAGCAGATATTTTTCCTCTGGTTTTTCGGCTATGTTTGTGGCTGGGACTCCTAAGAAGACAGATCTCCACATTCTTTAAATTTCTGACATTCCAAACACATCCTGGAATAATACTGAACCGCTGAAATTTATGACAGATGTCCACAATTGAGAAGCTATTTCTGTGTGCATCATCCCCAGTGTACAGGATTTCATTTGGAATTGATTTGACATTGATATTGCACCCCACTCTATAAATGCACAGAGCTCTGAGGCTGTGCTTATGCCAAGTTTATGCCAGCACATCCCCACTCCCCAAAAGGTGTTACTTCAGCTGTGTCACAAACTACAGAAATCACCTTCTCCTAAGGAAGTTTCATCATGGGAAGACACAGAGGAGGTAAAATGCTGGTCCTACTGACTTCAGTGGATTCAGGATTCAGTTTCCGAAAGTCCAGTTTTTCACCAGAGAACCAAGATCTCTGCTCCAGAGAGAGCTTAAACAAGTTTTGTTTTTAGCACAATCTTCAGTCCAATGGGGATGGAAAAAAAATATTTGAGATTCATCTACCAGTGACTCTTGAGCTAAGCTGCTCACAGCTGAATGATGACACAAGCTGGCTGTTTGCCCAGCATTTTTAAGCATTCTTCTACTTTCTATCTAAAAGCTGTGAGTGGTACAGGAAGGGATACTAATCTAAATATCATGGGAATTATTTTCAAGACATCTTTCTAGAGAAAAGAGCAGATCTTGAACGTTCTCAGCCCTTCTAACTAATGTGTCAGAAAATGTACTACAGACAAACCCAACCCAGGCACAAAACCTTCATAGCTTGGTAGCCACGTCTTTTGTGCTCTTGTACTTAAAGCTTTTATTGGTCTTCACACTATGGAGGAAAGAAACCAGTCCTTTCTTCCACAGCAATGTGACCAGACCTGGCTTTGCTAGAGCATGATGGCCAGGAGAGAAAGGAAGAGTTAAAAATTCTGATGTCTCCCATGATTACCACCAGATTTGTGGCACTGCAGTGCACTGGGACCCTTCACTGCCTGCATTTTCCCCCTTCTGCCACAGAAACACTGTACATCCACTTCACACAGGGTTTTGCCCATCAGTGAAAAGCCAACTAAAGTAAGGGAAATCTCACAAAGCAAACTACACATTTCTCATTTCTTTGGCAAAGGACTTTCAATGCCAGAGGATTTCAATATTGTGTATGGATTAGGTGGCTTGGGGGAAAGGTGAGGAAGAGTGACACTGGCAGATGAGCCTTTTTTATTTCCCATTTTCTCCTTCAGCTACCTTAATCTTTGCTTGCTCCAGATAGAGTGAGAGCAGTAACTGAGAGGCCAGTGTTTTCTGTCAGAGGTTGTAACTTAGCAGAGGCTGCTGCCAGCACAGAAAATACAAAAAGGAAACATGGAGAAGTAGAAACTCTGCCTTATTAGAGCACACGTTAATGATCTATACTTAAAACAAAAGGACAGACAACTTCCCTGTTCCAGCTGCTGACAAAGAAGAGATAAGACTGTGGAAATGATGGGCACTTGTAGATCTCTGAGCCCTGAGTTCATACAACCATCTTGCTCTTCCCTACAGCTGCATCTCATGCCTCAGTAACAACCAGCACCATCAGGGAAATCCCAGGGAATACTGGCTGCCCGTGGGCAGCAGGGTACATGAAGAGCCTCTCCCTCTACAGAATCAGATATTCTTCAGTTTGCAGGACCCCCTTGCCATCCTCTGCCTCTGAAGAGGTTCAGCTCAGCACCTGTAAAGGTCATTGGTTACAGTGTGTGGGGATGGATATGCACCTGTGAGCTCTGCTATCACCTTCCTCACAGGAAAGAGAACAATTCAGCCTGAGTATCAATGACATGAGAGAAATGGAGGGATTACTAAGAACCAGCACTGGCCAAGGAAGACATGTACCCAAGCACCTGGTGGTGCTCACAAAATTAATACCAAGACTGAGACTCGCTCCTGTGGGCAGCAGCAGCTTCACACCACCTCAGAAATGCAAACCAAGTTCAGGCTGAGCTCCTCTGACACACCTTTGCATTGCCAGAAAGGAAGAAAGAAGCCTTCATGTTAAATGCTCAAATTGCTTGTCAGGCAATAAATACAGCTAATGTTTATCTTGCCCTCTGTGTTAGGAACATATACAGCAGGACAAACACTAAAATATGCAGCAGAACTAAATCTGTATGGTAAGCTTATTTCATCAAATAAACAATTCCTCCTGCTAAAGGAGCTAGGAAATATCGAGTATAAGCTATTATTTCCTAAGCCTATATATTTTCTGTGATGACTCTCCCTGTATTTTTTGCTGTCTACTGTCTCTCACAGTGCCCCAACATTTCCCTGTCACCAGGGAACAGTTCTCATCACATGACTTAGATAATCAATTGCCTGGAAGAGACAGGAAAAAAAAAACCCTCAGTATCAAGAATTTACCAGAAAAATAGACTGAAACAGGCTTATAAAAGGGGTTTTGCACAGATGTTTGTAGTCAAGGTTGGTTAATGGAAACTTTGCACAAGGTCAGATTCTAATGAAGAAATTGCTTTCCATGCCATGCTCCCTCAGCCCTGCCTGAATATATGGGCTTGGAAAGTGGTGCAAGCAAAGGCACCTTATTTTTAAACACACTGAATAAAGTTGACTTTATTAATATTAATTATCTTATAAAATGTGTGAATAGTAAATTTTAGCTGTGTCAGTTGATTTAGCTCAAGTGAAGCCAGCCAGAGCTCCATGGATGACTAAATGATTCACTACATTTTGTACGTGCTCTAGGAAAATCTAATTGGGTTACCTTTTCTTAAATGTCTTGTGTGATATCTACAACCACGGGGTCCAGATGACTCAGAAAATATGTATGCTGTGGAGTTCAGAGAAGTTAGTGAGAACTCCTGAATTTCCTAGATTTCTGCTGCCATCTGCTTGCCAGAGCCTTACTTATCATGCACGCTGCAAAAGTGAATTCTGCATGCTCCAGGTTGTGGCTTTAGTAAATCAGCTCTAAAATCTCAGCTGAAGCTGCTGAAAAATAAACCCACAGGGATTCAAACTGCCAAATCGACTCTGTCCCACCTCTGGGTATTGATAGGGCTCACCATGCTAAAAAGAGCAATGTAAAACAGCAGGAATTATCACAGAACAGTAACAGCAGTTTCCCCATAGGGATAAACCCCAGCACTGCCCATTCCTCTCACACACATTTCCCCTTTTAAGTTAAATTCTTATCAAATTACAGATCCCCTCTGCTGATCAATATTTATCTGCCAGGACAATAACAGACATGGAGTTAATCATTTACTCGTACTAACTCACTTCTGTGGTGAAAATGGAAGCTTGCAGAACCACACCTACCTGAAAGGGGATGATTTGATGAGTGAATTACGAATAGAGGCAGGAGGATTTTTGCCCAATAAGCAGTGTGCCCTTTGCCTGACCAGCAGCAACCAATGAACAAATGAAGCCCCTGTCTGGCACCACCTGTGTTTGCAAAGAGCAGTCCAGAAGAGTTTTAGCTGGCACACAAAAGCTGCTGGTCATTGACTCATGGGTTTTGTTCAGTGGCTGTAACACAGCTCTATTTATTTATACCCTTTCCAGGCCTGGCCTCTTCTCTACACTGCTCTAAAATGCTGAGGGGAGACTGTTAAACTGCTCTGCATCTGATCTCTGTTGTACAGCTCATTTCAATGCATGACATTCCCAAGTGAATTTGCATGGAAGGCAAAATCTAAATATGTACAAAGCAATATATATATCTGCACACTCAGACTTATCACGTAGATGTTCAAACCCCCTCTCCCTGGTGGTGGAACATGAAAAGACACAGAGACATCCTGGCTCTGCCCATCCCACACAAGCCCAGGCAGGTGCAGCCCACGCTCAGCATGCACGATTACACTCCTGCACTTCTTCCAATCCAGCAGTTCTGCAGCCCTCTCCAACCTCCCTGTGAATGCCTTTCTTCTCCAGCCCTTCATCCTTCCCTCCACACCTGAGAAAACAGCAATACTAACCCCCAAGTGTGGTACAAACCTTTGTTGGTAACTTCCCAAGAAATTTCAAAGAGCAACAAATCCTCCACGGGCAGGTCTTCATCCTCACACTGAGGAAGCCCATTCAGAGATGTCATGGACAGGGATCTCCCCAGTGGCATTTTCTTCAGTCCTTGAGTGCTCACCACAGAGGCCACAGCAGTCAGCAAAGGTCCAGGTCCCGTGGCAGTGCTCTGCAGTTCTGGTTAGAGCAGTCTGCCTGTGTGCTGGGATCCCAGGAGAAAATTATTCAGATAGCTGGGAGCTAATGGGTTTAAACTGTCTGACCACCAGCATTAAATTGGCTCAGTGAAATCCTCAGGGCTTGAGAAGCAGCTGCTGCGAGAGGTAAGAATTTAAGACTGACCTGAGAAAGGTCTCAACTGTTTTGGGGCCAGAGCTCTTTCTTTTTCTTCTCTCAGAGGGAGGTAAAAAATGGTTTTGAGCTCCTGAGCCACAGCATTCAGTATCCACCAGCACCTCAGGAACAGTTGACATTGGACTGTTGTAAAGTCAGCACCGCCCTGAGCCAACTCCAACAGGGAGGACACTTTGAGTTCACCACCTGACCTGAGTCCTGAGCCCAGCCCCTGAGTCCTCCCCTCGAGATACACCCTCCCCTTACACCCCCGGAGTTTTCCTACCTGCTGGCCATCTGCAGGAGTTAGAGTAGACTCATTTTACACGATGTGTCTCAGGTCCCTCGCCAGGTTAAATGCTGTCACCTCTTCTTTTTCAGTTCAGCAGTCTGTAAGCCCGAGTTTACCTCATCTCCTACCTCCACAATTATCTCCAGCTCTGTTTTTCAGGACTCTGCAGCAGCTGTCGGCTGTTTTAGCAGCTCTGCAGCCCAGCCAGCTTTTGCAGAGCTACAAAGGCTCTACCCCTGTTTTGGCATGCACTCTGCCCCTCTTTGCGGTTCTGTCCCTGATTTTCCACCTGGTTGTTTTTTGTCTATGCCACAGGTCTTTCCTGGCCTCTGGGCCTGTATCCTCCACCCAGGGAGCCTAGTGAGTACTAAGTCAGGACACAGCATGCCCTGTCTTCTCCGGGACAGAGCTGGGATGCTGCAAGCAATGAACACACATCTACAGAGGTGCTGGTCCCTAACTCACAGCCTGAGCTCCTCACAGCTCCCCAGAGCAGCTGCCTGCTTGCTAGATGCTTATATTACACATCTGGTTGAGAAGCCAGTGCTTCTGGAACAGCTGTGTGAGCTGAATCTGATTCTGAGCTTAGAGCACAACGTGCCCAAACCCACAGTTCAGCAGGGAGCAAATCTCCAGCTCAAGGACATCTCTGGTACCGTGGAGAATACCACTGTACCAGCAGGCATAGAGGGAAAGGCTCTGAGCTCACCTAAGGCAAAACAAGTCCAAGACAATTGGTTTAGGAGACAGGCATCAGCACAGAAGTCTCTTAGACATAATACATAATGCATGGCATAGCTAAACCTGCCTTAAAGACTACCTACCCCTCAAAAGACTTGCTCTTCCACTTCCACACTCTGTGTCCTCTCTGCATTCATGGCAGTCAGACCCATCCCTGAGCTGGCGCATACGGCTCACTGAAAAAACCTAAGGGTGCAGATTGCAGATTTAATAACTAGAGCTGTCTCAGAAAAGAGCCAGGTAAGAGGCCAGGGAAAGATTCAGGGGTTTATTGGCTGAGTGTCATTTTGTCTCAATAGTTTGAGTTGCTGTATTTACCAGTTTCTAAAAGGCCTGGCTGAGAATTATTATTTTTGGAGCAGCTTTGGCTTTTACTGCCTGGAGTAGGTAGGAAACCAGATCATCCCATAGCTAAAAAAAAAGTTATTAAAAAGAAAAACCAGTAATACCTTAAGGCTCACTTAATTTCTGAATGAATCTGCCCAAGTCACACTTCCGTACTTTTCCTGGGACATTCATGCTGAGGGTGAGGCCTAAAGCTGCCAAGGTACATGAAGGCCACCTCAGGTGAGGAGTGGGGAACACAGAACAAAGCAGCTGACCAGTCCATCCCCATCCCACAGCTTTTCCTTGCTCTGTGTAAATGAACACACAGCAAAACTTCTCATTTTAAAGGAGACAGGGGGTGCAGTGAACCCCTTCACCCCTCACTGAGCGCACCGAGAGCGGTCACCCTCACTGTAGGTAAATACCAGGAGCTGCAGCTCCCCGAGGGAAACCTGACAGATCTGGGGGTGTGGGGGCCCATCCCCACTGCTGGCTGGGGACCACTGAGCTCTTCACACAGCTCTCAAGGTGCTGAAATCAACACTGTTCACATCAGCCACCTCTCCAGGGACCACAAAATCACAGAATGGTCTGGGTTGGAAGAGACCTTAAAGCCCATCTCATTCCACCCCCTGCCATGGGCAGGGACACCTGCCACTATCCCAGGTTGCTCAGAGCCCCATCCAGCCTGGCCTTGGACACTGCCAGGGATGGGGCAGCCACAGCTTCTCTGGGCACCCTGTGCCAGGGCCTTTCAGCTTAAATCCATCACCCCTTTTCCTGTCATTCCAGGCCATTGTAAAAAGTCCCTTTGCAGCTCTCTTGTAGCGTCCTTTCAGTCCATAATAAAGTCACCCGAGAGCCTCCTCCAGGCTGAACATTCCCAGTTCTCAGCCTTTCCTCAAGGAGAGGTGTTCCATCCCTCTAAAAATACCCTCTAGTAGTGATGCCAGATAACCAGTGGCACTGGCTCACTGACACATCACTGTTCCTAAGCATTCAGAAGACTGAAAAACATGCAAATAATTTTACAACAATGAACTAAAGTTGTAGCAGCAAATTTTTCAAGCTCCTCACATAGCCTGTGTTTTTCAGGTTCTTGAGTGTCACGTTTTTCCAGCTTCTGTTTGTAATAAGATGATAATTCTTTTACTCTTTGAATTCCTTAAACCTCAGTGAATGAGTTAAAAAGAATGGTCAGATACCATGAGATAATTTCACAAGCACTGGCAATGCCATCCTTGAGTGAATCTGGGAGTAACTCAATTTTGGCAGTTTGGAGATAATGGAGTTCTTAACTGATAAAAAATGCTTAGTAGCACAGTGAACATCAGCACTCCTTCGTATTCTGAGTACATTTGATTTTATGCAATCTGCATGTCTGAAAGAAGGAGGGGTTTTTTTTCACACAATGCCGTCCCAAATTCCTGCCTTTCTGTTATTAGTGAGAGAAAAGGATCTGAAGTGCCCACAAAAGGGGAGCTCCAACAGATAGTCCAGAAACTTTCATCCCTGCAAAGGCTCTTAATTGCTAGAGAGTAAAGGGCACTATTCATTATATTTATGACCTGCAAGGATTAATTGCAGGATATCTGGGGTGCAGCTGGAGTTATCTGGGTTTAGGGCCATAAAGGAGGTCGTGTGTCTCTGTGCACATACAGTAAAGACAAAATAAAAGCTCTTCAGAAGAAAAGCTGTATTCTGACATTAAGAAGGGTAATCTTTAGCTGTCCTCCATGTGAAGTGCAGTGAGGTGCAAGTGCTGAAAGAGACACTCTGCTGCCACTAGAACAATGTGTCATTTTTGTCACAGAGGCAGGAAAGATTGTGAATATGATCAAGCAATTTGCTCCTTTTTCACCAAACAGAGGCCAGCTGCTGAAGTGGAGAGATGGAAACATACCAGAAAGACTAGTTTTTAAAATATAACATTGATTAAAATATTTCCCAGAAATCTGGAAACCAGGGAAACTTGTTTTCAGTCCAGCCTAACTTCTCATATTGTTCTTATCACAAACTATACAGATGCCCTTTGGTAACACATTATTCATTCTGTTGCAGTTCTGCCAGACACCAGTTGTTACCCCACCAAATTCTTTTTCAGCCCACAGAAGTGAAATAATTTTGTTTGCAAGAATACTGGACAATAAGAAGGCTGAGTTTGCAAGGTCTTTGAAGAGAAATTTACAAAGTGTGTATTGTTTTTCCCAAATTTCCTAGAGTTCTCTGGAGAGAGCAATGCAGAGATGATACTGTGCACTCTGCCCTTTCTAAATCTGATTTTGAAACTGTTACCTCTAGGACGTTGTCTTGTCTGCACACTTTGATCCAACTCCTATTTAGGTAGAGCACAGTTTTCTGCAAAAACTAACTCAGTGTATCACCCCAGGAAGTGAGTTGTGGATGTTGTCTTCATACCACTCTCCTTCCACAAGAACCACTCCAGACAACCTTTTTTTCTTGGAATATCAACCCCAGTCTCCCTGGCTGCAAGTGAGAAGGTGCCTGTAGGGGAAGAAACACTCTCCATGTGTGGAAGTTTAAGAGGAGATAATTATCTAGGACTGGCTTGCTCTGAACAGAACTGTGGTTTCCAGGTTTGCCTAAATTAACTGTGGGGGAAAAAAATCAGTCATGGATGTTAAAAATGCTCGTAGACACTGAGTCAAATTTGAGAGGAGGAAAAGACAGAGGTTTGTAACAGTCAGTGATGCACACACACTGTACTTGTGATACAGAGCAGCAGGTGGCACTGACGGCATTCACATGAGTTCTCCAGTGTCCCTGTCGTTTTGTCATGGCAGGGTTTAGGGAAGATCGGGGAGGGGCCCAGAAGTGCTCTAGGGACACCCCTCATTGCCTGCCTGGCAGCAAGTTCACCTCAATTCTCGCTGAGAAGTGATGGCCTCTGCTCCTGCCCTGTCCATGCAAGGCCAAAAAATGCTCCAAATCTCCCACAAGTGGAGAATTTTACTTCCAGTTAGAGGACAGGCATGTGGAGTATTCCTGTGAAACAGCCAGGAGGAGAAGGGGCTGCAAAACATTTGATGGGATACAGTGGATTTTTCTCAGTGACACCTGGAATGTTCTGCCCCAAATTAGGAATTTGGGAGTGTATGGACTCCAGGACACACCAAACCAAAGACATTCCAGTCAGCTGGTCTGAGAGGCTGACATTCCCAGCTCTGCAGAATATTTTGACCTCTGCTGTTTCATCCAGGAGTGACAAGAAGAGCCATCCTGCAAATACCAGCTTGCCATGGGCAAATTTAAGGTTAATCTTTTTGGACTTGGCTTTGGAAAATTATGCCAGAGTAGCTTGGCCACTAAGCTGAATCCTGCAACTTGGACAAGCATCAGAATGCCACCATCCTGTTTAAAGTTCAAAATAAATGCTGTGATGAGCAGGCATCCCTCTGAGGGACAGGATGGCTCAATGCATAATCCATGATACAATTCATGTAATGCCGTTTTCCCATATGAGCAGAGATTTGGGAGTATTCCCTTTTGAATAGGAATTGCACCTGAAGTGATCTCCTGGCAAAGGAAGGACATTCTTGAAGAGGGAGAAGTGTCCCTGTCCATATCTCCAGGCAGGCACTAGGCATAAGAGACTAAAAAAATCACACTAATTTTACTGGGAAAATAAATGCACAGGCACATGCAAACAATTTCTGAGAGACCAAGATTTTCTGTGTGATGTCTGATTTATAACTTGAAAAATAAAATGTAAGACTCATATACTGTATTGCCTCTTTTCTACTGTTCAGTGCCATGCCCCCACCTATAATCAGACTCATGTACAAAGACACAAACACTTTCATAGATATACACAAGTATTTGCTGTGATAATAATTAATTTTCTGAGGTCAGCACAATGTTTGTATCATATTTAGCATGTGAATTTGTCAGTATGTTGCTGTAACTTATACTTTCTCCTTAACTAAAAGTTGTAATCGCAGAGAGATGGAAGCCTCACTTGCTTAATATCATAAAATCATGGAATGGTTTGGGTTGAAGGGGACCTGCCATGGGCAGGGACATTCTCCATTATCCCAGGGTGCTCCAAGCCCCATCCAACCTGGCCTTAGACACTTCCAGAGATGGGGCAGCCGCAGCTTCTCTGGACACCCTGTACCAGGGCCTCACCACCCTAATATCCAGCTTAAACCTTCTTTCTGTTGGTGTGAAGCCATTCCCCCTTGTCCTGTCACTATCTGCTCTTGTAAATATCTGCTCTGGAAGTTTCTGGTTTTGTCCTGACTCCTTTGCTTACAATATTTCTTTTTCCTTTCTGTTACATCAAAGTCAAGACTTGATTTTTGTTGAGATTTTGGGCGTTAATTTTTTTGGTTGGGTTGGCATATTTTTTTCCTGTTAAAAGGCTCAGACTAGGTATGAATTCTTTTTACATCTGTTATCTTGACTGACCTTGGAGGAATTGCTGTCAGGGCTGGCAGCAAGTGGTCACTGCATCTTTTACCTCTCTGGCTGCAAACCAAGGTTTCTAAGCTTTGAAAGACTATGCTGCAAACAGAGGTGCAGTGCTGAAAGAGGCATCTCCTTTCATTCAGCTGTGGAAGTAGAGTGAAGACTTTATAAAACAAACAGGTTTATGCCATGATAACCATTCAGATTAAAATTAAACATATTAAAATTTATCCCCATTCAACAAACCACTTAAGCATAAATCCTACTCTGTGCAATAGTGGCACTTGAGCTAAGGTCAGTGTGGTCTTCTTTTCTGCCTCCTTGAGAGCCACTCTACTGACTTGGATGCCCTTGAAGTATATAAAAAACAAATGCTCTTCTAGACTGATCTTCAGTCAGAGTAGCAGGGTATCAGGGACTCTGCTACTGTGGGAAGGAAAATTAAGTTGGATGTGGTTCCTAGACTGATTCCCAGTCTAGGATACTGGGAGAGTATTCCAGTAACTACTACTGGTGGAGACTGCTGAGTGAACAGAGACTTGGGAAATATTTAATTTCTGTCTTATTGCCCAAAATACAGAATTAGCATCACAGACGAAGCCCTATCTCAAGAAAAGAAATTTTTGCTTCCTTCTGTATATTCACTTAGCATATCTCACAGAGCAAGAATTATCAATATTCCCTTCCAGAATTCAGTGCTATTTTGACAGATTTTTCTGTTGGTTGTTTTTTTGGTTTTTTTTTTTTGTTTGTTTGTTTGTTTGTTTTTACCTCAGGTATTGAATGGATAAACACACCTAAACAATGTTAGAGAGCTATTAAAGAGAAGATGATGAAGAAGAAGGTATTTACTCAGAAATCTTACTTTGTGTACCTACTGCCTGGTCCTTGTTGCTTATGTTTGCAGGTAAATTATTCATTTCAGACACTGAGCAAATCCAGCCCTCCTGAGCCTGACCTCTCCGACAGACCATTCTAAGTTAATGATTTGCACAACTCCCTTGCTGGCACAGAATAACAACTCACACAGCAATGGTATCTTAGGAGCAGTTTATAAAAATGTAGTACACCACAGGGACTGGTGTGGATTTTAGGAAGGCAGGCCCTGGCTACTATACTCTGAAAGGCTTTGGAAGCTTTGCCTTGCATAAGGTTGGATTCACACACATGCATTAGGGAACTGTTTACCAAAGAAAGAAATGCCCAAAATTAGACATTGCCCTGGGAGGTGACAGGAGCACAGTGTAAGGATCTGACTCCTAAATGTTTCTGGGCTACTCATCACACTGACATCAAGGACTTCAGCATCCACATTGCACTGAGAGTTTGTGGCTTAACTGTTCTGAGTTACACCTGTAAATCAGGGGAAATAGCATTTCTTTGCAGCACAAGGCTAACATGAAATGTGTAAATACAAGGTAACAGGAAATCAGTGAGCAACTGAAGTCACCTACTTACCATAAACCACAGTTCTAAGTTACCTGTTATTAAAGTCACATAAGCACTACAAGTCTTCAAAATACATTTATAAAACTTTTTCATCCCTCTGCAGCTATGTGTTCTTTTTAACACTGTTTCATTGCTTAAACGTGCCTTCAATTCCCTGCCCCAACTTTATCCTTTGACTAATAAAAAAGTACATGATTTAACATTCAAAGTCAGTAAAATCCCTTGTGTCTGTTGTTTATCAACATGTACATTTGCAGGGTAATCAGATTGAGTTTCTGCTCTGTAGCCAGTGTTTGAGCACCTGCAAATGCAAAGGGGTCCAGAGCCCTGTGGCAATTAAAATAAAATTACTGATCTTACCCTGTGAGTGAGCAGAGGAGGTTGTCCTGTTTTCTGAATTGTTTTGAAGTGTTTCTTTTTGCTGACTGCACTACTCTATCCAACTGCACCACACTGTTCTCTGTTGGACCCCGGAGTGCCCAAGGTACCTCTTGACACACAGGAACGTGGCTAAAAACCTGTATTGCCTTTCTTGCGATAAAACAAGAAAAAAGTTCATGTATACATGGCCTGGACAAACAAAGCATACAGAAGATAAACATGAGCCTATTATATTTGGATAAAAACCCACAGATTATTGTCCTATAGCAATATTGCTATTTAGGAATTTATATGGTTGATATAAGACTGAATTGTGGATAGACTCCAAGTAACATGAGGTGACAGGCTGGTATTGTATAAACACACACAGGGAAGCTATTCTACAGCCATGCAGCTGCAAAGATAAAATATTGTGTGTGGTAAGATTCCTAAGAGAAAATAATCACAATATCATTGATGAACTTGCATAGAGCTTACAAACATCAGCGGATGCAAATAGCTGAAGAGCCTATTTATAAAAGCTTAAAATCCACTAACCTAGGATACTTATTGCTATTTAACAATTTTGAACTAATCCTCCATAACACCCAGGATGCCTATTCACTGCTGCCTAAATTTTTTAGAATTTTCCTTCGTGATGTCATATCCCCAGAAGCAGAAGTTGAAAAAAAAGGAAAAGTAGAAAGAAAAGGATACTACAGTGAGGTTGCTGATGTGCAAGAAAAGTTCTCACCGTGCAAGCCATTTTTTTCGTCATTCTTTCAGTTCCCTCCTTCACCTGTATCCACTTAGTTTTTTAACAGAACAGATTTTGTCATGAGCTCTGTGCTTGCTTAATGTCTAGGCACTGAAGATGTTGTTAAGTCTGTCATCACTAACAAAAAAAACCTCCCCAGTGCATTTGGAGGGCATTGAAGCAGCTGATAGAACCCTGATGTATGTTCAAAATGTACCTTTGGGTCTCAGTTTGCCAACCACAGAACAAGGTCTGATCCTATATTCTAATGAGTGAGGATGCAATCAGTGAGAAATCCTGTTTACTGTAGGCAGATCTTCAAAAATCAGTATGTAAACCACCAGAAGGGGAAAGGGTCCACTCCCTGTTCCCTGAGACAGCTGATGCCTCTGCATGCACATCACTCAAGAATCCTGCAAGATAAGGTCCCATAATACAACTTTGAATTACTACATTGACTGAGAAGGAGTGTAAGAACAAAGCCAGGAAGGAACTGTGCAAGGTTCCTGTACTAAATGTGCTCAGGTGAATTTTCCTAATGGCTGTGTCCTGAAAAGAGCAGCACCTTGTGCCATGTACCTCCTAAATCCAGCTGATCATGAACAGTTCTGAGCAGGAACTTTAATCCACCAGGTGTGGAAAGCTTTCCAGTAACATCTCCTCACCAAGCTAGCAAAGTAGAAAACACAATTTTTTCCCTCCTATTGGCAAAGAAGTCTGGAATTCAGCCTGTAACTAAGAATAAAACATCTGCCAAGGTCTCCCTGGGATACCCTTTGTAAATAATGCTGCCAGCAGCATCCCATGCATATTTCAGTAACTACATGATCCTTACTGAATCACAGAAGTTAACCTGCAATGTAACAACACTTGCATGATCTTTCCTTTTAAAAGGTAATACAGAAATTAAGCTATGTGCTTGTGAAAGTGTTTTAGTCCAATATCTAAAGCATTTTAGTACAGATAGAAAAGAGCTTTAAATTACTCCAGTGTAGTCTCAGACCATTTGTTATGAAACAAAACTTAAGAGGCCCCACAAGACAGATGGATTTGATGCTGTCTGTCCCCTGGACATTCAGGTTGAGCAGTTCTATTTTATGGTTAATATTTACTCCATAATGGTAAGTAATTAAGAAATAAACTTTAGGACTTTTTTTTCAATCTGCTTCCCCTCCAAGTATATAAAGACTTTAACAATCCTGCTGAAATTTAGAGATTTAAAATCCAACTTGGCTTGTTTAATAAACGAGACTGAAACCACAACATTCCAGTCTAAAGTCCAGAAAAAAAACGTTGAATTTTGGATAATCAAATAGAAAATAATATTGTTTATCAAATTATAAGAACTAGACACAATTAACAAGCAAAGAGTTTAATCCAAAAGAGAGAAGGATCTATGGGACTCTTTCTATGCCACTGGCATACAGAACCTTATAGTTAGCGTATTTTTGGCTGGTGGCACAGAGCTAAATTCTCACTCCATTTCGTCCACCCATCAGTGAAACTATGAAGTTCTCTGTCAGAAATCGGTCTGGGAATGAACCACACTCACTCAGCACCTGTGATGAGAAAAGCCTCACAGCAAGGTGCTGTTAGTGAAATCCACCAATTCACTCTTACTACTTTGTTTCCAACCTTTTAGAAGGACACATCAGTCCATGCTTCCATGCAGTCTGTGGCAAACACTAAAGGAGAATGCCAGAGTAAGGCAGGTCATTTACATACTGAACAGGTCACTCGGACAACCAAAGATGCCTGAAAATTGCTTTATTTGTTCGTCAGGTTTGTGCGTTGCAGCAAGCTAAGTTCAGCTACCATGGACAAAAGTCTGGAAGAACATTTCATGTTAACCATTAAGTTATATAGTGAGTAGAGCCCACATCTGCAAACAACATGCTGTTTTTCTATTGCTGGAGCCTAACATTCACAAGTTACAGATCCTTGATATCCTTCTGGACATTCCACAGTGTTTCCGCGCTCTTCCTCAGCTGGGCCACCTCATCGTCCTTCAGCTTTTGGTTGATGACACTCGTCAGGCCAGAGGCACTTAGGACAGAAGGAAGGCTCAAGAAGACATCATTCTCAATGCCATACATGCCCTGTCACAAACAAAAGAGGTCAGACACAGGCCTGCCACCACAGATCTGCGGTTGGTTTATGTTGCAGGGAACCTCCCCAGAGCAGAGCTCAAAAACCATTGTTTTACAACCTGCAGAAAAATTTCAGCCACGATGTATTCAAGAAAATAAATAGTAGAGAGCTGTTATGGACCAAATGCCTGGCAACACCAAACAGCTGATGGCAGAAACCCCACCTTCAAACCTCTCTCTCACTTTTAGTTCTACACAGCAAGGAGCTGAAAAGACTCAGACACAGGATTAGGACATGCCAAGAGAGGGAGCAGTTCTCCCTGCTCAGAGCCCTTGCTGCAGCAGAGGTTGTGGAGCTGGTACAGAACACATGCAGCCAGTGGTTCCCAGAAACACAGCTGGGCCTCCAACAAGTCTTCCACTTTTACACTGAAATTTCCTTTCAAGGAATCTGCATATGCCACACATGGCAAAGCTTCACACCAGGGTAGTTCTGCACAGAGAACTTTACTTTCAGCTCCATACTCGTGAGAGGAGCAGGCTAAGAGGTCAGCCTAGAAGAAACAGCAATAGTAAGCTGCCATTTGAAATTCAAAGTAGTATTTTACAAAGCTTCCTTCATTTAGCACCTTGCTAATTGAGGCTATTTAGCTTGTCCAGAACAATAAAATGAGCCAGAGTGACCAATTAGCCCCCCATTCTTACCTTTACCAGAGTAGCAACTGAGTGAACCCTGAACAGGTTCTTCAGTATGGTCTCACAGAGGTCAGCCACACTAAGGCCAATAGCCCAGTTTGTGTATCCCTTCAGTTTGATCACCTCGTAGGCACTAAGGAAACATTGAAATACAACTTCATTAAGATGTCTTCAAGCAAGTCACTGTAAAGTACAAGTCTTAAAACCAGTGAATGTTAGCCATTTAAAAATTTTCAAACTCCTGGAACACACTGTAAGTTTTAGAATTAAAATATCCAAGTTACGAGTTTCAACATTAGAGGATAAATCATAAAATCTACATTATTCCCTATGCATAATAAAGAATCCTGCTGTTCTCACAGGATTAGCTGAAAACCAAATTAGCTCCCATCTAGGAAGAGATCCTAGTGTTAAGTAGAAAACCACACCTATACCTGACAAGTTCTCTCCTTCAGTCAGGGGCATAATGGAATAGGCAAACATTTAGAGTCAAAGCACCATTACATCCTGAGGTTTTTAGCCGATATCTGCACACACCAGTGAGTGTACACTCATTTTACAAAAGAGTTAGCAACATGTAGTCAGCTGTACACAAGCTCTCCTGCATCCATGAACAGAATTTCCCCCAAATCCAACACTCTGCTCACAGAAACGTGTTACCTTTCCTGGGCTTGTGCCCTTTGAACAAAGTTACCCATTGAAGAAACTCCATGTGGGAAAACAAGCACCCACAGCTCCAGGTGCTCCAGCACCTGAGTGGGTTTGTTATGCAGTAACTTGTCTCCCTGCAGGATAACAAATCTTACCAGCTGAAATCCTGCATTTCTGCATTTAAAAAAGCAGCCCCACTCACTCAAGCAAACCTCTACCTAAGAGGGCATGAAAGCTGCACCAGAACAGAGGCAGAGTGCAGACAAACTGTTGTCAGCATGGCATCCATCCACATTATCCAAGAGATCATCATACCTTGCAACCACTTGCTTGTGGATCTCCTTCCAGTTCTCAGGATCACTGTCAGTTCCCATGGCAGGGTTCAGCTGCTGGAGGGAAACCCCTGCCACGTTCATTCCACTCCAAACAGCCACTGCAACAGAGGCAGGACATCAGTGTCAACAGCACCTGGCAATTCCCCCTCCACCTTTCCTAGCTAAAATAACTGGAAACAAAGCAGGAGCAGCCAGAATCACAACAATGGCTGAGGCAGGTTTTAAGTTTTTATTTAGCTACAGTTAAATCCGAGAACTCTGGGAGTCAAACATGATACAGTCTTAGTACTGGCACTTTAACAAATCACTTGAGACATGTGACAGCAGAACTTTCAGACCCTGGAAGTTTCTGAAGTCAGAAACATCAAATTCTAGTAAAAAGGCATATTTTAGCTACCCAGCCTTTTAGAATTGACTTTACTGAAAACTGTAGAGTTTGCAGTTTCACTAATCAGCATTAGGATTAGCCTTCAAGAAGTCTACTCTTATTTACACAAGTAAGAGGGTAGCAATAGGCAAACAGAGTATCAAGACAGGAATTTGCACTTCTCCCTGCATCCTGGAAGCTCAGAGGCAGGCTCAGTCTCTATTTCTGGGAAGTAAGCAGAAATTTGGAGTTACTTCAAAGCAAAAGCAGCTGTGACAATGACACAGGTTCAGCTCTGCATATGCTCAGCCAAACTCTGCTTTTATTGGTGTAAGGGCAGGCTACAATAACTGCTGCTGTTGATCAAACACTGTACTTTGATCAAATGCAATGGGACAATGCAGAGGTGGCTCCCTTAAAAATACACAGCATGAAAATATTAAGTAGTAACAATCTACATAAATGTTCTGCTGCAGCATTTCAGACTTGGAATACATGAACTGAATCAGGACAGATAAACTTCTTTGACTTCACATTTTAAAACTATCCTTGCTTTAAACAGCAAGGAGAAAAGTCACAAAATAAGGTAAGGGGTTAGCCTGCTAGAATAACAAGCTCTGCTATTGACCTAGCAAGTGCTGATACTGCTTTTAGAGGAGAACTGTGCTACAGGCTATGGAATGGTACTCCAAAAACTGAGGATAAAGAGAAGGAGCAAGCTGTAGCATTCACAACACAAGCTCACAAAATTGGCCTTTTCAGTTCAGGCTTTAATTGTACAATCACAATCAATTTATTAAATATGTGCAAGCAGAATTCCTGTACTTCTCTCAACTCTAATCTTCATAAAAATACAGCAAAGTACCAGTTACTCGAGCTCAACTGCAGCTGTTCCTTCAGAATCCTGTAACAAACCTCAGGCCTCAACCTCTGATATGGTATTGCTCATTCCCAGGGAGGTCAGAACTGCTCCTTACCACTGGAATCACCGTGCTCTCCCAAGATCCAGCCATGGCAGCTGCTTGGATGGATCCCAAGTCTCTCGGACATCAGATAACGGAATCTGGCCGTGTCCAGATTGCAGCCACTTCCAATCACACGGTGTTTTGGCAGCCCACTCAGCTTCCATGTGACATAGGTTAATATATCCACTGTAAGGAAAAGCATACATGGCAAATGAAACTCCACTCACACCGAGAAGGCTCCAATGATTACCTTACCGAGGGTAGCAAGGCAATCAGGAAGACTCAAAACACAGTCGTGCTCACTAGTCAAGGAATTTTGGATTTGGCTGTTTGGGGGATTAAAATGGATGCAGTGCTTGAAATTTTGAACAGTAGCGTGATGGGTCCTAAGAAAATTTCAGGAAGGTCTTTAGAGATTTGATTCCTACCAGCTAAAGTTGGACACACTTTTTTTTGGTCACAGTTAAAGCCCTAGAGCATTCAGAATTGGGACTGATCTCATGTGGCTAAAACATTTCAGCAATTTCCTGAATAATGCTCCCTCTTCCAGTTCACCATCACAACAATGGGTTAAACAATTTGCAGTCACAAGTCTGAGACTTACATACTCTTTGTAGTCTGTAATTCCTTCAGTTTAATTTCTTGATTTGTGCACTAAGCACTTTCTGCATCTACCACCTCTGCAGCATGAAAAGCCAGATGAGCAATGTGCTTCAGCTGCGTGTGTTTCTAAAAATACAGTTCTAGGAAAAAACCCAAAGCTAGGTAGGGCAGACAGAAGGATGTGAGCAGAGAGAAAAACCTCTAATCCACAGCTCAAAGCAGCAACAATAACCAGGCTGCAGGAATTGACTCCAACTCTGAGGAGGCAGGCGGTTCTCAGGAGGGAACACATTTGTATACACAAATGTATACACATTTGTATACATTTTTTTCTAAAATGTATCATTTGCTCAGCTCAGGCACCAAAGCACAGTTCACACCTCACAATGGCCATGTTCCCTACAGCTTCAGCTGGGGCGGGGAAGGGCATCAAGGTTACACCCCAAAAGTCCTTTCTCGTGGGCTCACAAAGACCTTCACTATATAAGACCAGTGGACAAAACTCCACACACTGAGAAAACAAAGAATTATAAAAATATTTCTGAAAAAGCAACAGGCAAGTCTCCTCCTGTGGCTGCTCTGCTGGAGAGAGGTCGACAGGTTGAATTCAGCCTTGCTAGAACAAGAACAGCCTGATGTTTGTCTCAGTTTGGTTTTCAGGTAAGTGCTTAAAACTGCTGCAAGTTACTGTATTTGCTCAGAACACTGACTAATTGTACACCAGCCAATTACTCAACTCTCAACAGAGCATGCACTGGTTCCACTCTGCCAGGTTATCTTTAAAATGAGTGTCACTTCATCACCACAGCTCTTCAGCACTGACTTCAGATGTTGAATTAAGCAAAGACAACCCTACAGAGACACCCTACAAAGCACACCAGAACATCTACAGTCACCTTTAGACATCCAAATATCCAAGCTGTCTCACTGCCATGAGATGCTTGCAAGTGAACACACAAATATGCATAATTTTCCTGTTTTAAATGAACTGTGGAGTACAGTCAGCCCTTGTTTCACTACAAGCTTCAGCATGCAAATTATTTTTCCTGAAAATATACCCACGACTATAGGGCAAGTTCTTCATGCTGAAAAACAGCCCTATCCTATCCAGACACAAAAGCTATCCATGAGAGATAAAAAATTTAAACTTCCTACTGCTTAAGCCAAAATACACAAAGAACTGAAGTATTTATCATAAAGCATTCTTTAAGATGGACTCCATGACAAGTTCTGAATGAAGAGAGCATCAGCAAGCACAGAGTAATTGTCTGTACTCTCAGATGTCCACAAAAATCTATTAAGTTTCAACAATTTGTATTTGAAGAGATTTTCTGAGAACTAACTAATGTTTTATCTTGTTGTCTTGGGTTATGGAACCAAAAATGTTGAAAGCAGTTGGGGAATTTATTTTTTTTTTTTTTTTTTTCCT
>VYXD01000013.1:105036-217778 GCA_013397195.1 Hylia prasina
ACTCTGTCAGGGTTTTCTGGGCTTTTTGTTTGTTTGTTTGCTTGTCTCTTTGTACTATTACATTTGTATTTTTAATATTACCAGTAAAAGAACTGTTATTCCTATTCTCAGATCTTTGCTTGAAAGCCCTTAATTGCAAAATTATAATAATTTGGAAGGAGGAGGGGTTACACTCTCCATTCCAAGGAAACTCCAGCTTTCCCTAGCAGATACTTGTCTTCTAAACCAAGATACTTGTCAAACAAACTTCATAAGTATTTAGGAAAGACTGCCTTACCAGGATTGGAAACCACCAGGATGATGCAGTTGGGGCTGTACTTGACAATCTGAGGAATGATGAATTTGAAGACATTCACATTCCTCTGCACCAGGTTGAGCCGGCTCTCCCCCTCCTGCTGACGGACTCCTGCAGTCACCACCACGATCTTGGAATTGGCAGTGACACCATAGTCTAACCAGAGCACAGGGGAGAAAATACAGTGTGTTTAAAATAATTCCACTAATTCCAGTAGCATTGTGTTAATACAGGAGTTACAGGGAGCTTTTGCACTGTGCATTGCATTTAAACCCAAAAACATGAGACATCAGTTTGAAAGCCAGCACCACCTCATAACACTGACCTGATATATCAATATGTGGGTGTTGAGAGTACATTTAACCATTCTGACTCTTATTTCCACTATGAAAATAATACTATTTCTTCTGCATAGGTTTCACTAAAATCAATTTTACTAAACAAGCCCCGAATTGTAAAGAGATATAAGAGAGAGCCCAGCTTAAGAGCCACTTCCATTATGGTGTTCATCTGAACTCACCCCAACACACACATTTCATCTTTTCCAATGCCAAATCCTAAGAGTTCTTTAGGACTGCACAACAAATGCTCCACTATTTAGCAAAGTCAGACTATCAGTGTGAAATCAAAGAAACTGAGGTGCACCTTTGTCTGCCACGATCTTGTGAGTGTGAAGGAACACGCTCCCATGCTGCAGGTCCATCATTTCTCCTTTTAGTTTGTCTTCCATAACATCAACTAGAGCAAGCTCATCACAAAGACCCTGAAAACAACAAAATTTGGAGTCAATGAAGCAGTTCACATGCATTTTAAAGTTATTCCAGAGCTGAGCTAAATTACATTTTAAAGTAACACGTTTCACCCATCTGAAAGCATCTCTTCAAATAAACCAGCACTATCTTGGTGTTCTGATACATCTCACAAAGTCAGAGGCTACTACAGCACAGGTTCATGAAACTCACTCACAGACTTTCCAAAAAAGGTATCATTTGTAGGGAGTTTGAGTGCACAGCCAACCCTCTGCTAGGAAAGCACTTCTTAATTTAGTTATTACCTTTGGAAAAAAGTTGCATCTTTCAGAGCTGTGGCAAATCCTCTAAATCTATCCAGCAAACAGGCCTGTTTTAAATATTTAAATATCTGAAAGAACACACTGTATAATTATCAAATAAGTATTCCCTTTCAACATGCCATCAGTCAATTCATTTCACAAAATATACAATGAAAAGAGACTTCCTCGACAATAAAACTGAGAGAAAAAGGATTCTTTAGCTATTTTGCTCTACAAGAGCTACTATGTGATATTTACCTTGCAGAACAGATTTAGCTCCCATTTCTAAATCAGTATGGTAACACCAGTGACTCACCTCTAACTGAGCAGGACCTAAATTACCAATGTGGAAGTTTTAGAGGCATGCAAACTTATGCATTTAATACCACACCAACAAACTGAAATCAGTATTACAGCCAAGCATCTTGCACAAGTCAAACCCACATCATTCTGGTCAGCAGTGGCTGAACATGAGCCAGCCCAGCTGGCCAACAAGGCCAAAGGCATTCTGGCTGTATCAGGAATAGTGTGGCCAGCAGTGATTGCCCCCTGGTCTTGGCACTGGTGAGGCCACACCTCAATTCCTGTGTTCCCTCACTACAAAGACAGGGGCTGGAGCATGTCCAGGGAAGGGAATAGAGCTGGGGAAGGGGCTGGAGCACCAGGAGGGGCTGAGGGAGCTGTGGGGGCTCAGCCTGGAGAAAAGGAGGCTCAGGGGGAACCTTCTGGCTCTGCACAACCCCCTGACAGGAGGGGACAGCTGGAGGAGTCAGGCTCTGCTCCCAGGGAACAAGGGACAGGATATATGCTGTGCCAGGGGAGATTTAGATTGGATAGGAGGAAAAAATTCATCACCAGAAGGGTGGTCAGGCATTGAAATGGGCTGCCTAGAGACACTGTTGGGTCACAATCCCTTGATGTGTTTATAGAACTTTTAGACTTGGCACTTGGGGACATGCTGGACTTGGTAGTGCTGGGTTAATGGTTGGTCTCAATGATGTTAAGAGATCTTTTCCAGCTCAAATGATTCTATTACATCATTATAATTCAGTTACAAGAACCAGATGGTTTTATTATAAAAAGGTTTTATATTGCAGTTTATTGTTGTGAGAGAGTAAAAGCAGAAGCCTGACTGAAATAAACTCCATGTCATCATCCATGCTTGAAGAATTTTGAACCAGTTCTTATTCTGGGTTTGGTGCATACTGTTCATTAATAGTAAAACTTTGTGCTTAGAGATCGGACAACACAGTTTGATCCTACTTAGTGAAGTGCATTACATAAATGCTGAATTATGGTTCAGTTTGTGGTAACATCACCTGGCTCCTTCACAGGTTACAGCACTTCAAAAACAACTGATTTCAGACCATGAGAGGGAACCATGTGCTTAAAAATATAAATATAGAAACCCACAATGATCAATCACCGTTTTTCCATTAAATTTCTTCTTTATTTACTTGTTCTAAAAACTATTGTCCCCTTTTTGCATCAGTTTCACACTTAGTTTCGCTGTGGCCTGTTCCTATTTTTTCCTTGCTCACAGGGCTCATGAATATCAGCAAGTGAAAGACCTTACTTTTTTCATTTTTTTTTACAATTAAACATGCATTAAAACATGTTTTAATGAATGGTAATACATTGTTAGGTCATCTATAAGCAAAATACAGCTGGTTTATTCGTACAAGCAAGATTTTTCATCTGACTGTGAGCTACCTGATTTAAGATCTGCCCCTGCAAGGAGGCAGGCCATATCTGTTGATGTCTTATTTTAGAAACAAAAAAAAGTCTGCAGTTTCTGTCTTTTCAAATTTAATGAATTCACAATGTTCTCTAAAAGCAAAGTGCAAAGTACAAGACATCCTCATTGATTAATAAGCATTTACTTTGTTCAAAGACTGCACCATGAGATTTGACAAAAATATCCCACAAACCAGTAACAGGAAAAGTCTTAATAACCTCCAAGTCCAGCCCTCTGTTTTTAGTTATTTAAAAACCAGCTAACACCTTCCTGTGACAAAATAAAGTCACATAAACAAGCAAAAAGTGCTTAAGAGAAATCAAGAACCTGCTGAAGAGGATAGCAGTCTTTTCAGCTACTAGGGCACATATTCTTTAAAATAATAAAAAGCAAACACTCTTGATGCCTATCCTATATTGCACCTAGATTTTTGCTCTGTCCCCATTTTTTGCCCAGCAGACCTCCATCACCAAGCAAACGCCAGGTTTTTTTGGGGAAGAATAAAAAAATTAAGAAGAGAATGAGAAGTTTGGCAGAGGCTGTGGAGTCATTCCTACCTACATTTTCCCAGCAGCCTGGAAAATTATTCTACCTACTTTACTGCTAAGCACAGACAGAAAGGTGAGAGAACAAGGACAGGCCGAATGTGGAGGTCAAGCTTGTAGGTCACTGCTTGCTTACCCGAGATGCTAATGATTCATTCCTGTGCCAACCTCCCAAATGTACCACCCTTTGCTAAGACAGATACTGCAGAGTACGACAGCACGGGGGCTTGGAGAGCATTCTGTCCTTGAGCCTTACCTTTCCAAGGATGCTGATAGCAGAGGCCATGCCAACCTGGCCAACTCCCACAACTGTGATCTTGTTGTTGGGAACTTTGGCTGCCTCAGCGATGGGGCTGATCAGCTGGTCCTTGACAGTGGCCATGGTGTTCTGCGAGGAGAGGCAGAAAGATGTGGATCACAGCGGGCCAGAGGGAGCTAAAAGGCAGGTTCTGAATGGAGGAGTCACTTGCTACAGCCGGGTTTACGTAAGGCAGCTCCAGGCATACTGCCCTTGCTCGCAGGGCTCCTTCCCAGCCACGAGTCACCACACACCACTCACACCCCCTGCGGGGCTCTAGGTCCCTGCCCTCCCTGTGCCCAGCCAGGGGCTGAACATTCCGGCAGCGCACCCGCCGGAGGGTGAAATTCCATCAGCGCTGCCGGATCCTGGGCATTCACCTCTCGGCACACCGGGGCTCCGGGACGGGACTCCACAGCCGGGCCGCAGGGAGCGAGCTGGGATTTCCCCGGCTCCTTTCCCCGGAGCCCACGGCCGCGCCAGGCCGCAGGGCAGTCAGGGGCCGCGGCGGCACCGGGGCGCCCTGAGCGCGGCCGGCGACCAGCCCGGAGCCACCGCCCGGCTCCGACCACCCCAAGCCCTCGGGAGCCACAGCCCGGCTCCGGCCACCCCAAGCCCCCAACCCAAACCTCCGGGAACCGCAGCCCGGCTCCGGCCACTCCAGGCATCACCCGCTGGCCACGCGGTGATGCTCGGCCGAACCCCGGCGGGATCAAGCCGCCCGGGGGAAAAGTGACGGGCCGGCTGGGCGGCCATCCAGCACCCCCCGTCCCGGAGCGGGGTCTCCCCGTACGCACCGGGCAGCGGGAGCAGCGCAGGAGCGGCGAGGGGAGCGCGGTGTGTGGCGCTCGGGCAACGAGCGCTCCGTAATGAACGGGGCACGGAGGGGGCGCGGGGGCGGCGAGGGGAGCGCGGCGCTCGGGCAGCGAGTCCCCCGCAACGACCGGTGAGCGGGAGCGGCGACGGGAGCAAGGGGCTCCGGGCTCGGGCAACGAGCGCTCCGCAACGGAAGGGGCGGGNGAGAAGTTGCTCAAGGTGGGGGTATCTCCTCAGTCAGGGATGCCTGATTTTTGCGCTCGCTGCTTTCTGCCCTGGGGCTGGCTCCGGCTGGATGTTTGGTGGTTGGATGAATCCCTCCTGGACGCACAGAGCGATGCCTTGGCAGGAATAAGGGACGTAATCTGAGGCAGGCCAACAAGGAATGTAACCTGAGCAGAGCTACCACCACCGCGCCTCCTCCCTCTCCGTCGGCTTCGGCCAGACCCACGTCACGCTCCCTCTATTTCGCGATATCCCAGTAGGGCATCCCTTAACAACGGTAATAAGCGTGAATGTGGTTTAACACCGTGTTATAGTAATAAGCACACCCGACGCTGTAAGTAGCAATAAGAGTCAGATGATATTTTCCTCAGACCCACGGAACGCACAAACTGAAAATCTGGGTGCTGCTGGGCAGAGAGGGAAGTGATTTCTTGAAATTCCTCCAGGACCAAAGCAAGCAAAATACGAATAATAGCAAACAGTGTTTTCATCCAATGCTGAATTGGATTACATCTTTCTAGCTGTAAAGGAAGGCAGTAGAAACAAAACACTGAATGGTATGCAATTAGTAGAAACCAGGAAGCTTTAGGTTCCTCATCACACGTTTTAGTCTCTCTCACAAGAGGGAAAACGTAACAGTAGATTCCAGAGTCCTCCTAAGTAAGTCACTGGGTTAAATGGGACTAGGCAGAGAGCCTAGCTCTGCCTGCCTACGACTATGGCTATTTTTTTTTTCCCATTCTGTTGTTGGGGCTAGTTTAAAGTTTTATTGATTTTTTTTTCTTTTTTCTTTTTTTTTTTTTCCCCGTTCTGTTGTTGCGGCTAGTTCAAAGTTTTATTGATTTTTTTTTTTTATGTTTTTGCCAGATATTTTGCCAGGTTTAGTAATAACTGGATTAATGCCCTGTTGCTCACCAAGCAGCCAAACAAACGGTGGTGTGAGCATGAGAGAGGTGGTGAGCATGGTGGTGAGCAAAGGATGAAACTTGCTTTTCTGGGGAGCAGATCAGTACAGATCCATGCTGGCTTTAAACCACTGTCCAACCGTGGCCTAATTTGCTTCTTCACATTGTTTGACGTAGCAAAGGGTCCCCTGCAGGGAAAGAAATGAGTTAAGCCATCCACATGATACTTCAGGTAGCAGCTTGCTGTAAGAAAATCAATTCAAGACTGAAATTACGGCTGCAGTGGGAGCTGGAGGTAAACAGGAATTACACAATGAAATGTAGGGGTCAGAAAATCTATCTTCTATAATCACAACAGGAACGTGCACAGCTGAAATTTAAGGAAACAGGGGGGAAGAGAGATAAAAAGATTCTGGAGAGCTTAGGGAAGGATCGGAGGAAGGTTTTTTAATTCCTGAACCATAACCAAGGGTCCTTGTCTTGCCAGTACCTGTTGTGAGGAACATTCACCACTGCATTGTGTTTTCTTTGGACAGGATCCTTCTCTCTCCTTATGAACTTTCAATAATCAATTATCACAGTAGCATTTGGAACTAGAGAAGGAAATGCCACATACCTATTTGCAAGCTACTAAAACTGTAAAAGGCAGACTGGGCTCTTTACCACAGGTTACAACAGCACTTCTGGGCCCTCATTTAGATCAGGCTTCATTTTGCATGCAGTGCTAAAAACACAGGGTATTTAATCCCCACCCTGAAGTCCTTTCAATCTAAATAGACAAGGCAGGAGCAAGACAGTGTGTGCAAGAAAGAAACTTATTCCCTCTTCCTGCTCTTAATTATTTACTTATTGTTCCAGATGATGGAGGACTGAGGCACAGAGAGGTGAAAAGATCTCCCCAAGGTCACATGGAAAGCCGTCTGGTGACAGGTCACAGTTTCAAAGTTCAGCTCCAGTTCAGCAACACTGGCATTTTTGATGCACTGCAGTTCTCTTGAAAAACAAACCCTAATGCTAAGGGACACAGTGTAAATAAATTTGCCTGATAACCTTCATATAATTACAACACATTTTATGTATACATTTTAGTCACGTTCAACTTTTGAGTTGTACACAAAGTGTGTCACTAGATAAGTCTGAGGTACGTCACTACTTCCATCTGTCCCGTCATCTTCCTAAAATGAAACTAGATAGGATTTCCCTGCTGTTTCTTTTTTCCAAAACTATCCTTAAAAAAAGAGAGATCTCAATTGAAAAACTCTGTTCATGGGACTGTTTCACACAGCAAGATGCTGATGTTCTGATGACCATGGTCTGATGACGGCTGCAGGTAAAAAAATTTACCTGGGAAGGGAAGGAACCCATTACATCACAGGATGGGATGTAGGGCTGATGGCAGTGTAAAAGTTCTCTCTGTGTTAGACCTGGTGGATCAGAGGATGGATCTGTTCTTAGCATTATTCCATGTGGATGTAATGGAGGGAAATGAATTAGATGTTCAGCTTTGCAAAATACGGAGAACTGAATTAATCTGCTAATCAAAATTGTTAAGTGCTGTCACACACAATGCTGGCAGATGCTGAATTAAAATTCTGGTCCACCTATGTTAATTCTGTGCTTCTTCACCTGGATTTGCCATTTGGGGGGAAAATACATCACACAATAAAGAAAGATTATCTTGGAGTGGCAGCTTTGCAAGCTTATTTTCCCCTAGTTTGGTTTGAAGGAACAGTTCCTTATTTTTGGCAGCGAGCTGACTTTCTGTTTAATTTTTGTTTAAAGATTAGACAATGTAAACAGATAACACACTCATAATAGTTAAGTGCTTTATAATGGAGTTAATTAAAAAAAACAAACCCAAACAAATACATCATGACCTTGGGACTATAGTGCTGAAGGATTGAAATGTGATGATCTCAGGTAATGAATATCTTTGATGGCAGAGGGAACAAATGGTGATGTTTTACAATTAGGTAAGTAATAGCAACAGGTTTGGAAGAACTAAACTGCATTGATTTAATGAGCTCTGGCTCATTAAAAAGTTCAGGAGAAACTACAGCTGCTAAACTAAGTGACAAGACAGAAGTGGAGCAAACAGTGCATATGCAAGCAAAAATATATGAAATTGAAATTACAGGCAGACGATGATTTTTTTTATCAATAGATGAATTTCCATACAGGGTTGTTTCCATAAGGATGGTTTGGTTTTTTTTTCCCTCAGAACTGGTTAACTGTTCAGACAACTTAGTAGTCCTAAGATTTTTATGTATGGATTTTGTGGTTTTATTTGTATGTCTGAAGGAATGAAGCGTTGTCAGGCTAACACCACTCCAGACACAGATGCAAGGCTGTGCTCATGCTGGAGAGTTTTTTACATCAGTGCAATCACCCCCTGTAATCACACACAGGGTGTAGCGTATCCGGTATGTAACACCTCAACTGATCTTCGTACAAAGATTTTTGTAGTAGTCCTATTGTAATAGCAGTGAGGTGGTAGGTAAGAATTGCCTCCTGTAATACAATAATATCGTGTTACAGTAGATTTTTCAGTAGCGCTTCACATAGAAACACATCTTGTGCCTTTAATGACTTCTGAAGTAGTTCCACAGCTGTAGGACTTACTTCCTCTTCAGGAGCTGAATCCAGGTTTCCTTGTATGTGAGTTATACTGGGAAAAGGAGCTCCAAGTTATGTTATTTGGACCCCCATGTCTGGATATTGCTTACTGTGAATTTTGCCAGAGAACAGATTCACCACTCCCACTCCCACCTCGACTTTCACATACATGACCCCACAATTTACCCTCATTAAAAGTAATTCTGTAGACAGACCAATACATTTTTTCCCCTTTTATACAGAAACCTCTGTCTATGGTTTACAGAAACCTCTCCAGAGGAGTCAGAGGCTTGCAGCCGCTGCCTTTGAAGCAGATTGCTGATGTTAAGGGTCAAGGCTGACTGGCCGTCCTTCTGTTTGGGAAGCATCCAGTGATATCTGAAGAACCTTTGCCATATTGCACTCTGGACCCTTAGCACCACCATTCACAGAGCACAAGCTCTGTGGAAAAAGCTGTGGACACAGCTGAGCTTCCAGAAAGCATTATTTAACATTTCCCTGTACTGAGGGAGGTTTGCCTCCATTACTGCATCTGAGTCCTGTGTCTAGGGACAAGCTTTGCATGGTACACAGAGGGGATTCATAGTGGCAGGGATTTCTTGATAGAATTTGGCAGAATTCCTTTAGTCAGGTGGTGTGAGGGAACATCCTA
The DNA here is from genome assembly GCA_013397195.1 of Hylia prasina. Taxonomy (NCBI): domain Eukaryota; kingdom Metazoa; phylum Chordata; class Aves; order Passeriformes; family Sylviidae; genus Hylia; species Hylia prasina. Next base: position 114,178 of record VYXD01000013.1, read on the forward strand.
TCCGTGATGGTGTTGGATTCCTGGGGAGGGGGAAGAGAACTCTTGGCAAATGCAGTGTCAGTCTTCATCTGAATGTTGGGGAGGCTCCTGGACCATCCTCAGTCACAGCTTGTTTCACCTGACCCTGGCAAATCTGTTCCCCTGGTTAGAGGGGCTGGCAGGGGGAAAATCATTGTTGGAAGTGGGGACAGGTGCAAGTTCTCTGTGAAGTGATGAGAGTTATGTTTTCCAGCAGTGGTCCTAGAGGGTGATGCACAAAAGTAAGGGAATATGTCTCTGGACACATTTTGAATCTCCTCCTTCAAACTATAAAACATAGCTCAGTTATTCAACCAAACAAGCTTCCACTTTGGTTTGTAATGCTGTAGGAAAAGCCAAGTGAGACAGGAACTTTAGGATGACTGCAACAAATATCTTTGATTTGGATCTAACAGGTGCCCACTTAAAATTTCTCTCCACAAAGAGAGCAGCCAAGGGTGAGGCCGGTAGAGCTTTCCAGTAGAGCTGAGGCCAAAGCTGAGCTCTGTAGGATCAGGCAAGCCTCAAAGGGCTGCCCTCCACCCCTGTTTATCCCTTGTATGCACAAGCTTCTCTAATCTCTCCCTGAGCCATTTCAGCTCATTAAATTAGCAGAAAACTACCACTTTTATTTCTTTGAAGCAGTTTTTGTTCACTCGCCAACTGCCTGGGCTTGGTGACGTGCCCAGCAAATACCAGACACAGCTCAGACAGGCCCAGGAGGATGAAGCACAGGGAGAGTCCCTTCCCTGTGTCATGGCTGGGAAACACTAAATCAGTTCTCTGCCTCTCCTGTAACTTGAGTCTAAATTAGGCTCGTGCTCTGAGCTGCCTTCTAGAGAAGCTTACATTTCCACAGACTACAGAAGGAGCTGGGGGTGTGAATTGCCTTCACTCAGCTCAATTTAGTGTCCGTGAATAATGCCTCTTCCTCTGCCCGATTTTGTAATTCCAACACTTCTTATTAATAGTAACCCATGCACGTAACCTGTTGTAAATTGTCTTGAATCAGCCCCAGCACTGATATGAGCTACACTGGCTAGATAAGCACCACAATTTTTTTCCTTGACATGTGCCAGAGATTTACTGTGTGTATTTAGCTTGTACTCCCAAAATCTCCCTGTCATTGTAAACTTGCAGGCTAATGCTGAGACACATTCAGAAAGTCACATGCTTCCTGCAGTTTGTTGATTTGCTTTTTAGCACTCTAAGGAAAGTAGTTAGCAATTTGTCCTACCTGGATTTTAGTTTTATTGATCGGTACTTGGACTAGTAATTAAAATTAATACATATAAGATGGTGCATGCTACATGGCAGGAGCTTCCAACTTCCAAAAGTGCAATTAGAAGTGGTTTGTTTTAAAAGTTTAAAAAAGAAAATAGTGTAGCATTTTGCATGAAAATTATCCTGTAAGCAGATAAAAACTGCATTTTGTGTGATCATGAAATGTCTTATTCTTTTATAACTTCACTGTGACTGTTCTGCCTGGCTGGGTTAAATCAATGCCTGAGAAATAGAGACTCTCATCTGAGCTATTTTGCAAAGTTCATAGGACTGAAGATAAACAATAAATGAACATTATGGGATAGGTGTCGGCCCCCCTGTTTTTTCCCAAGTCATTCCTCTAGTTACACATTGGTGCTTTTCTCACTGCTGCCTTCAATGATCATGACAGTCATGTATTTCTTCATCAGTGAGTAGATTAAAAGCCCTTTAAAATTATGTGATGTCCTAAGCTTATTATTTATTTTCCTGATGCACCCTGTAGTCACTCACTTATGCAAACATATTCCTCAGTGAAATTATTGAAAGTGTGATGCTGCTTAATACATTTCAAATTATATTGTGCCTGCTTTTGTTATGTCACAAGTGATGCTGAATACCATTGCAGCTGCTGGAACTGCTTGGGGGCGTGGTGCTCACCTTTCAAATCAAGTAAACTCACAAAAGTAATTACATTACACTCTCCAGTTGTTCCATTGTTGTACAAGACATAATTACATTTTCTTGCCCTGTGATAGGAAGTACACTTAGAGGGCATCTACAGCCCCACATCTTTCATGGAATGAAGGAACTTGACATCTGTCTCTATTTGTACAAGGTAATTTTAATGACCTTTAATAAAATAAACAAGCTTTTGCTCTTCTGCCTTCTAGAGAGCAACTAACAAGCTGCATGAGCATGGATGATTTATCCTTATCAAGTGCTTATTCCTGTTCTCTTTGCACTCTCTCCCTCTAATTCTGCCCATGCTAAAACTCCAGTGCTGGGAAGAATTTGGCAGTGCAGTTAGACTTTGGAAAGAGTTTCAGCCAGGGAGGCTCATCTCTTGTAGAGCAAGCTCCTGTTTTTGGGACAGTTTATGTCACCTCTGCATAGAAAACCTGCTGAATCAGCCCAGCCACCTGACATGTGTCTGAGGGAACTGTTCCACCATCATTACATTGCTCCATATAGTAAGCACCACTGGTACAGTGTGGTATTCTGACAATATTCAAATTGATTTTAGTTGAAGCAGCAGGACTTCTAAGAATCAGCCAGGGCTCTGCTTCATTTTTTTTGTAAATGACAAAAAAATACAGTTGTGACTTCTGGACAACATCTCAGTTGCCTTTTAACGTAGCATTTGTGAACTGTAATATTATCTAAATATCCATTATAAGATGTTAGCTATTAAAGGAATGTAGAAAAAATATGCACAAAGAGCCCTGCCCTCTTCTGCTTATTTATTCCATGAAAAATGCCTGTGAGCACTGGCCTTGGGCAGCCTTTGCTCCCATGGATGGTTCTTTGGCAAAGGAAAACACTTCATTGAAAGATCTGCCTGGCTGTGATTCTGAAACCTGATGTGACAGAAGCTGTCCTGGGCTTGCTCAGCAGTGAACTGTTGATCTAGGAATTTAACAGGAGAAAACACAGCACCTCACAGACATTAGTGGCAGAGTATCAGCACCTGACATGTGATCCTGAGGGCAATATGACTAATCCTAAAATACAGGCTGAGAGGGTGAAGTGCCTGCAGGGCTGCTCACCTCCCAACAGGATTTTAGAGGGTTCTGGTCAGCTGGCTTAGAAAACTTTTCAGTGGGGAATTATGAAGAAGAAAGATGGATATATACTTGGTTGGGGTTTTTCTCATCTATCTTTAGATAAACAAAGCATACATTTATAGTTTTCTAGTCATCTTAAGTGAGAGAAAAGAGACAAGTTATTTTGACTCATCTGTTCTAATCCACATGTCTGCCAAGGGGGGGAAATCTGTCTATTCCTAAAAGTGCGTTTTCTTTCCCTTCACTCTGAAAGTGGGCGGAATTGTTGGAGGGAAAAAAAAAATCCGGTTGATTTTCAGTCTGATTCAGTCTGAAAAGTGAGTAGGAATGTGTAGCAGGGGAGGAAAGAAGGTGGGGTCACTGTTTTCGTGTTAGTCCTTCTTAACTGAGCATAAGGCAGCCACAAAGCTGCATCTTCAGAGCAAGAGGAAGGTCATTCCTTCCAGCTGAGCAGCAGGGGCAGCAGGGCATGTGCTCCTCTTGAACCCCTGCCAGCTGCAAAGGAGAATTATTGCAGCCAAAACACCTGCCAAGGTCAAGTGACTGCTGTGTATTTATAGCAGCCCTGAGTGCCCAGGCTAACAAAGGAAAGGGAGCAGGTCTAGGAGTGCCACCTCCAGCTCAGGTTCCCTCTGCTGCCTGCCTGCTGCACGTCTGCTCTGCAGCTATGAAGAATCTGTCATGATCTCCTTAGCAGATGTGAAAAATTGAATCAGGTCAGGTTACCATATGAATGGGACTCAGTAGGTCCTTGCAAAAACTGCTCTCTAATACTGGGGCTGGCTAGTCCTCAAGGAACTGATGGCACTTCAGGATGCAAAAATGACACTAGTGCTACCACTGAAATAGGAAAGGAAATTCTAGGTGTGTCTGGCTGTTCAGGGCCTCAGACAGTGGCTATGGAAGTTTTATTTAGTCCAGGGTGCTTCTTCACTGGTGAAATGTCTTATTAAATGGGATTTAGTGTTGCAAAAGGTTATTGATATTTCTATCTCAAGCAACAGGTAACAGCAACATCCCGTATAAAAGGAATTGTGAAGTACATGAGCCACTGAGGCTGTTCAATTATGTAACTAATTATGTCTGTGTCTCTGATGTTTACATTGTGCTGCCCTCACTGGCTCTGGGATAACCCACACCTATCCCAGGTGTCTGGGTCAGAAAATAAAGGATGCTTTCCTACCGAGTTTCATATAAGACGTTCTTTGCTGCCACTCCACCTCAGAGCATACAGAGCCTCCTGATAATTCTTATCCCTTTCCAGCTGGTCTGAAGATTGAAAACCACAGTGGAGATGACCCAGCTTGCACTTACCTATGGTTTCCTTCAGGTAGAAAATGAAGATCAGAGCTATACAGTTGGATGGCTTTCTTGGAATCTGTTTTTATTGAGAACTTTCATCCTCATATTTATTCTCTGGTAGGATAAGTTCTTTAGCTGGCCAGCTCAGAGTGTGCCAGGGTAATGTTTTTTCTCCCAACTGGTATTTTTTACTCTTTGCTCTACTTGTAGCTTCAACCTAAAAGCCAGTGGAAACTCAAACTGGAACAGGAAATGTCACTACTCTTGATGAAGACTTAAAGTTTTTTTAGAGAAATTGACATGGCATTTTATGCTGTGGGATCACAGGATCTGACTCAGGTTTCCAGGCACAATCATGGCATAAGCACTCTTACATCGTGATGCCTCACATGTTACATCCATCTCCACCCTGCCTATCTTGTCCTCCTCCTAAGTTATGCTTTGCCCTGTTCTCAGAGAAATCTGAAATCCTGTCCTGAATTCTGTGTCAGGGTAATATTTGTGTGCTGTGTATACCCAGCTCCAAAGTATTTGTAATGATCACAACTCAACTGATTATTTATTTTCTGTTGCCCAGTTCCTCTTTTGACCATGGAGCAGATTTTTGTTTCACTCACAGTGTCAGTAACGCATATGAAAGGCTTGGCATCTTTAATGATTCCTATGGACTCTCTAGATTTAAGTTCCCTTTGGTTCTCCCTTCAAGTTCATCACTTCTCTTCCTGAAAAAACCTCAGGAAACCTTACCTAAGCACTGACTACTCTTTTTTTCCCCTCATGCTCCAACTATTTTTCTTATCTGAAAGTGTATGTTTTTATCTTTAATTGTGTCTATCCACTAGGTGCACCCAGGATGTTTTATAGACTCTGTGGTCCAACTTAGAGTTGGAGCTTGAGGTTTCTTACAAAGGGAATAGAGCATTTTACAGCAGGCATATAAACCAACAGTAAATAAATGGCTCCAGATAGGCTTGGCCATCTGTGAAACAGCAGGACCAAGGAGAAATATAAAAGAGGCTGTAAAGGTTGTGTCAAGGCCCAGGGGTTTTTAATTTATGTGTAATTGGATTTACTGCCAAATCAGGAAGAAAGTGAGATTGTTATCATAAAGCAAAAACACCCTCAGGACCCCTGAAGCATTTAATGCATAATTAGCATTGTGTGTGACAGCATCTGTTACTATTTATTTCCACTGTGTTTCATGGTCTAGCAAGAGAGATAACTAGGGGAAGGGTGGTAATCATAGAATCAGAGTACAGATAAGCCTCCAGCAGTCAGTAGCTTAGGGTTGGAGTTTGCTGCTAAATCAGGCATTTGCTGGAATTCACACGGCTGAATTCCTAAAGATTCTCTGACAAGGAGTCCCCAAAGCTGCACCAGCTGTAGGATGGGAGAGTGGTTAAACCTTGGGGAGATCTGGCCACAATTAATTCAGAATAAGCTCCAGATCTAAACCAGACATTTGTGTGCTGTGTATACCCAGCTCCGAAGTATTTATAATGATCACAGTTCAACTGATAATTTGGATCACTTCAGTTCTGGCATCCCAGCATGGAAAGTGCCTGGAACATTCACTTCAAGCTTATTCCTCGGAAAGAAAAATCTCATCTCATCACTGCATCTTTGTAGTAATTTTACATTACAGGTAAAGAGAGGTGCATGAAACAATTTCTTTTAAATTTTCTTAACAAGGCATCTCCACTAACATACTTTTGGCAGTAACCATTGGTCAAACCCAAAAGTCCTGCAGTACAGTACTGTACTGTAATACTGTAACTGAAGGGATGTAATCACCACAGGCATTTGGAACTTCTCACTGACACAAACAAGCAAATCCAGTGCCTGCATAGCTTCCAGCCCTTCTGGAAGGTAAATCCATGTTCCTTGGCTCACATGATCCCTCACAAGGACAAAGATGCCATTTCTGCAACCTGGTTGTCTCAGGGGTTTGCAAACTTCTTTACCTTGGGTACCACTTAGCCTTATTTAGGTCATTTACCTCAGTGGGAATGCTTATTGTAGTCTTTGCCTGAAATGAATACAAGAAATTCCTTTAGCAGATGAAAGACATTTCATATCTAGTCACTCTTGTATTTACTTCCTTAAAACAGTTATAGTGTTGTTTAGACAAATATCTGCTTGTTTTCATAATTAAAGTAACTTGTCCCTTAATGTGTTGGGTGTTTGCATTTTGCCAGGCGCTATTCATTTAGATATTCTGCCAGTCAGGCAAAAATATGCTCCAAGGAATTTAAACCAGGAAATTCAAGAGAAAAAAAGTAACTGCAGAAAGCATTGCACTTCCTCTTTAGAGCCTGGATTCAGTGAATCCAGAAAAGGATTTCAACGCATAATCTCAAAAAGGAATAGAAACGATCATCAGTGCTTAGAAGACAGCACTATTTATGCACTGTGTTAGTAAAAAAGAGTATCTAAAATTATTAGTAATCCAGAAATATGTAAATCCAATTATTAACTGTGTACAGCTGACCTCTTTTCAACAGGTGGTTCCACATGGGAACTGTGAGTAGTCAGTCTTTTGTAACTGCATCTTCTACAGGGCAGAATGAGAACCTAAAATTCACATGAAATACAGCAGAGAAATAAAAGAGAATGGCATGTCATCACATCTTAATTTCCCCAATCACCAAGGTCATCTCCCACTTAGACATGCTAGAACTGGATCTGATTCTTCCCATGTAGAAAGTGAAACTTGGGTTAAAAAAAAAAAAAGTTTTCTTCTTGAGATTTCTTCACGTAGATACACATAGATTTTTCTATGAAAGCAAACAGCTGGAGAAAGGTTAGGTTAAAATTTTCCCAGGAGCCTTATCTCAGCACATAAACTCTGAAGAGCTTTTGTATTTCCCAAAGTCCACAGGGAGTTTGCTTAGCTATTCCTCTCTGTGAACAAGGGCTACCCAGAAATATCAACATTCTTTTTACTGGAGATAACCTTTATCTCCTGCACTTCAGAGGATGGTTGTAATCACTCTGCTCATTGGAGTTAACAGAAAAGCAGCACTGAAGTTGTTTGCCTCAAGCCCTGTCTCCTCCAGCAAACAGAGTAGGGTACCAACCTCCTCCTTCAGCACTCTGGACGAGAGCTGGGGAGGGAAAAAGCTCCAGTACTTTCACCCCCCTCTCCAAGGCTGCTTGTTTTATTTTCCACCCTGCCTCCTAAAAGATATCACAGCTTCACACATGATCATTTTACAGGCCCTGCCTGTGGGTGACTGTCACTCTGTTATCTCTGGAGACCTACCAGTAACTCCTGGGCAGTTCAGTAGCAGATGAGGGAAGAGTTGGGTTCTCAAAACCACCGGCTGTTTACACACTCAGTGAAAAAGCACCAGAAGAGATGGGATTTTTTCATGCTGTCTCCCTGTGTTGAAAGTTGTGAGTTTGTTTTCTTCATAGCCATCAGAGAGTCCATATGATAGAGACACTTCATAAAACAGATTCCATTCCTTCTGCAGCATTTTTCAGCGTGCATGGTCCTCAGAACAAGCTGGAATGAAAGAATAGGCGGAATTTGTGACTCCTGTCATCACAGGACAGCAATGGAGACATTGCAGGGATGGGCCAGGGAAGGTTTGGGCTGGCACACACATACACAGGCAGAAGCATATGGTGTAAACTGGGTGTCTGCGAAGTACAAAGGAGGAAAACAACCATAGGGAAAAAAATTTACTAGTCTGTCGATCGTAAAAAAACCATTGCAAGCTTGTTCCTTTGTTCTTCAGCCGGGGGAGGGCTCCGGTGACACAGAGACAGGAGGATGTATAATGTCAGGGTGGTCGGGTAGAAGTAAAACAAAACCTGGAAGATGAGAGCAGGAGGTGTGGCTGATGTGTGAGGAGGTGTCGCCGATTAGCGCATCAGCAGCGGTGCATGGGAACCAAGTGAGTCTGCAAGAGAAGTGGCAGTGCCCTGTGCGGAGGGACGCCGAAAGACACGGGACACGGGACACAGGACAGGGGACAGGGGAAAGGGGACACGGGACACGGGACACGGGACAGGGGCTGTGCCTCCACTGCTGGCACACGTACCAGAACACCCCGTGTGCCCGGACAGCCCATTGCTCCCTGGCATTGGTCCCCGCTGAATTCAGGTTCCTCCCCCAGGCACATTCTGCTGCTCCCTCTGCCAGCAAACACGGGTTGAACCAGAGCCTCTCTTTTTCAGACCAAGACAAATCTTTAGTTTCTGCCCACCAAACCCATTGGCATTTTTTTCCTCATGTACTGGCTATGATGAATCCACTCAAGCAAAGCCTGGCAAAGCTAAAATACCTTCAAAGGATGGCAAAATGGTGGAGCAGTTCTGCACTCTGATGGTTTTGTATGCAAGAGGTTCAGCCACCAAGAAAGAGCACAGCACAGGCAGCTGAAGAGATGAGTGATTCCAGTTAACAGGGAACATGGGCAGATGGTAATTTACTCAATGTGCTTGGGACACGTTGGGATCACGTTGGAGGGGTTTCTGTTTGCATAATTTCTGCTCTCATTAAGACTTGATAGACTTTTTGTTCTCCTGTGTATTTAAATTTTTCTTGTCCCATGTATTTCAAGACAGCGGTGACAAAAAAAAAAAAAGCACAAAAGAAAGTGTCGTGCAGTGGAAAATACCGAGGATGATTTAACTCACATGGTTTCTCAGGACCAGTCTAGAATAAATTATGATACCAGTTACTCTCCTGCTACTTTAACAAAATTATCACCCGAGGGGAGTTTTTGCTCTTCCTGAGAAAGAAAATTTCCTCTTTGCATTTCAATGAAAGGCATTCAGCCGCCTTTTTCCACCCCCAGGCTATTTCCTGTGCAAACCTCCAGAATTTCATTTTCTTTTTGAACCAGCTACATTTGCATTTTACTGAGCCCTCTGAGGCATCTCCTCTGTCAGGGTGTGAGAGAGGGCTGTGCTGAGGACATGCTGGGGTGCACATCTGGAGTTGTCTGAGGGAGCCAGTCCCTTGCAGCACAAGCACAGTGACAGCAGCAATGTCAGCCTTTCTGCCAGCCTGTGGCTCCTGTGGCAGCTGCTTTTTCCATGCAGGCCATGTATGTGCAGGTATGGATGCAGAGGTGATCACAGAGGGCTGTTACCCTGGGCTGTGACAGGTATGGAGAACTCGAGCTCGCAGTACCCTGCACTTTCTGCATGGACAAGAAAGCACTTGGAGCTCTCTTTAATGTTTAAAACTCCCAATCCCGTTTAGGAGGTCAGGATGCCAGAACAACTGGAGTACCTGATGGACCTGAGCCTGAACGTGAGGGCCTCCAGCATGGACATAAATTTGGCAAGGTGAATTCTGATCAGCATCCTTGACTCAAGTTTTCACTCTGCTGTGACACCTGTCTGTGTGCACTGGATAAACAGATTTGCTATCCCTCATGCAACTCTATCCAACTCCATCCCTCAATCCAACTCTAAGATGGATTGGAAGAAGTAAATTGGAAAAAAAATAGCTGTGCCTGGGCATGGTGAAGTTTAGTCAGGTGAAATCATATCCACGATTGCCTGAGGTGGAGGAAATCCCTGAGTGGCACAGGGGAGGAGGGAGCAGAAGCAACCTGAGCTTTTTCTCCAGTGTCTGGTTGGCACGTGCTGGCATTGCGAAAAGCTTGTTAGTAATTTATAGTTGTCCTCTAGAGGCTTTATCTTTACTCCATTAGATTTTGATGTTGCTGTGCCAGTTCCAGGTGGATGGTGAGGCCTGCCAAGTGTACAAAAGTAATTGGGAGGATCAGCACCATAGCAACCCCGGTTTGCATCACAGCATCCACAGGCGTGCATTCCATTTAACACCATTAGGTATCAACCTGCCACGAGGGGAGGTGACTTTAGACAGTGACCTGGAAGCAGCACCCATGCCAGGGGAATGAGGGAGAGCCTGTTTCAGAGGGAGATGTGGGCTGAGATGACTGGCAAAGCTGCAGGTTCAGACATGGGCAGTGCTGAGTGAGGAGCTGGGATTCCACGTGTAGGATTCTGGTGTGGCCAGCCAGAGGCAGATTTACCTTGGTCAGTGGACTGAGGACACACGTGAGGTGTGGATGATGCTGATGTCCTCCCTCAGTTCCCTCTCCAGAGCCTCTGAAGTTGGTTGGCTCTGCATGATAACTGGGCTTGTTATTGGAGAAAGTGCTGTGTAAGGCAGGGCTGTGCACCTGACAGAACCTGAGCTTAATGGAGATGAGCTCAGCAAAGCCCTTGTGCCCACTTGGCTCTGCAAACCTGCTGAGCTTCCCTGGCACAGCCATGCCTCTCCTCTGACCCACATGCAGAGCAGCTCATGAGCCAGGGCCAGAAAACTTCCCATGAGGAAAAATCCTGGCATTGTCTGTGTGATACCCACCCTTAACACAGGAGAAGGAGTATTGGGTTGGGAGCCAGTGTTTGTCCAAAAAGGGGACCCTAAACAAGACGATGCAAGACAAGCCCCAGAGGTGCAACTGTACCTGGGGATGGATGAAAAGCTCCCTAATCAGGGGGTGATTACTGATTACCTGTTGCTGTGGCTTGGATATGCCTTTGTATTGTCAGTCAGGGCTCTCCTTCTTCACAGCATCTCTTTTCCCTGTGAGCTCCACATGCTCATGCAAAAGTGCAGGAATCCTCCTTCTCTTCTGCAGAAGGATATGACCCTTTAAATTGTGTTATTCCAGCCAGGCTGTTGTCCAGCATCCCTTAGTAAAAAATGTTACAAAGTGAAAAAAAAACAACAACAAAAAAACCCCAAACAAACAAAAAACACCAGGAAAGAAACCACCCAATATTACTGAGGCCAGACATTTTGAGAAGGAATATTTTTTGCTAGTCCCTAGCAGGCAGTGGATTGGTACTCAGCCTGAAGTCATAACTGGGCTGGGAACAGGGTGGGGTTTGAATGCCAGATGTAGCAATGCTGGGTGTATTGCCCAGACCTTGTTTGCATTTGGCCACTAAGACTGACTTAGCTCTTTTCGAAACATTTGGTAGACATGCTGCAAGTAATGTCCTTTAACTTCACATCAGGCATGATGGATTTCATATTTTAGCCTTTTTGAATCACTTTTCACTTAAAACTAACTTCATGACAATTTTTGTTGGTTTTAATACAGAACAGAATGGGGCGGGGGGCGGGGGGGAAGAGAACATGGAAAGTACCACTGGTTCTAGGTAAAATATTTAGTGGGTAAAATATTTTCTGTGCACACAGATGAAGCAATATTTGCTCATTTTAACTCAACCAAACTTAAGGATTCCACCTTCTCCAGCATCACTGGTGAGGAGCTGCCTTAGCTGAGCAGTGTGAAATATGGGATACAAGGCTCCTTATCCCTGGAGAGGCAGCTTTCTCTTGCAGATGCTAATAGCAGCTTCTCCTCTTACAGAGATCCTCTCCCAGGAGGGAATTAGGGTTTCCATAGCGTGCAAAACCAAGCCAAAGTGCTTAATAGTCTCCTTGTCCGGGTAGAAATACCAGAAGAAAGATTAACCTTTGGCAGCTTCCCCTTCAACTTTGTTGCTGTGTGAGGCGTGGCTGTTTCAATTACAGAGCCAACTCCAGGCCAAACCTTGGGAAATGAACCTCAAATTTTAGTTCTGCTTGGTAAGGGTGTGCAATGGCACAGCAGAAGCTGGGATGCCAGCAGCTCCACAAGTTATATTCATGGCTTTTAAAAAAATATTCCACTGAAACAGCTGTGGATGTTCATTCCACCATGTGTTTTTGTGCTCTGATGCTGTGCAGAGTCAAAGAACAGCAGAGTCTTTGGTAGGATATCTGAGGATTTCTTTTCTCACCTGCTGGTATCAAGTACCTGAGCTAAAAAAAGATCAGTGCTGTTATTTGGGAGCAAAACAGGCTGCTTGAGAGGCAAGAAAAGAGCAGTGCTTGTGTTCTGCACACTTCAGCAAGAAATGTAACATTTCCATACCAAGACACACATCAGGTGAGTAAACTGGATAAAAACCCCAGTCATGTTTTTGTGATGGAAGTGTATAATTTTCAAAATCAAGATATTTTCACAGTTGAGATCTATGATATTTAGAAATCTGTAACTTTTCAGAGAGAAGGTTGGAAAGTACCCATTTGAGTTTCCTGTACAATTATTATATGCCCTTTCCTGTCAATAACCTGAATTGTTATACCAGATGTAATTAACAGAGTGAAAGTCCTATTTTGCAAATAATTGGGATAGATATGTTAAATAGGAGAAGAGCCTTGTTTCAGCTAGCATGCTTCCTTTTTTTCTCTATGCAGAATTAGTTTAGTACTTCAATTGCATATTCATACATGGAAAAGGTTGGAATCACAGATGTACAAAAAGGAAGTAAACAGTTAAGGCAGTCCTTGCCTACAGCACAAGTATGTCTGGACTGCCTCTTGCTGAAGTTTCTTAGGGATCATTTATGTTCCCAGGGTTTTATTTTGATTCCTATTGCTGCAGCTTTCTAATTTTGCTATTATAAATACATCATTTTTAATACATCTTGGAAAATCCACCTGAAAAATTCTCCTTGGGACCATAATTATTTTACAGAGGTTGCAGGTTGGTTTGATCATAGACTACACAGAAACCTTTGTTCCAGTGCAGGCAATGAAATGCAGACTAAGTCATTGCTCTGGTGGTTTTAATACTTGATATTTGTTGGATGGAAGTAAAAGAACCCCTGAGTTGGGACAAAATCTATGGGACATCCTGATCTATAAGAACTCTGTGGATAAAGAACCCCAGGAGTCCTTTACTCTCTTGGATAAGTTTTTATGTTTTGTTTCTAGTTTAGGAAGAGTTTTGTACATTACATATCAACTGCAGTTTAAATTATGTCTTATGCACACGTGAAACAAGGTGAGTTTTAAAGAAAATAGAGTTCTGTCTCATATAAGATGTCTGATGCCACACAAACAAAGCAGTTCAATGTTGGTCATGGCTTGCATTAATGCCTGTTAACCCCAGCTCTTTTGTGAAACACTGATGGGGAAGCTCCCTTTCCTACCTTTGGAATCGAAAAGGGAATTAGCAAAGCAATAGGGAGCACATCAGGGAATGAAGCCTTGGCAAAACCTGCCTGTTTTCCTAGCAATGCCCAAAACACAGTCCCAGCATCCTTCTGCATGTCCTTCTGCAAAGATTAGAGGAAAAGGGAATGGGCTGTTTATCAAAGCTTCTTCTATCTGCTTGTGGTAGATTGCTTTGCTCTTCAGAAACTGGTAATTAAGGCACCACTAACCTGGGGCCGTTTAGTGCCCTGGACCACCCAAGTGGTGGGTGTGGGAGGCACTTTGTTAAGGCAGATACACAGATGCACCCATCTCACAATCCTAAAGCAGCTTTACAGGTAAGAGAAACCTTGGAAAGACAGACACTTGCTAATGATTCTCTCAGCAAATAAAAACCCGTACCAGTCGCATGGCTTTGTTTGTGCAGTTGTTGAATATTATCTAAATTACAGATAGGAGAGGGTGACTGGCTAGAGCAGCAATCTTTTGTCCAAATTCTTGTCTCCCTTGAGCCCTCCCTCTGCCCCAGGGTCCTGGCAATAATTTCACCCTGCCCTCACTTTGAGTAATATCAGGAGAGGAAACCACGTGTTTGAGGTTTGACGTTTGTCACCTGCAGCTGCTCCAGACTGGGAAGCCTGCTGGGGACACACTGGGAGAGGAGACACCTGGTACCTTTAGGGCCTTGTTCATGCAGAGCAAAGTGACTATATTTGACAGCATGTGTTGTAAGACTTCAGACCCAGGGGTTAGCAGTACAGCACAGGGTGAAGAACTGTTGTCTTTTTCCCTCACCGGGTTTATTTTTCATTGATTTGAAGGATTATGCCTTGCCTTCCCCCTTCCTTTACCTCCAGTTTCTTAGCAGAGGATATAGCAACCAATCAATTTAGTTTTAATTTTGTGAGGGAGGAGTAGGAGTAGAGGACTGAACACTCCAGACCACAGAGAACATTTTTGCTCTTATTACTTATTTGTTAGGAATTACTAACCCTTTGCATTGAAGGGCTTTTCAGTCACCTGAATGATTTGCATTCATTAAAACAGTGTAACATTTCCATTCTCCATGAGTGGCTACCTCTCTGCTATTTTCTGCACTCATATGAATAGTCTATGAAGTATCCCAGATGACCTAAGGGAAAAAAACCCAAGAAACAAAACTGAAAGAAACCATGAAAAGTCTTCTTCTGGTTTCCTCATATGCCTTAAATTGCACTGCTGCTCTGTCACTGAGAGCTGAGTTAGAAACAAAGGAGTCAGAGGGGCTCACTAGAAACACACAGTTGTTCCCTTTAACTTCAAAGGGATTTGCATCAGCCTTTGACCTCCTCCTGAGGGCAGGGGAGGATGGGGGTACCTCTTTTGCAGTCTCTGAGCTCTGCTTCTTTTATTTACTGCAGATTTACTGCTGCTGGGTGGTTTATTTCATTTGTGTGTTCACAGCTATGCGCACAAAAATCACTCTTGACTTTCACTTCACACTGCTCAGACAGACAGCAGAGGTCCTGCTGAGCCTTTGGGGCTGTCATGGATGGGGTAGGACAGAAATCCTTCATTCAGAGCTGCTCAGTCTCTCCAGAGGTCTGAGGGCTCCCACTGAGCTGCATTCACGGCTGTGGACCCAGAAAAGTGACTAGTTCTCACTGCACCCTGTCACTTCCCCTGCCTGAAACGAACACCACACTCATCTAAGATTTCTCTTCTTGCAGGTTTTTCTTTCACATTGATGCTGGTCCCAGAGGTGTGATCAGTTCTGCCCAGGCTCCTGTTTCACTCGTGGTTAAACTTGCAATTTCCTTGTATTTTTCTGAAATCTTTGTTCCATATCATCTCCCCTTTTTATCCCAGTAGTTGTTTTTTAATCATCGTAATTTTTTTCCCAGCAGTGTCCTAATGACATGCATAAAATAAAATTGATTAGGATAATTATGCTGCTGGGACAGAAGGGGGTGTTGTTCCTATTTCTGCCTTTGCTACTGGCAGATAAGGTGACCTTGTCCTTGGAAGCTTCTCTGAGCATTTCCTCCTCTATGACGTGTTGGTCTTGATGGGATAAATTGCAAGGAAGTAATTCCAGTAGCCTGTCACAGCCAGCCCCAGCCCAGGCTTCCTGCCAGGGCGTTGTGTATTTCCTTATATCATGGTTTAACCCCAGATGGCAGCTCAGCACCATGCAGCAGCTCCCTCATTCCTCCCCAGCACTAGGATGAGGAGGAGAATTGGGGAATAAAAGAAAAGTAAAACCCATGCATTGATGTTAGAGCAGTTTAGTAATTGCAATAAATTAAAATATAATAATAATATTAATAGTAATGAAAAGGGAGATAGTAAAGAGAGGGAGGAATCAAAGGCAAGAAAAACAAGGGATGCACAGTACAGTTGCTCCCCACCTGCTGACCGATGCTCAGCCTGATCCTGAGCAGGTATTGGCAACTCCCAACCAGTTTCCCCCAGTTTTTATACTGAGCAGGATGTTCTATGGTATGGAACACCTCTTTGGCCAGCTTTGCTCAGCTTTCTGGCCATGTCCCACACAGATTTTTGTCCACCTGATTACTGACAGAGCCTGGGAAACTGAAAAGTCCTTGATTTACTGTAAGCACTGCTCAGCAGCAACTACAACATCTGTGTTGTCAGCATTATTCTCATCCTAAATNCCCCAGATGGCAGCTCAGCACCATGCAGCAGCTCCCTCATTCCTCCCCAGCACTAGGATGAGGAGGAGAATTGGGGAATAAAAGAAGAGTAAAACCCATGCATTGATGTTAGAGCAGTTTAGTAATTGCAATAAATTAAAATATAATAATAATATTAATAGTAATGAAAAGGGAGATAGTAAAGAGAGGGAGGAATCAAAGGCAAGAAAAACAAGGGATGCACAGTACAGTTGCTCCCCACCTGCTGACCGATGCTCAGCCTGATCCTGAGCAGGTATTGGCAACTCCCAACCAGTTTCCCCCAGTTTTTATACTGAGCAGGATGTTCTATGGTATGGAACACCTCTTTGGCCAGCTTTGCTCAGCTTTCTGGCCATGTCCCACACAGATTTTTGTCCACCTGATTACTGACAGAGCCTGGGAAACTGAAAAGTCCTTGATTTACTGTAAGCACTGCTCAGCAGCAACTACAACATCTGTGTTGTCAGCATTATTCTCATCCTAAATCCAAAACAGAGCACTGACCAGCTCCTAACAAGAAAATTAACTCTATCCCAGCCAAAACCAGGCCTCCTTAGCAATGCTTTCCAAGCAGATTTCCAGGGAGATGTGTCAGCTGTGGCCTGCCCCTGGGTGCTGTGAGAATTCCTCCCTCTCCTCCTGGGAGCTNTAGAGCAGTTTAGTAATTGCAATAAATTAAAATATAATAATAATATTAATAGTAATGAAAAGGGAGATAGTAAAGAGAGGGAGGAATCAAAGGCAAGAAAAACAAGGGATGCACAGTACAGTTGCTCCCCACCTGCTGACCGATGCTCAGCCTGATCCTGAGCAGGTATTGGCAACTCCCAACCAGTTTCCCCCAGTTTTTATACTGAGCAGGATGTTCTATGGTATGGAACACCTCTTTGGCCAGCTTTGCTCAGCTTTCTGGCCATGTCCCACACAGATTTTTGTCCACCTGATTACTGACAGAGCCTGGGAAACTGAAAAGTCCTTGATTTACTGTAAGCACTGCTCAGCAGCAACTACAACATCTGTGTTGTCAGCATTATTCTCATCCTAAATCCAAAACAGAGCACTGACCAGCTCCTAACAAGAAAATTAACTCTATCCCAGCCAAAACCAGGCCTCCTTAGCAATGCTTTCCAAGCAGATTTCCAGGGAGATGTGTCAGCTGTGGCCTGCCCCTGGGTGCTGTGAGAATTCCTCCCTCTCCTCCTGGGAGCTGCTCAAGTAGGGCAGGTGCAAGCTTGGCCTGTCTGGCTCAGTGAGAAGAATTTTGGATGTGACCATCATCAGCTCTGCAGGAGTTTTAACAGCACTCAGCAAAGCATTTTTCCTTGCATAAAGTTCTTTAGCTTCAGCCATGGTCTATGAAATCAGCTCCTGAAGAAATTTGCATCGAGTCATCATCAAAATATCAGCACAGTGTTGCCCATACCAGCAAAAATAAAATAGGGCAAGTAGAAAGAATTATAAAGGTTGAAAAGAGGAACAGTTATTTTAACCAGTCAGATTACACTAATTTTTCTGTGTAACTCTCTCTCATAGCCTTTTCTCTTTAGCTGTTTTGTGATTCATATGGGCTATTGCTATTTTGTTTGTTATCAAAGGCTCTGTTCTGATGCTCCTAATGGCATTTGTTATGGAAAATGCATACTGCTATCCCAAGGATGATGAGATCTGACAGCTGGTATTCCAATATAACCAGAGCAGAGGTCTCCAGTCTCCTCTACTCTTTTCCCCATGGCACAGAGTGCATTTAAATTTTGGTGAACTGTTTGCAAGAGCCAAAATTTCATTTGTGAACAGACTCTGCCCTGAAAATGAAAATAAAGGATATGCTGAACTCTGTGGAGCTGTGGTTATTCAGTTCTGTAACCATCAAAGGAAAAATTGTGTTTGGAGCGAAATAAAAGATGAAGCCCATAAAGCTTTGTCCTCACATGAAAACGTCCAGGTTCTCCAAATGACAATGATGACAACACAATTTTCAGGATATACACAGATAGATAGATAGATAGATAGATAGATAGATAGATAGATAGATAAATTTTTTCTTAAAGTCGATGGCATCTCAAATTGTGTGACTGTATGGGAAAATAATCTCATTTAAAGTTTAGGGAGAGCAAATGTTCTTACTGTGCTCTAAAAAAGCCAGGCTGGAACACCAACAGGGGCTCAGCAGTTAAAATTTAGAGACAAAGACTTACTAATTTTTTTTAGTGTCAGAATGAGAATGGAGAAACCCAACCAAATTTTTATCCTGGGTCACAGTGGTGGGAATGGCTGCTATTCCTGTAAGGGGGTGACTGATCTTGTTATTGCTATTTGCTGTAGCCCTGGGTACATCCCTGTCAGAGACACCTTGCACCTTGGAATGGCTCTTTCCCACTTGTCGAGCTGGGACCTGTATCCTCCTCATGTGCAGAGAAGATTTAAGACAGAAGAAATGTTTCAGAGCTTTGTTTTAAATATTTTGGTAAATATGTAGCTGGCATTTTTACCAAACTCAAAGCAGAGCTTGGATACCTTCCTGTCTGAGGCATGGGAAGCTTCAATTTAAACTGGAATGTTGATTAACTTGCATACTGTCTGTGGCAGAACTGTTCAGACTTTCCAAGTCACAAAGTTTTCATGGTAATTAGTCAATTTATGAAGGAGAATTAAGTTTCTTTGTCTTCTTCATTGGCATGTTCTAACCCACCAGAGACGAACTTGTCTGTTACGAAACCAAGCCACTAAACTGTGAGTGGTTTTATTAATTTACCCAAACATACTATTTTGGGATATGGCAGGTTTGCTTACCCATCCACCCACATATAATATCTACATATATATATGTGCTTGTGTATGTATGTGAAACGTTTGCACACATACAACAAGTTTAAAGAGCACAGAAAACAGTGAATGCACAGAAATGCAGCACATTGTCTCCTATCTGTTGTGGTTGAGTCCAATGCAGGAACTCATCTCAGTCCCACTGGGTTTTATCACCATTTTATCCCATAAAGAAAGACTAATTCTGATCTGTATGCAGCAAGGCCAGGGGCACAGTTTGGTTTCTTGAAGGAGTCTTGATGTCAGTTTGGGTGAGCTTTGTGCCTACTTGGAGATCTCCTTTGTGGAGGAGAAAAAAATCAGAAGGAGGAAGAAAGTGCTGGGATAAACTGAAGAGCTCCTTCTAAAGAGTTGTTCTGGTGCAAGGTGTGTGGTACTTTTCAAAAGATGCTGCTGCTCTCAGGGGTTGTTGCTCAGCAGGAGATAAAGACGTTTTCATTCAAAACCTAAACAAACTTAATTTTGCATCTGCTTCCAAAAATGCCCAAGCTCAGACAAAGAGAGAGAAAGCAGAAAAATCTGTGGGGCTTTATTTATTTATTTGATCATCACAGAAGGTGCCAAACATTTAAGGAAAGGTTAATGATATCACCTCTACCTGGCTGGGGTTGAAGAGCATCCCCTGTGCTCCCACTGTGCAACATCCCCTGTGCTTCTACCTGAGCATACTGTGGCTCAAGGAGGCAGCCAGCATTTAGCAACATTAATCTCTTTCCTTTTGAGGGAGAAACAGGTGAGAGAGTCAAATATTCGTGGGATACAGTTCTTTTTAGAGACTGCATAGCAAAGGGCTGTTTACCTGTGCAGAGCGGGAGCTGGGGAGAAAGGCACAGTTTTTTTCTCTCATTGTTTGGAAATTTAGTTAAAAAATTTCCCAGGTTTATCCAGCAAGTGCCTGCTTAGTAATTTTGCTGTCTCTTGTGGCTTTTCTATTGTTTCCCCTCTATTGGTGTAATTCCTTGTTGTTTCCTTCACCCTGAGCAGCCCCTGTGTGTTTTGCCCCCCAGCCTCCATGCAAAATGCCACTGAGGAGCATCCAGAGAAATTATCATTGCCCCCTTCCCATTCCCATGTCTCACTGACCTTTCTTGCAGGGATGCCAGCAAAAGCTTGGAATGTATTTAAGGCCACAAGATGACATAACTTGTACTGTTTGATCCCATCTCCTTGTTTCCTTCTATTTTCCAATTGACCTGCCCCCATCTGTTGCCTCCTGTGTGTGGCACTTGGGGACATGGTTTAGTGGCGACATGGCAGTGCTAAATAAATGGTTGGACTCGATGATCTTAGATGTTTTTCCCAACCCTAGCATTTCTATGATTCTATTACAAGCTGCTGCTTTGTTCTGTCTGCAGATGGTTCCTGATGCACTGGGGTCCTGACCCCTGCAGGGCCTTATAGGTGCTCTGGGCATACATGAAAATAATAGTGAGGACATTTTAGATCTATTTCAGGCCATCAGAGTGGCCACTTCCCACTTTTTCAGAGTGGAAGGTTTTTCTCTCATTCAGGCATTGCTATGTACAGCCCACTACAGCTGATGAAGCCTGAGGATGTCAGGTGGCCACATGCCTGGCAGAGATGGCAGCCCTTAGAGGTAATAAGTGACTCCTGGAGTGTCATCGTGCAGAAATTACTGCTACCAGAGCCAGGCTGCTGTGAGGATCCTGACCCTGCTTGTAGCCAGAGGTGACACTTTCTTACCCTCTTTCAGTCCAAGTGCCATGGAGTGCTTTACAAACACAAATTATTTGTGCCTCACAGCAGCTCCTGAGCCACTTCATATCACTTACTGTAAGGTAAGCAGTGCCACAAACAGGAAGGAAGAAAAATTAGCTGGTGCTGCCAGCAAAATTAGCTGCATGACACAGAGTAGGAGAAGCCTGATTTTCAGATGCTGTGCTGCATTTGTTTGGGTTGGATATCTGCTGTGTCCCCAAACAGAAGCACCACAAATGAGCAGCTGTATCTGCAACAGCTGGGGCTCTGCCTCATTTTACCTGAAGTCAAATATCTGCTGAAAAACAACCCCAAACCCTTGCTCAGCTCCCAGCCTCCACCGAGCCTCTGGAGTGTGCCTGCATGTGATGTTCTCATAGCTCCATGTGGGTGCTGAGACATCTGTTACAATTTATTTTTGTGGCAACAAAGCTTGGGCAATTTTCAGCAAAAAAGAAAAAGGAAAATAAAAAAAACCCCAAACCATCTCTTTGTAAAACTTTGAAGATGATTGTCAAAATAGAGTAAGATGCATATAATTTACATTCTTTTACAGGACTTCTTTTTGTTGAGATTTCAGGTGACAGCAATAGATAAAGAAGGGCTCAGATGACAAAGGCTGGAAGCTTCTCTGGAAATTGGAATGGACGATGGAGTGAGTGAACACCAGATATTTTTATGGTTACATGAAGAATTATGGATAAACTAAAGCTGGTCAACCTTTCTCCATGCTTAGAGCAGGATCTGATGTTTCCATCGACCTGGATTGCAGGAAGGTCATTCTACCTTGATGCCATTTGATG
This sequence comes from Hylia prasina, assembly GCA_013397195.1. Lineage (NCBI taxonomy): Eukaryota > Metazoa > Chordata > Aves > Passeriformes > Sylviidae > Hylia > Hylia prasina. Next base: position 135,563 of record VYXD01000013.1, read on the forward strand.
TTTGGGTTGGCATCTGGGCAAGCCTTGTTTAGAGCAGATTTTGTGGGCTGGCATGGAGCAGGACAACTTTCCCAGGGAAGGCAACCTCACCTGTGGTCATGCCAGAGGCTCCTGTCCTTTCAGCATCCTCCTTTCCTTGGTGAGACACTGGAGTGTGGAGAGGTGTATTGGATTAGCACAACTCCAGCTGTTGGCAACACAATCTCCTTTGTAGGGAACGCGAGGAAATTCTTATCCAGAGTCAGACAGTGCTGGCTGCTACTGACTGACTTCAAAGGAGGGGGTTTTGGAAGGTGGCATAAGGGTCTGCAAGACAATATTCAGGTGACAATCTGTCAAAGTGTCATTTTCCTCCCTTTCACAATCTAGACAGCCCCCAGATGGCAAGATAAACCTACCAAGGAAAGAGAGAACCTGCTGATTTATTTTTTTGCTGCTTGTTCTTTTTTCCTTTTTTCTTTTTTGGTGATGAAAGCAAAACAAAACAGCACCACAGAAGACAACAAAATATTTATAAGCTGCTTTGGATTGGCCTCTGCTCAGTCCATCAGTCCTTTACACAACCCAATACTGGTTCCTGTGAACATGGGGCTGGGCTGTCCTTGGTGGGAATGCACAAATGGAGCAGGAATGCACAGCAAATTTAGCTGCTCAGGCCCAAGGAGTGTGCATGTTTTATAACAATTCAATCTTCCATGTGCAGAAAGAAAATATTTCTTATCCATATGGCTGATTGCCCAGCATAAACAGAAAAGGGCAGATCCTGCAAAAACATAAAAATTCTGAAATATATAGATCATTGATTCAGCATAGAAATGCTTACAAAGTTGGTTAGCTGACAGAGTTAAAAGATTTTGATTAACTGTTCTGGAATTAGCTGCAGCAGGCAAATGCATCAGTAATCATAAAGATAAAGCACTTCAGGAGTCAAATAGTTTTGGGGAAAAATAAAGGCTGTACCTTTCAATTTGGTGGATCTATTGTACTTAGCGGCAACGATCCTGATTCCTTATGGATCTTCTTTTTAGCAGTGTACAATTAGTATGGAATATCTGCAAAAGATACTCAAGAGAGCTAGAAAATATATAGTAATAGAATTAGCACTACAATAACCTGTGAGGGCTAAGCAGGAATATACATCCCACACAGAATCACAACAGAATCTTTGGAAAAGACCTTAAAAATAATCTCATTCCACCCCCTGCCATGGGCAGGGACACCTTCCACTATCCCAGGTTGCTCTGAGCCCTGTCCAACCTGGCCTTGGACACTTGCAGGGATGGGGCAGCCACAGCTGCTCTGGGCATCCTGTGCCACGGCCTCACCACCCTCACAGTAAAAACATGACACAAAAGTCACTTTGCTGTCCTGGAGTTATAAAATGACAGAGAAGGATGAGAAAAGGCAATCTGCTCCAGATGAAGCCATGCCCAATCCAGGTAAGGATTTTTATAGAGCACTCCCATGCCCTCTTGTTTTTTAATTATCCAACTACACAAGACAGCCACAGTTTTATTTTTGAAATAAAAAACTTTGGTTTATTTTCCCTCCTTCTCTCTGCAAGGGAAAGGAATCAAAACTGCTAAGTGCCCAATAAATTTTATCAACTGTGAAACTAAGGGCGACAACTGAAAACAATCTTAATAAAATGGCACTATTTCTAGAGCTGTGAACTGCTTAGTGACTTGAAACACCAGGAGCTGATCATCAAGATTGAAAATAAAAGAGTCCTGTTGGGATGTTTTACCCTGACTTACAGCATCTTCCATGCTCAGATATCACTTGTTCTATAACCCTACTGGAAACAGTCCATATCCCTATTTTCCCTAAAAAAAACCCTTTTCTATACTGTCTTGGGGTGATTTATTATGGTAGTGTCATATACCAAGCCTGAGCATTCTCCATGGTGACTAACCTGGCTGCAGTTCTGTTTCTGTGTAAATGTGAGTGCTATGAGAAGAAATCCCATAAAAAAGGAAAAATTCCTATAAAACAATTAGTTAGGAAAAAAAGGCAAGGGTATAAAAGTCTGACTCATAAGTGCTCCACCTTATTGGTCTGCACTGTAGTTAGAAAGGAGGTTTTAAAAATAGGCAGGAGAGTGGGCTGAATACTGACAGCACAGCTCTCTGCAGAGAGCTTACAGCTTGAGACTTCCAAATGTACTTCCTTATTCCCCATCCCTGTATATTCCTCTCAGTTTGACAGGTTTGTACTCCGGGAAGCATTTCCAAGGTGTTCTCACATTAAGTGCACAAATGAAAAAGGAGACAAATGAAAACTCATAGCAAGGCCTCCTGTTGGGCCTGTGCTCAGTCAGCCCATGGGGCGCTGCTTTTTGATACTACAATGCCTAAAACTAAGGCCAGGATGCAAGAGGAGGCTGAAAAAAAGAAAAAGGCATGGTATACCTGACTAATATCTACATTTACTCTAACAGATAGAGGGATATGAGAAGTATATATTTGTATTTGTAAGAATGAGTCATTTTCAAACTGTCTCAGATTAGTAAGAATCTTCCTCGATGAATATGTGTAGTCAAAGTCACCTTTTTTTAATATATATACTTCTGAAATGCTTGGCAATGACTGCCTTCAGAAAAAGCCTTCAGGAAAATCTGATTTCAAACTGGGGTCTCTGGCACTACACCTGGATGTGCACAGATATATGTGGATGTACCAAGAACTAAGAAAAGCGAGCACGAAGAGGTTGTTTTGTTGGCTAATTCATAGAAAATTCAATACTTTCACTGACTCTTTATGCTGGCTTGCATATTAAAATAATTTGGAAGCTGCAAGGGCTCTAAGCCAATCTGAGCTTCTTTTAGTTTTCCCAGGTGGACCAGGATTTTAGAAAAAATAATTGGCAAGGCAATTAATTTGTGGAATGGTCCCCTAGGGATAAAGCCAGGGCAGCAAGAGCTAATGGAGATGTACACAGACAGCTGCCAACAAATTTGCCTCCATGTTCTGCCTGTCAGAACTCCAGGGGTTTAAAGTACCTTTTGTTGCAAGCCAGACATCCCAGACCTGCACAGTGCCAAATCATAATCATGTTTTCCCTCTGTTGCCAATTTTTCCAATGGTCCCAATCCATAAGCACACACACTTCCTCTGAGAGAAACCCAGGCTGTTGAGGAATTTTGGGGAGGAGAGTGAAGCATGAATGAAAGATGAAACACAAAACAAGTATGGCATTTACACAGCAAGTTTGCATCAACATCTTGTTTTTGATTAGAGTATTGAGAGTTTGGAAGTATTCAGTGCAAAGGAATCACTAGTGATGCCCTCCATATCATGGAAAGCCTGGTATATATTTTAATGCTGGTACCAGAAATAATCTGGGAAGCACCATTTTGCACACTAGACTTGCAGAGTGCTGTTCTTTTACTTGGCCCAAAAAATAGGAAATTTTCAGGCATCAGGGTTTCAACAACAGTTGCTGGGTTAAATGAATGTCCCTCTCCAGCTGGGTCTCTTTGCTCAAGGGGGCCACAAGTAACAAAAGCAGGTGAGAAATAATGACCAAGCAATACTAAATCCCCCTCATTTATTCATCTATACTCATATGTGAATGTTGGTGGGTTTAGGAAAAAAAGCAGTCATTCCTCAAATATTTGTGAAAGGAATGCAAGCCAGACCCAGGTCTGGATCATTTAGGACAGGTGTATGAAGCTTTATAGTCAGGAGAGAATTAATATGTCTGCAAATGTTTCAAGTGCCCTCATCTGAGATGTTGCAGGTGCTGGACTCAGCTGGTTGCATTCAGACCGCCCTGCTAAACCTGTAGGGCCACACCAGAGCATTCATGGGATTTAATCCCTTTTAATCCGTGCTTCTGCTCTGAATATTGCACGTGGCTAGAGGTGTAGCATTCATGTACCCAACTAAACTTGGGGTGGGGCCTGCTACAGAGTTTCAGGTAAAAGATAGTTTAAGTAGTGATTATCTGACAAACTTCCTTTGCATTGACCAAATTAGAAAACCCCAGCACTCTCTAGTAATACCCTCTTTAATCGAGATGCATTACTCTTTTATTCCTAATATACGAGTTCCCCTTTATTGTCTTCATTGCTGGAAATCTTTTGACCAGACTTGAGGCTGGGTCTCTTCCAAGCACCAAAGGGAATGTCAAGTCTTGATTATCCCAAGACTTTCTGGGCTGGCCTACTGGTTTTTGGAAAGACTTGCAGCTCTTTGTAGCAATACAGCATGATGGGAAGCCATGGAGGTTCTAGAGGCTTAAAAAGCCACACTGAATTTATTCTTGAATGTGATGTTCAGTTCTGCCTGTCTGGATTTACTGTGCTGAAAAATAAACCATACTATTAATAAACTCTACTATAAATTGGGCAAAATGTAATGAGTCAGTCCTTAATTTGTTTTCAGTAGAGAAGGATTTAAGATTAGCCCATCAATTTAAACATTCTATACTTTTTAACTGTGTAGCTGTGTAGGGAGTACTAGTCTGGAAAGGGAAGGTGAGAATGCATGTTTAAAATTCAGACTGAAATTATATATGTCAGTCCTGAATCTGTCACTACCCAATTGTGATGTTTCATCGTATGTAGGACACAGGAACGGCCAATGTTTCTCAGGAATATTTCCCCTATAAAATACATTCACTTCTCCCCTTTTCCACCAGCTGGATCTTGACACCAAGGAGAAAAAAAGAGCGTTGCCACGTTTTCTGAGGCATTCTGGTTTCAGGACTTCTCCACGTGTGGTTTTCCCTGTATAGCACTGACATCTACTGACCGAGCTAAAAACCACAGCCTTAGCACGCGGGACCTGCTCCGACTCTGCCTCAATTTTAACGGTAACAGCAAAATTTGGATTTTCCTCTCGTCCAGCAACCCTGAATCCAGACCCATAGTGCCAGCAGAAACGCCACTGGCAGCATCNTCAGCGACCCTGAATCCAGACCCATAGTGTGACATTAGGGCAGTTTCCCAAGAAAGCCAAGCAGAAACGCCACTGGCAGCATCATCCAGGCATTACTGCCCAGTTCACTGTGTTCATCCCTGGACTTTATTATCCAGACCTTTGGGGCTGCAGACCACTTTAGATGAGCTGTGCTCATGGGAGGGGTGTAATTTCATGTCAGAAGAAGCATGGAAATCCATATTTTACGAAATTCTGTCCCAAGATTGCACTGGAAAAACTGGCACAAGCAAAATTTATTTGAGCTGATAACAGCAGATTAAGGATCCAATCCAGTTTTAGCAAATATTTGTCTCGTGGTGTTTGCAAATAAATAAAAGGAAGGAAATAAATGAGGAAGCAGAAAATGCAATTAGCAAAACTCTGTCAGTTTCTCTGGTTAAAGATTCAGAAGAATTAAGAGAACATGTGAAAATGTAATGTGCCTGTTACCTGTTCCAAAGCAGAGATGTATAAGTTTTTACATTTAAAGCCCCTCTGGAAGTTGTGAATGTTCCAATAGGTGTCTCATATCTTGTTTAATTACCTACTGAGCCTATAGTAATTAAACAAGATGTAGGCACATTATTTGAAAAATAAAGTGCTTTTTCACTTTATCGCTTTATAAGGAATAAGAAAAATGAGTACCCAAGCCACCTTTGCCATATTCTATTACTTTCTACAGCCTGAATCTATTTTGAAATGAGCAAGCAACATACCAGTAACTCCCATGATATTTTGTCTTTGACTCCTTTTAATATTTAGAGAGAAGATCACCAGACCAAAAATATCTGGAAAGATGACAGAAAGGTTTATGAAACTACAAATGGTCATATTTAAAAAACTATTTCTATCCTCATTCAATATAATTTAGTTTGCATTTTACAGCTCTTAGTGCCCAGTGCTTTGAGGTTGGGTTGGGATTTTCTCGGGAAAGAGAACATTTGGACAATGCTCACGTGGTGGGATTCTTGGGGTGTCCTGCGCAGGACCAGGAGTTGGATTTGATAATCCCGATATGTCCCGAAGTGCTCCCTGAAAGCCTACTAAGGCCACCAGTAGATGGTGGTACCAACGCGGTTTCTTCGTTGGGTGTTTTTTTTGTTAGGTTTGTTGTGGTTTTTTTGGTGGGGAGGGTGGTTTTTTGGAGGGGCGGGTGGGGTTGTTTGTTTGTCGGTTGGTTTGTTTCGTGTTTTGGAGTTTTTTCCTGTTTATTGAGGAAAGGATTGACAATTTTATATTCTTCCCATCAGGCTTCAGATGTGATAATGAACCAGAGTTTCATTGCTCAGCAGTGAGGGAGAATGTGGTTCCCCCTGAAACAGGCACAAAGGGCTGGCTTACAAACCCTGCAGATGCAGTTCTAATTTCAGAGCAGCTGGCTGCAAAGGAAAGGAGTTGTTTTCCTTGTTTGCTACAGATTTTCTTTGTTTTTCTTCTGTATTTGAAGGCTGGAGGGTTTTGATTCGTGGTTCAATTCCCACTTTAGCAGTAGCACCCACATATTGCAAGGGTGATGCTGCAGCAGCTTTGGTTGGTATAAGGTTTAAAACCTGAAGGTCCAACCAAATTCGTTTTTTTCTTTTTAAAATGAAATTAAATAAAAAAACCCATTATATTGAGCACAAGGTAAAGATCTTTCTTACTGTTGCTTTGCTTGACTATTTGTCTGCAGCATTGGTTTGGTTCCAGTGGAACAAAATTTAAACTGATGAATGTTTAAATGTATTTTAACCATTTTGTTGTTCTTGCATACCCTAAACAGTCATTTCAAACAGAAGACTCACCAAACCAAATACCTGAATCTGTGTCCATTGGACTAATGTCCAAACATTGTTCTGCATATGTATTTTCTTAACTTTTGCAGCCAAATCCTTACAGGCAACCAAGGTTTACACCCTCAAAATCATACTGGAATGTAAAATTTTAATTCCCTCTGTGTCTAAATTAGCACATATATTTGCTGGTAAAAGCATTTCAGCTGATGTAACTACTTAATATGTTCACTCCACTTAACATTAAATTTGATGTTGCAGCTGTAAGTGTAAGAATATGAAGGAACTCACACTGATAAAAGATTAGTTGCAATCTGAGATGAAGATTTATTGTGCTCACCTTGATTAAAGAAACATATTCTACGATATTTACTACTTCGGTTTGAAAATTTTTGAAGCCTTCTGAGACTCACTTGGTAAAGTGAGTACATTTCACCCAGAAAATAAAAGCTGCTTTATACAAAATATAAAGTTCTGGTTTATGCTATCAAGTAAAATATCTGCCAAAGAAATAACTTTATATAACATATACAGTTGTGAAAAGTAGAAGACTTATTGCTAGTTTGAGGCAAATTGTTCTGTGCATTTCATATTTTTGGAATTGCAGGATGTGTTGTGTTAGCATTCAGCTGTTTTATTATCATGAATCTTACACGACTCTGTGTGCAATGATTAGGCCATGTTGTGATTTATTGGAGCCAGGTGGCCTGCCCCCACAACCCATCACCACCTAGGGAGAAGTTATACACTAGGAAAAGAGCTCTCTTCTCAGGTGTTCTGTTTGTGCCCCTTTCCTCCCTTTTTTCACCAGCCTGGTTCAAGAGCCTCCCAAAAATGAGCATAAATCAGGGCTGTTTGAGACCCAGAAAATCTGAGCTACTGGACAGAAACTGAGTTGAAAAAGCAATGAGTCAGGCCCTTTCTATGTGCTTCACAGCACAGCCTAAGCAGCCCCACTGCTCAGAAACATGACTGAGAGCAGCTGTGCACATTGGTCACTGCACTGTGCTGGGGCTCCCTTTAATCCTCCCCATTAGTAAAAAAATCCAGCCAGAAGAGATCAAGAAGCTGTAAAAGACGCAAAGCCTCTTGTCTCCAGTGCATTCTTTGTGGTCTATTTTTACAGAAATCTTTCTTGGTTCAAGCTGTCCCAAGATTAATGGTTCAGGGAGGGTTAGTCAGCCTTCCCGGCCATGGAAAAGTAATCACACCACTCAGGCAGCACAACAAATTGATAAGGTGCTGTGGGAAGTGCTCTTTTACATTCTGGCAGCCTGGGCCCCCAGCCTGTGTCAAGCGCGTTCAGAGGATGCCACAGCCACTGGCCTAGTGTAAATATCTGCAACAAAACCTCTCCCAATAACGTCAAAGCAAACTCACTCGAGGGAAACAAGCCCTTCCTGTAAATAGCGGTGAAAGAGCCGCTTTGTTGGCTGATGGGGATATTAAACACTGTTTTCCTGGAACATTTACACTATGGCTAATAACAAATACGCCAGAGTACACTGAAGCATTATCATTTGTCATTGCATTTGGCAGGAAAATTAGGGTTTTGCTCAACAACAGCAGCTCTACAAGCTGAGAGAAACTTTGCAGGTTCAACAACCAGTGAGGACCATCCCCATGCTGCAAGTTTGTGGGAGGTAAGAGGCTGTGGGGGACAACCCCTGGGTATGACCCTTTAGCAGTGTCCCTGCACCACTTTGGGGATGAAGTCAGGTGGCACAGCTGGGCTGGTGCCTGCTCACTTGTGCTGAGCCTGCTCTGTTGTGCTCATCCCAGAGCTGCTCAGGGTGATAAACTGGGTGATAAACCTCTCCTGCTCTTTCAAAGAAAGTCCTCTTTCTCTTATAGCTCACCAGGCTGTCAGAGGAGCTGATGCAGAAAGCAATTTATTCAGCTCAAACCACCGTGTGGCACTTTGCCCTGACTCTGAGCAGGATGGCAAGTGGAATCACGGGTTTTGGGTTTTGTTACCTTGTCTCTACAGATTTTATTCAATCAGATCCAAGATTTAACTCTTTGAGTGCCCAATGATGCTGGTTGGCAAGTAGTGGTGGTTTGAAAACCCCTAAATCTGTCTCGCTGCTTTATGAGGGAACCTGAACTTGAACTCATGTTTTCAAACTCTGTCAGGCCTGGTGCTGTGACCCCTTCCCTGGGGAGCCTGTTCTGGTGCCCAACCACACTCTGGGTGAGCACACCTTTCCTAATGTCCAAAGTAAACCTTCCCTGACACAGCTTCAGACCATTCCCTCAGATCCTGTCACTCATCATCAGGGAGAAGAATGGCACAGCTGAAACATACCACAAAACTTCTTTGTATCAGGCTGAGCGATCTTTTTGCATGAGTCTCTCTCCTAGCCTGGGCTGCTCCACAGCAGACTGCTCAGCAACTTCTGCTCAGGAAGGTTTTCATTGGGTGGTTTACCCCCTCCAAACCCTGTTTTCCTGGTGTAACATACAAGAACTGGTCCCTCAGAGGTGGCAAGGACATCTCCAGAGAGCCCCCTCCCTCAGCCTTATCCATCATACAGAGCCCATTTATAGAGGGAGTCCTCTGGCATGGTACCTCCTTGGAAGAGATTGGCACAGAAATTTCTTTTGGAATATTAGCTGTGATTATCTTTGCTTTTAAAATTTCCTTCCTTCCTTCTATTTGAATCTCCACTTAGCAAAGTCACCTCCTTGTTGTTTGGAAATAATTCTGCCTCCATCCTGATTATGGCTTTACATTAAAGCCATATTTTATGTTTTCCCTGTGTCCACTGCTCTTTGAACAATCTTTGGCCAAGTGATCATGTCAGTGAAGTCTTTGCCATCAAGACAGAGCCTTTCTTTCCTTTGACAAGCATTGGAAGTGGTTGCCCAGGGAGGTGGTGGAGTCCCCATCCCTGGAAATGTTTAGGAAATGACTGGATGTGGCATTCAGTGCTCTGGGCTGGTGACAAGGTGGCTAAAGGTTAGGCTCCATGATCTTGGAGGTCCTTTCCAGCCTAAGTGAGTCTATGATTCTGTGATTTTTTCACACACTATTGTTGCCCGTTTCTTGGGCAACACGTGAGAAATCCGCTCCTTTTCTTTTCTTTTGGAACCAGATTGAGCCTCTATTACCAACTGACTTCACACCTCCAGTACCAGGGATATGAGTAGCCATAAAAAATAACACAGATTTGGGCTGGTCAGTTTTAGGGCAGGTATTATGAAGCTGCTTAATTCGCAGCCAGATTTTTCCCTTTTTTACCTATTTTTTAAAGTTTACTCGTTTCCCTCTAGGACAAAATGACCATCAGATCTGGTTAGCAAGACAAGTCATCCAAAAAACAGAGTTTAGACATGATGCTATTAATCTGTCCCTATTAAGGTAAAGTTCTGCATTATTTCTAATAGGGGAATGAAAATAAACAGAATGTTTATTTAAGTGATGTTTTGATGACCGTGGCTTTAGAGTGCAGACAATAGTTTTCGTTCACAGAACAAAAAAAACCTTGAAGCTTTAGTGGTGCAACAGAAAGGGAGATGTGGCAAGAAGCTGAAGTTATAGGGTTCAGCTCTAAATGCTCTTAAATATAGGGAGGCTCTATTGTTGTGGAATTTCTGTACCTTGATTTAAAAGCCTCAGTCTGACCATGAGCTAACATGAGTATGAGCTTTGGGACTCAGACCCAAAATTATAACTGGCTGCTTATGGTCAATGGCTCCAGCTTTAATTTGCTGAAACAAGGATGGTTGGGGCCTTTATTTGTTTTCTTGTCCTTCCCCTTCCCTTTCTCCTTCTGCTTCCCCTTCCTGTTTCCTTTTGCTTTTTAACTGTCTTTTTTCTTCTCCTCCATCTCATTCTCCTTCTGTCTCCTTTGCTTTCTGCTTCCTCCTTTTTCTTTTTCTTCTAGAGGCAATTTTTATTTTTTTTTAACAGATTAACACTTCACAGAAGCATAGGATCACAGACTGATTTGGACTGGAAGGGATTTTACAAATCACTTTATTCCAACCCCCCTGACATGGGCAGGGACACCTTCTATTATCCCAGGTTTCTCAGAGCTCCATCCAGCCTGGCCTTGAACACTCCCAGGGATGACAAATCCACAGCTTTTCTGGGCAGACACATTTGGCGTTTTCATTGTGTGCTTTGTGAAATTTCTGCACGTGAATTTACCTCGCCACATTATGACAAAAACAAGCTCCACCATCTGTCATAACTTATGATTTTTCTTTCTCCCAGTCCTATTTTCCTGCTGATGGGTTAGCCTACTCCTAAATAAGTTTTAAAACTCCCAGGGATGCAGCTGTTGAAATGCATGTTAGCTTAATCAAAAAACAAACAAACAGCCAAGATGTGTGGGAAAGGAACCAACCGTACTCACTGTGAACACAGCATTGTGCAGGATGGACATCTTTTCCCTTTAGTTCCTCTTGTGATTCAAAGTTGGGGGTTTTTTTTGCACCCATGAACCAGAGAGTAACATTTGATCTCAGTTTGACTTCTGAAATAGGTCACTGTCTGGTTGGGGAGCAGAGATATGCAGAGATGATACGTCTGCTTGAAGATCAGTTTCTTGTGGCTAAGGCAGAGCAGATAGGAAAGCATAAATCAAAATAAATATCTTTGTCCTTACTATGGTTGAAGTGGGCTCCTGTGGTATCCAGGGACAGCAGAGGATTTAGAAAGAAAGGTTGCATTGTGATAGTATTTTTCCCTTTGTGGGTTACTCAGAATCTTGCATGGGAAGATGGGGAACGGCTCTGAGCACAGATAATTGGGATGAATCAGTGTTTCTAATTCCACCCAGGATAGCCTCTGTGAGAACTGGAGAGGTTAACCCCAAAACACAGCACTGGTTTGGAAACATTGCTGCTTGTTTCAAGAGGAGCCAGAGTAAATAATGTGCACAAACATGGCTCTGGGCTCCCATTACAGAGAACAACATTGAAATTATTTAATCTCCTCTTCTTTATGCTTTATGAACTAGATTACCTTGAGGGATGAAGCAGAGAGTAGAACTGCAGTGTGGGAGAAGTCTCTAACTTCTGACTGTTAATGGGATGATGCGTGGACTTCAAAACTTGCAGACTGTGAGATGACAAGTTCAGCACCACTGTTTCTAGAAGTAGAAATAGTGTCCAAAAATGATTAAAACAAGCAAGTAAATGTCAAACAAACAAACTGGACAGATACAAGCCCCTAGGTCCTGATAGGTTGCTCCCACAAGGGTTGGCAAATGTTGTTGTGAGGCCACTCTCGCTTACTTTTGAAAAGTTGTGACAATCAGCAGAATCCTCCTGACTGGAAGGAGCTAACATTGCCTTTATCTTCAGGAAGAGCAAGAAGGCCCTTCTGGGGCCAGCCAGCCCCACCTTAATCCCTGAGAAGGTGATGGAGCAACTAATCCTGAAAATTATTTCCAAACATACAAAGGACAAAAAGAAGGTGACTAGGAATAGTCAGGCACAGATGTACAAATCATGCCTGACCAAGCTCATAACCTCAAAGACAAACTGGCAAAGTGGAGCTTTGATAGGTGGGCAGTGAGGTGATGTGAAAACTGGCTGACCTTCAGGATCAAACCCTTGTCATCTATGACATGAAATCCAGTCACTAGTGGTGTGCACCAGGAATTCATACTGAGGCCAACACTGTTTAAAAAAACTGTTAATGATCTATAAAAGTGATGATAGTTTGATTTCTTTCTCTGATTGCAAAGAAAAAATGATCACGGATCCTGTTTTACTTCCAATTGCAAAAGTCCCCACAAAGTTTCACTGGATCAACTTATCTAACTAAATCCACATTGCAGTAATTATTACACTCCAGATGAAAATTTTCACCTCAGCATTGACAGGTACTGGGAAATTCTTGCATTTTCACAAATCAGAGAGGGCTATATGTGCTTCAGCTGTTTTGTTCCTTCTTACTACTCCAAAAAAAGACCACTAATAGAAAAGTTAAACAAAACAAATGTAAAGAAAATGACTCTGTAAAACAACACTGTAAGATTTTTTTTTTCTCCTCAGTGTAAATTATACCAAGCTCAAAGGAAAGGAAAGGAATCTTCAGTAATTGTAAACCTAGCCTGGAGTAATCAGACTGACATAATGTATCTATTCTACCATGGGAAACAATACTAGATAATGTTGAATTGCAGTGTGATTTGTTTGGGGTTTTAACAGTAATTTCAAATGTGTATTAGGTGTTAATCTATGGCCTCACCAGCAGCAGGGTGACTGCCCCTGGCTCAGGAATTCCACCTGCTGGGAAGGTCCAAGCCAGGAGAATAGGACTACATCAGCCTGAACCCATATCTCTGGGATATCCAGAGGATATCCTGCCTTCTCCATGCCTGGGAGAAAGCTGGGTAGCTCTGGAACAGAGTGAGCCAAAAGGCCATCTGTGAGATCAGGTGCTTAGGGAAGAATAAAAGGTGAGGCAAACCGAATGGAGGTGCACCCATGTTTTTGTGCTTGTGTGAATTCCTGCCTGACCTTCTGATGTCAGGGACAGCTGAAAACCAGCACCCTAAGGGTTTAGAAGAACTTGGACTTCACTGATGGTGATCATTCAATCCCTCACACATCTGTGGTGCTCTGACAGCTGTAGCATTTTCATTGGGAAACTCTGAAGAGAAGGGGTCTCATCCCCAGCCAGTGTTCTGTGGCCTAAACCATTAACAGGATTACTTTCAGAAAGAAGAAGAAACAAGGATTATTTTTTTTTTTCCTAGTTCCTGCTGTGTCAATGAGTGTCCTGGAACACCTGAACATGAGACATCCATTTGAATGGTTGGAAAAATCAGTACTCCCTGCTGGATGTCTCTGGGAAGGCTCTGAGGGAAGGCATCCTCTGGCAGATGGGAGGACCCAAGGAGCTGGTGCGTGACAGAAAGCCCCTGTCCTTGCACATGGGTGAGGAGATGCTGCTGTGATGCTCCATCCGTGTCTGCTGGAGGGAGCAGCACCTGAGGTGCAGGCAGAGGCTGTGAGCCAGGGTGCAGGTGCTCAGTGAGCCCACAGCTGTGCAAACATCACCTGTGCTCCCCAGCTCCCACGGAGTCAGCAGGTACACAAACCCTTGGATTCAAGGCTTCAGGCCAGCCAGGATGGGAAACTGTTTGCATTTGCCTGGGGCCACTTTCACAGCTGCTGAGAGCAGAGAGGGTCTGTGGGCTTGGACAGCCCAGCTTGCATTAGGTCAGCTCAGCTGGACAGAGCCTGGGGCTAAAAACATCAAACTTGTGGGTTTGATCCCACATGTATGGACCATGCACTGAAGAGTTGGACTCAATGATCCATGTGGGTCCCTTCAAACTCAGAATATTCTCCAATTCTGTCATCTGAAGGCCCTGGTAATTAAAAACTGAATCTGGTCTTGTGATTCTTCTTTGTCCTTTTTCTGGCTTTCCATCTCAAAGTAGGCTACAACTTCTGTGCCATGAAGGTCCATGATTTAGGTTATACAGCTAAAGCTGGGTCCTTACAAGTTCATCTGACAGAGATTTTTCCATACCTGCATCAGAAGTGGCACGTACTTCCAAGTACAGTCCTTCCCTGAGTCATTGCTGGCACTAATTGTGTGAATCCCATTGCCACGGGGTTGTTTGCCTGTGTGACAGACCAGGCACCTGCTCAGCTCTGGTGGTGCAAATCCATAATAATTTGGGTAACTTCAGGAGAGCTGCTCAGTAGAGACACGCAGCTGAGGTCAGGGTCTGTTCCACTTAAATAAATAAAGGTTAAGTATCCTGGAAGATCCATTTTCCAATGTCCTTAACGTTGTCTCTGCTGGTGACCTCCTTATTTATTTATTTACTTATTTTCCAACTGAGCTTTTCATGGCCATTGACATAAATTTTCCAGCTTTTTTAATACAGAACATCTGTGGTCCCTATGCAGTGTCCTCTATAGGTCATGGGAAAGCTTTATCTTACTAATAAACTCTGTTCCTCTATATATTCAAGCCCAATTGATGGGGCCAAGTGTGTTTATAAATAAATATTGTCTTGTAATGACCATTTCCATATGTCCCAGAGGAAAAGAGATTTTGTCCTTTTGAGCTGGCCAGCTGCCTCCTTTGTAACAGTGAGAACAGTTTTCCCCTGTCTGGTTAACATTTGATTTATGTGGAAATGAACTCCCCAAGGTGACAGGCCAGTGATACTGAAGAATGCAATGCTCCCAACTACCCTTTAATAGTCAGGGAACTCTGTTCATCCACCCACCCTTCATTGTTCTCTTCATCAAAGGAAATTATGGTTGCATTTATTGAATCAATTTGTCCCTGACCAGCTCTGCCTGCCTCAGCCAAAACAGGGACAAAAGCATGAGGAGGGCAAGTAAGTTTCACTGGAGTTCTGTCACATATCTGTCACTATGAGAAATGACCACTGACGTAGGACATGGTTAAATTATGGAAAAGTATGTTTGCTGGGAAATGCAGAGCATGGATTGCCAAAATATATGATGAATGATTGGCCCTTCCTTACTGATGAGTGCACCAAGAAATATGCTGCCATATGGCTTCTCCTCTGCACCAAGTGTGATCCAATAGCTGCTTATCACTGAAGGATGATGCTGTGCCCAGGGCTTATTTCTTAACACTGTTCCACCAGAGAGAATATGTATTTCTTACACAAGCCTTGATCTGCTCTGCATCCTCTTCCAGCCAGGCAGCAGCGCAGAAGAGGTCAGGATCAATCTTTTAGAGGCTTTCAGAAGAAATCCTTTGGAGACTTCAGAAGAACAATACACAAGACTTACGTAGGACATCCGTTAATCTTTGCTTCTGAAGTTGTTCCTTGAGCTATGTATACACAGGTTTATGTGGAGATATACACACAGGGTAAAGAATGTTTATTCTGATTTTCCACTCTCCCAAAACATTCAACTGTGTGGAAGGGAATGAATGCCTGGGGATTTCTAGGCTTTGGTTTCTGGTAAAGCCAGTCTGATAAACAGCCTCCAGGCTTGATCAATAATGAGAATACATTCCTATGGCTGTAACTTCATCCTACCCTGTATTCTGTCAGAAAGGTAATGAGGAAAGAAAGGTAATTTTCAAGAACTTCATTTTATTATGCAGAAAAATAAGTGTTAAAAATAAATATTAAAAAAGTATTATCCTTCTCCCTTAGTATGCTGGGGTTTAGCACTTTGTAAAGAAAGGTTTTATCAAAGTAGGACATATATTTTGGGTGTTTAGGTGATACTCCATTTTTGTGAGAAATCCAGTTTTGACTGATGCATGAGGGACTAGACGGAGCCTCCCTTTCCTGTACTCTGGAACATATTCCATGGGAGAATTCAGCAGAAAACCAATTCCTGTAAATTAAGTTATGACATCCTTATCATGTTTTCTAAGTCCTCTCATATAGCACAGCAATGTATGTCAGAAGGGGATGTGTGCACTGTGGTCTGGTTTTGATACCAGTGAGATTTTGTATTGCAGTCCTGGCTTTTCTATTTCAAATGGCAAAGGGAAAGCCATACCACCAGGAAAAAGATATAAAATACTGTTTGTGGATATTTAATTTCAGGTTTATGAACTAGCAGAAAACCCAAACCAAAACAATCACACGCCAAACCAGCACAATTGATCTGTTACTGCTGGGATCTGTTATTTTTTTGTTGTTATTATGTAAACTGCGTGACGGCCTGGCTTTCCAACAGTGGGAAAATCTCCTGAGAAGAAACGTGTCCCTCGCTTCCTCTGGGAATGTTCAGTGCCCTGGAGATTCTTCTTGCTTGACATTTTGTTTCTCAAGTGACTGCTGGACCTTTGCTCAGATGAGATAGGTCATTTTTTCTTTCCCTGGCTACAAGTAGTACATGTAATTATGTAATTGCAAGGCTTAAGGCTAAGCTGGTTTACGACAGTGGACATGCAGGGGGTTGTCCTCACAGAGCTTTTCTGAGCCAGGCTGAGCTGGGCTGTGTTACTTTGGCCATGTTTTGGTGGCAGGTAGCATAGCAAGCTCAGGAAATCCCTGTTCAGTGGTGAGCCATTGCCCATCCCTCCTCTCATACATTTTCCCACAGCAAATTTGGGGACCAACATACTTGAATGCGAATGAGGGTGTACTTCTTATGTTTTTGAGACAGAAACAAACCCTCTTTTATAAAATTAAAACAGATATTTGTTCTATCTTCTGGAAGTACAGCAGAGTTAGTGTGAATAAACGTTGTAAAAAATTATGAGATTGCATCTGAAAAACGTGAAATCCTCTACAAAACACCAGATTTAGATTATGCTCAGATTATGTCAGAACAAATCACAAATTTTAGCTAACCTGAACCTTTTCTTTCCAGCTGGTAATAGTGTTTTCAGATAGGAGCTGCTCACATTCACAGCAATTGGAAGGCACTCTGCAGGCTTACAGGCAGGACAGAGCTATTAAATGCACACAAGTGATCCAAACAGTCTACTTAAATTTATTTTCATTGTACAGTGTTTGCATCTGGTGTTTCAAACAGCACCAGTCTACCCTGCAGTGTTTGGAGATCTGTCTCCAAAAGGAGACAATTCTTTCACAACCAGTACTGAACCATGAGATATTATATTAGGGAACATCAAATCTTGTTTTCTTACTGGATTACTGATGTCTCTTTTTTAATATTAAGTGAGATAAAGTTGCTACATAATCTTCCTCTCCTTTTTTTTTACCAGAAAACCAATGGAAAAAAGTAGCCTGCTGCCATATGGAAAGGGCAGCTAGAATCTTACTTACATTTCCATCAGAGGTTGCACTGAAATGTCTAAACAGAGATATTTGTGGTTGTATGGAAGTTTAGGGTTAAAGAGCTCCCTGGGGCTGGAAGGCACACACCCACACTGCCTGGGAAGGGCTGCTTCAGGATTAGGAAAACTCCCCTGCTAGACAGATTTATGCTCTGCAGATCCTGCCACTTTTCCCTATGAATGCTCTTCCTGCCTGGACTCTTTAAGTAGATATTTAACTGTAGGATCCTTAAGAATTCTCCTAATTTGGAGGGGGCTTCACACAAGTGTACAGAGATTGCTGAACTATTTAGGACTTCAGAGGTGCTCAGGTGTTTTACAGAATCACAGAATGCTTTGGGTTAGCAGGGACCTCAAAGCTCATCCAGTTCCATCCCCCTGCTATGAGCAGAGACACCTTCCACTAGACCAGGTTGCAGAGATTCCCATCCAGCATGGCCTTGAACACTTTTTATCTCAGTGGGTAACAGCATGCCCGGTGTTTTAATTTTGTTATATTTATTTGTATTAGCAGACAGTACTCTACAATTCACAATTTATTAGGTACCTATGTCTTAGCAAGAGATTCCCAAAACAACAACTGGAATCCAGCACTTGCAGATCTCCCCTTCAGACGCCTTTGATCCCAAATAAACCAAACCCACATTTACTTCACCAGAAAGAATAGTACATCAACTAAGAAATGTTTTTAAACCCCTGACTAGCTAACATTCACTTTTGCTTTCCTTAAAAACTGTCCATCCCTTGACTTCTTCAGAGCATTCCCACATCAGCCTGGCTCCCTAGAGGAGCTGTCTTCTCCTCCCTTGGATGACAAATTCCTTCAAGTCTCTTGTCTCTGATATCCCTGTTTTCCTCTTGCCTGGTCATTGTCTCATTACAATACTCCATGTGTGCTGGTGATGGCTTGTCCTACCATTCCTGAGGTTTATTCCTTTTGCCCAGCAGCCCTTTGTTGAACTGGTTCACTGGAGTGGCTCAGCCAAATTGTTTCAGCGTTCACTCTCCTCTGTTTACCACATCCATGTTAGTGCTCAGAGTGTAAGCAAGACGCTCACATGCCATTCTCAGTTGCTGAGCAGGAGGAAAAGCAAAAGCCAAGGAATGGAAGCAGGAATCTGGTTTGCCTCTGACAGCCCCTTGAACCGTGCTCTGGCAGCTCCTAGCGAGGCTTCCCTGGGGGCACATCAGGCACATGTGCTTTGGAGAGCAAGAGGATCCAGGGCTGATCCTCGCTGCTGCCGCCGGGAGTTCGCATGGCCACGGAGTGTGACCCAGCTGGGAGCGAGTCCCTGCCGGCCTGAAGGGGCTGCACGTAGTTCTGTGCTCGCTGCTCATTTCCATGACCAAATTCCACGTCCTGCACAGCATGTGCAGCTCCCACGTGCCGTCATCCAGGGCTGGGGAGCTCCCCAGGGACACAAATGGGCGCTGTGAATAAGTGCTACCTTTTAAAAGCTCACATCTCTGAGTGAAACCATCTGGCAAGCTCTCTGTGTCTTTGTTAATTAACATTTCACCCCCTGGAAAGTATTTTTACCCTCTTCTGTGTGCATGGTGCCGATGGGTCTGTATTGGTGGCAATTTCACCAAGCTGAAACACCACAGCCTCTTGATGATTTCAGGCACCAAATTATTGTAGGCAGGTTTTTCAAAGGGAGGTTTGGAATCTGTTGCTAATAAGAAAACCTCTCCCCTTTTCACAACAGGAAGAAAACATCAGCAAACTTTGGATGTGTATTTGCACACACACATTTGTAGATGCACACATTTTCGCTCTGCAGCTTATTTCCCCAGTGTCATATCCCAAATGACATTCCCAAAGTACCCATATCAAATGCCTGGAAATCCTAATGGGGGTAAGAGTTCCCAGCCTTTCTCCACCACTGCATGCAAATGTAAGTCAGGTTGAAAATTTCCAAGAGGCAAGTGACCATGAGAAACTCGCTGAGACACTTGACAGAAATCTAAGCCAACACATTGCAAAGAGTTACAAACAAATACTGGTCTCAAAACCAGCACTTCTCCTGTGACATCATGTCACATTAATCACTGCTAGGTTGACCTAATAAGGATGAAAATTCCCACTTCAGAGCCTGCTCTCCCAAACAAAAAAAAATTGCATCTTCTGCTGTGTTGGACCTTCCTTAATGTCTGCCAGAAGAGATGGAGCTGGAAGCTTTGCTCAGATGTCAGTGTAGTTAGCTGAGGCCCGGGGTGGGAGAGAAGTCCATCTTAGTGAGGATCTTTTCCCTCTAAAGCATGATGGAATCTCTGAGAATGAGGGTTCATTATATATATATAATGGAATCTTTTGGCTGGAAAACCAAAGTAAAAATGACTTGCAGAAACCCCACTGTCAAATCTGGCAGTGCAAACCCTTCTTTATATATATAAATGTTTGTGTACACATATATATAGATAGCAAGTTAAACAAGTTTTCTCCTTTGATTTGATAATGTGCCCAAGGAGAACTTAAGTTGAAGGATTTTACTGATGAATTAATAGTTCTTTGTTTGAAGTGGAATAGGAAAGAATGTGTTGATATACACAGATGCAAGAAAGATGTCTTTGGAAAGACATAAGGAGTTATCAGCACTTGCTGGCTGAGTGATCTGCAGTGGATTGCAAACACGGTGCAAGGTGTGGCTACTGAAAATGATATTTCTGTTTTGTGGACGCCACTAAGAGCCTCTCAGTGAGTGAGTGCTCGGATGTTGGCATCTGAAATGGCAAAGATATGATTGATTACATGTTTCCATGCTAAATTATTGTGCTTGTACATGTCTTGTGCACAGTTCCAGATTAAACATCTCCACCTGTAAAGTCTCTGCCACCTGTTTTGAAGACTGTTCCATCTACCATTCAGTACATGGTCAAGAAATCTTTACTTCACTCTTCTGAACTTCTCATTTCTCTGGTTTTGTGCCTTTCCTCTAGTAATTGATATGACTGAATTAGGACTCGTTGCCTGCTGCTTTTTATCTTTAACCAGAATATTGAATTGATATTTGAACAGATTATTGTCTCTTAAGGAAAACACCCATGACTGATAACACCATACTTAATGCTTATATAAACTGAAGGATATTCACGTCTTTAAAATTAGGTTAAATTTCATATTTCATGGAGCACATTCAGTCTGGTATTCCATTTTTCATGTGGATGGTGATAGTATAAAAGCTGACTATAAGGAGAGCTTCAGTCCACAAATTTTATTACTCTCTTAATTGAACACAAAATATTTAAAGAATGCAGTGAGATTTTGTATATGGAAAAAATAGCACATCCCAAACAATTTAATCTGATCAGCCAAGAATAGTATCTGTTTATAATATGATTTAAAACACCAGCTAAGACTGAGCAGACAACATTTATTAGTAGTTGATATATTTTTGAAAAGCTGACCACCCAAGGGGCAAAAAATTGTCACTTGCTCTCTCTCAAACTCAGCAGAATTTCTTTCAGTGTGTGTCACAACCCTTCAGTTTCGCTTCATGTCCTGCCCTTGACTGACTTTGAATGCTGTGACAGTCAGCAGAAGCAGCCCCTTTCTGACAGACCAACCCAGATCACTCAGAATCAAAGACCTAACAATAAAAAATACACCCTGAAGGATAAAGAGGCTGGGCCATGGAGGATGCAATCAATTTTCATGGCTATTGTGGTTACAAAAGAAAAAAAGCACTTGGGGAAAACAGTGATGTTCCCTGGATGAGGAAGATGCTGAGCCCCAAACCACAATAGCCCTTTGCAGTCACTCCAGTGCCATTCCTCAGTTTTATGGTCTTTGCAGTAGACCTCAGACCATAAAACCAAGAAATATCATTTCACTTTGGCCCACACAGAAGCTGGCTTTCTCATCCTTGCTGCTAAGCCAAAATTTAACAACAGCAGGGACCAAAGTAAACTCCTGTAACAATGAGATACCCTAATTTTTACAAATTGTCCCCAGGGACATTTGTCAGTGCTGTTTGAAGAATCCATAATTAGCACTGAAATGCATTTGTCAAAATCAGTCAACCATTTGGGGATGCCTAACTCTGCTGGGGTTTCTGTTCCCCCATGTTTATTTGTTTCCTCTGTGGGAGATTAATTTAAGACTCAGATGAAAGCTTTCTCTTGACCAAAATTCATTAAACTCTCCCTTACCCATAAATCTGGAGTGCAGCAGGGACCATTAGATCATCCCATCTGACATATTGTGCAATACAGGCCACGACATCATGCACAGCTACTCCTGCACTGGGCCTAGAAAAGTGTGTGGAGATTAATAAGTATCCTCCTGATAACTACACAGCACATTTGTGGTGGGACTCGTGTCTTCAGATGGATCAGCTCTTCCTTAGGGTACAAAAAAAGGGCTGTCGAACCTCTGTTAAAAGTGAAGAGAGAATCCACCACATTTTTGTTTACCTCTTTGAATTTTTAATAACATAAATGTTAAAATAATCGGTAGCAATAATTAAAGTATGGCCTATGTTTTCCTTGAATGCATGTTTTTGTCTTCCTTACATTGAAGTGTGTCTTGATGATCCTAGAATATTCCTTTCACTGCTAGACAATAACTCATCCATGTTCTGAGAGTCCTCAGCCAGAACCCCCTCTGAATACTTATTTCTAAGTATCCCTTTTAATCCAAGCCCTTGGTGATGTGTCCTGACTGTGAGTGCCAGAATCCCAGTGGCTGTTTCTCTTGGACAGCACTGATCTTGTCTCTGCAGGCTAAATCTCTCTTCAGCATCCAATAAGGGAATATGGGAACATATTTTATCTTCACTGTCCAGTTATCACATGAGAAATCTTTTTTCTTTTTTTTTTTTTTTTTTAAGTTCAAAGAATTCTTAAGGGAAAATAGAAAACACAATTCAGGGAGATAGGGCTGACAAGCATTATTAATATGCCAAGGGTATTAGAAATTCCTGCCTATCATCATAGATTAGTCTGGATGTCATGTAAACACAAATATAGGGAAAAATATTTTAATATAAGCATGTGGGTGAGAAAAAGTTTACTCTCACTTGGCTATTCAAGCAACCCCCACCAGTGTTTTGAAAACACCAGGCCCAGCAGAGATTATATTTTGTGAAAATAATGAAAGATTTGTTCCTTTCATCATATAATATATAATGGGTTTTCTCCTGTCAAAGCTCCTTTCTGGTCTTGAACTAACTACTTTTGCAGCTTGCAGCAAAAAACATTTGCTAATTATAACCACTGGAGTGCTTGGAAACTGGTTTCACAAAATGTCCTCAGTCTCTAGTTCATGAAGAAAAAATAGAAGTGGAGAATTAACCATCTTTTTTATTTTCAACCAGAAAAAATAGTGTGTCCATGCAGCTTTCCAGACTGCAAAGTAAAAGCATGATCCCTGGCCTGAAGTTTATAAAGTGTAGATAAAGGCTCAGGCTTTTATAAAATTCATTTATGATGGCTGTGAGTCCAAGCCTCTGAAGTGACCCTTTGTCCTGGAGTGACACATGGCTTTAGGGCAAAGGCCTGTGGCACACACGAGGTGTTAACTCAACCTGAATATTCCTCTGGCTCCCACTTTACCATGTCCTGAGTACCCCAGGAAGCCCAGAAAGAAGGGCAACCCTTCTGTTGTATGGGCCAGGGCAGGTTGCTGTGTGACAATGTGCTCATGAAGAAATGCTCAAGGGGCAGAACTGTTTTACAAGCCCAGAGTGATGCCAGGGGTAGCAGAGAGATTCCCAGTGTGGCCTGTCCTGGAAGGACTTGTAATTACTTTTCTAAACTTAGAAAAGTTTTGCTCTTCTCTTAGGCTGCACGAAGAGCCAAGGCATATTAAATACACAGAGTAAGTGATGTCAAGTAATGCAGTTCTAGTTACACCATGTTGCAGAGGGATTGAAATGGTAGGGACACAAATAGGTGTGAAGGGATGATGTTGATACTTTGAATCTAATTTACTAAATTATTATCAATGAGAGGGATAGCTAACTGCTAACATGAACTGTCAGCACTATTTGGTAGAAATCTCATCATCATTCTTAACTTGTCAGTCTGTGTTACACACAGAAGGCTTCAAATTTAAAATAAAGCCCTTTTCTGATAAAGTTCCAGGGAGAATAATTAATTAAGCCTATTGAGCTGTGGTGCTGCCAGCTGATCCCCTCTCAGCAGGCAAAGCTGGCTCTGAAAGGACATGCAATGGTGTCACAAAGCTGGGTCTGAAATCTGTCCTTTGAGTGAGGAAAGCAGCTCCCAGGCCCAAGACCTCTCCCCTGCTCTCCACCACTGGCTGCCTCTGTCCCTGACCTCTTCTGGGGCTGCAAAACTTGCTCAAGAAAGGGGCTTTACACTGGAGGATTTTCTGCATGGAGCAGGAGCACAGCACATATGAACATGACATCCATGGCGCAGAGCTCTGCCTTGTTTATCTGTTCAGCATCCTGGCATATGACTGTCTTAGTAATGTTGTCTCAAAATATCAATATCCCTGCAGTAGTGTTCCAAGAAACAGTGTATTAGGTGCGAAGCAGAGAGGGCTGTGAAAATGAAGTAAAATTTGGAAGGAGAAAATGAGAAAATTGTTCTGGGGGGGAAAAAAAAAAGCTCATTTGAAATACTGAGAGAATACTGAGGTAATATAGGTTACATAAAATTATTATTCAAAAGGACCATGGAAAAGACTGGGATACAGGAAGGACCAAGAGTACAGAAAAATGAATAAAGAATACAAAGAGACAAAAGGGGAAGAAATAGGGAAAAATCAGAGAGACGGAAGAAATCATTATTTGCTGGGGTTAGGATTTTCCTTTCGTTTCTTTCTCTCGTGGAATTATGTCCCATCTCTGGCTAAGAGACAGTAACGACCAGTACTTAAGAGAGGCAGAAAAGGTGGGGGAAGCATGTAGCTGGCTATCTCTTACCTGGGAGGTTTTCTCTTTGGAAGGGCAACGATACCACGAGATTTTGGTGAGGGGCTGGACTGGGCTTCTCTTGCTCTCAGCATCGGAGGAGGCACAGCTGGTCTGCAGTCACTGCCCAGAGGATTTGCTGCCACGATAGGGCTTTTGTCCTTCCATTGCATCTCCAACTGTGGGTAAGCCTTTGCTCATTAGAGCAGCTGTTGGACTGGGACCTTATCAACACCCATTTTGACTGGAAGGGACCCTTACCATCTATTCAGGTGCCTCGGGGGAAAACCCAAGGCCCGACCTCCTCCCCTTTCCCAGAGGATACATCTCCCTGGTTGAGGGTGGCCTGCCAGGACACCCTGCAGTTCCTGCTACAGCCACAGAGTTTCTGATACATTTCCTTTGCCACTCTGGGGTCTGCCTATCCCTGCTGTCCCAGCCGCTGCTCTGCGGTTCCTGCTAGGGCCCGTTCTTGCCACCCGGCCCGCCCGCCATTACCGCGTGAGGGAGACCGAGCTCGCGCCACAGCGCCCCCTGCAGGTGCAGGGGAATCAAGGCACCCGCCTTGCCCGGCCGGGAGCCAGCAGCGCCCCTGGTGGCAGTGAGCGGAACTGCACTGAAGGGGAAAGCGCACAACTGGGGTTGTGCTTCTGTTTATTGTTGTTGTTTGTTTGCCTTGTTATACACAATAGTGAAGAACTGTTATTCCTTTTCCCATATCTTTGCCTGAAAGCCTCTTAATTTGAAAGTTGTATTAATTTGGAGGGAAGGGGGTCATACTTTTTCCATTCCAAGGTAGGTCCCTGCCTTCCTTGGAAGACACCTGTCTTACAAAAGAAAACATTATTGTAACTTTTTATTATTATTATTTTGTATAAAACCTGCTTTTGCACAGCATCTGACTTAACCATGTATCCAACAGAGGGCCTCAGAGAAATTCACTGTAATTCCTGTAAATGGAGGACAGAGACAAATTGTTTGTGCTTTACTCTGACTCTTCTTGGAAGCTTCATCTGATCATTGGACACACAACAGCCAGATTAATTTCTCCAGATGTTCATCACCCACCCTTCCAGAACATTAATGGGCAGGCCAGGGAATTTCAGCAGAAACTTCAGTTTCCTCTGCTTCTTCAGATGAAGTATTTTGTCAGAGTTTTTGTTCTGGAGAGCACCTGTTCCAAATGCAGGGAGTCCACACCTCAGAGCAATTCCCCTCCATGCCAACATCCAACACCTTATGAAGCCTGAAACCATCCATCCAACAACTGCTGATGACCTGCTTCCAAAGAGAATGAGAATCCAGCATTGCTTTTGACTGTTTCACCTTACAGGAAAAAGCAAACATTTAAATGTTTGAGTGGCTTGGAGGGTCAGAACAAGAGCAGTACTTCTCTCAAGCAACAGACATCAGACAATTTCGCAAGAGATTTGAACAGAAACTTGTCCATAGTTATGCTTATTCACACAAGAAAAAAAAAAAGTATCAATTTAGGCTACCAAATTTGATAGATTTAGTTGTCTTACTTTTATGCAATCTTGTAGAAAAACTTGTGATTACATTTTTGGGAAGGCTCCAGGTAACAAATGCCCATTTAATTTGAAGAGGAAATCTTCTTGCCACCAGTTCTCAATGCCAGATTATACAAAAACACAGGTGAGGCACTGCTAAAAAACGGGAGTTCAGCAGCAGCACCCAAATCCCCCTGAAAAGCATTCAGATAGTTTTGAAAATACTATCTCTAATATTATTGGCAGGTTTCCCTCTCATTCCCATTCATGAGTTCCCACTGGCAAAAAATACCCTTCTTCTGGAGGAAGCAGACTTAATCCTATGAAAAGTGAGTGAACCAAGTACATGTGTTTCCTTCCATGTATGAATCTATCAGAGAAAGCAAAACAGGATTTGGTCTTCCATTATGAAGAGAATGTTAAAGAGGCATCTGCTTTTTCCAGCTTGAATAATTTCAGTGAAACAGATGCCCAGGTGGCAGCCAAGAGGAC
The DNA here is from genome assembly GCA_013397195.1 of Hylia prasina. NCBI lineage: Eukaryota > Metazoa > Chordata > Aves > Passeriformes > Sylviidae > Hylia > Hylia prasina. Next base: position 161,876 of record VYXD01000013.1, read on the forward strand.
TGGGATTTCTCAGCTTGGGCTACAGCTAATCTGTGTACTGTCCTGCAGCCAAGTATCTCACCCTGAGAAGAAGAGCAGCACTCCATCATTTTGCTGGTCTTCCTGCCTGGAGTGACACCAGCTTTCCTGTGGGATGGACAGGTCACTCCACCTGACCTGAATTTGCTCTCAAAATGCCCTTGCCACAGACCAACAAAAAAGAAAAAGCCTGGGAAACCAGTGGTGAAACGGTGGCTCTTCTCCAGTGAAATCCTTAAGGAATTTAGTTACTCCCTTTAAGAGAACAAGGAATTCACACAAAAAGATCAGTATCCAAATGTCATGCATAAAATCCATGGGAGCTGTTGAATACAGAAGTTTTGTGAAGCACTCACTTGCATAGGAAAGCCCCACATTTTGTGACAGCCAGCAGAAGATAAGAAAGAGACCCTTGATAGGAAATATATTATTTAAAAAATCAGCATGCCATTAAAACAAGTATAAATACACATTATATTACATGAGTGGAGTGTGTTTTCTTTAGTGTACGTGCCATTTTTTTATTAAGTCATACACTAAGTGCTAAGGTGTTTTCTAATGCCATTAGGTGATGCTTTCAGTAAGTAATGGAAAAAATAGTTCTTGCACGGTTCTCTTCTGCATTGTGTTCTCATTTTCTTAAGTAAAAGGAAATTGAAGCAAAACACCACAGGTGCCTCCTCCTTCCAAAGGCCAGTGGCCTGGCACAAAGCTGTGCATCACGTTTCTGAGGCACTCTGGCTCCCCTCGGGTGTGATAAACTGCACTTTGGGCACCATGAGCGAGGAGTTGGTTCTCCGCATGGAGTTGCTCCTCCGAATGGAGTTGTTTCTCCGCATGGAGTTGCGCTTCCTCAGGGAGTTTTGGTGGGAGAGCTCGCTCTTCTGCAGGGTCTGGATGAGGATGGAGGGCTTCTCATCGAGCTCCCGGGCGCTGCAGCGTGGCGCAGCCACTTTGACGGTGTTGCCAAACTTGGAGTAGTCAACAGCGTACACGCCTTCCTCCTCGGTGACAATGGGCACAAAGCGGTGACCCCACAGGATCTCCTCTGCCACGTAGGAGGTTCTCGCCTGTGTCGTGATGCCAGTGGTTTCTACAACCCCTTCCAGTATCACGATGAGCTCCAGGTCCTGGAGCGCCAGGTCAGAAGCAGAGATATCATAAAGAGGACTCCGCTTGTCTATGACATGACAAATGATCAAGGGAGCCACCAGGAAAATGTTGTTGCTTTCAATGGGGTTATCCACGGGGATATCCACTTGGTGAATGGGTATAACTTCTCCTTCAGGAGTCGTGGTCTTCCTCACGACCTGGATTCTCACTGAGGCACTGATGATCATGCTCTTCCTCAGGTCCCCCACCCGGAACATGAAGCAGAGCTTGCCGTTGCGGACGGCGATGACCGCCTGCCGGCTGAAGATCAGCGTCTCGGCCCTCCGGTGAGCCTGCGCCGTCTTCATGAATATGCAGCCCAGCATGACAGCATTGATGATCAGCCCCACAATGTTCTGCAGGATCAGGACTGTGATGGCCAGGGGACACTCCTCGGTCATCATCCTGCCCCCAAAGCCAATGGTCACCTGGACTTCGATGGAGAAGAGGAAGGCGGAGGTGAAAGACCTGTAGGGGAAGATTGCACCCAGTTAACTCCCAGCACATGGAGCACAGACCGAGAAGCTGTTAACATGTACTTCCAGAAACAAACTTAAGGACCTGTTTGTATGGCTCTGGTACACATAAGCCTTCTGTTAACACCAGCTCAGATTTGTGTGGTTGGTGTAGTGTCTAAAGGTGGCAGGGAAGACCTTAGAGCCTGAGGTCCTCAAAGACCATGTGGGCGACTCTGAGCAGCTCAGGGAATCTCTGTCCAGGAGCACAAGCTGCCCACTGGCTTAGTGAACAGCTCTGGAAAAGCTGGGCTTTCCACCTTCTCCATCCCATGAAGCCCTTGGAGAAGAGAGGTGTTTTTGGCAAGCATGGCAATCAGCTGGCACACCGAGATCCTTCCACCAGTCTGTGCAGGGAAAGGAAACAGGGAAAACTGCAGCGCTTCACTCATGCTACCTGAATCATGACCCATAATTTCCTGGTGGGGGAAAAGGGGCCTTCCCAGATTTGTGATGCTTCCCAAACCCCTGCTTGCCTTGTGACTAAGCAGGATGAGGCTGCAGAGAGAGGCCAGTGGCCCCCATGGTACCCACTGCACAGCCTGGCAGCAGGACAGTGCTGTGACCCAGAGCTTGGGTTCAGCTCTCTGCCAAGGCAAGACCAGCTGGAAAAGTTCAACACAGAAGTGAGATGTAGAATTGTGGGTTAAGTTAAATACCCTAAAATGCTATGGTGCTGGACCTCAGAAAATGCTATCAACAAACTTCCCAAAATTCATTATTCATAGTAGCCACGAAGTCACACTCCCTGTATATATCAGGGTCCTTAACTTTTTTTATATTTATTTATTCCTTTATTCCTTCCAAATACATCCTTCCAGTGCAATCTAATAAATCTGAAGCATCCCAATGCTTAACAGCACTATACCAGTGGAAAATATATCCTGCCCATGAAGATGGGTCTAAGTCATTCATTGGGTTTGCTTTGCTTTTCAATTAATCTGCTTTTAAATATTTTTTTTCTTTTCTAGCCATATTTTCACAGGGGTATCAAGGACACATTTAAATAGCATAGGCAATATCAAAGATAATTTTCTGCGCAATGAGAAAGTGCATCTTTCAGAAAACTAGCCAGTCTCTGTGCAGATATCTTTGAAAGAACTTTTTTTGCCTTTTCTATTTTTCTTAATCGTTAACAAATTCCTTTGTATTGAGGGGCTTTTATTTTGTATTTCGCTCATCAATCAGGGATGAAGGAGTTAATTAATAGAATTCATGGGATGATTTCTTATAATCATGAATATTCAGTTATATGCAGAATGAAGCTTCTGGATTCAATTTCAGACAGCTTAAAATGCTGTCCAGTAAGTAATCTGACTTCCCTTAGCAATATCCTTTCTTTAAAAGAAAAAAAAAAGGCAATCCACTTTTTTAACAGTGGAAGTAAGTGAAAGAGCAACTTTGGAAAGCATTTTAACCATGTGAAATGGGAGAGAGAAAGTGCAAATCACACTGTTCCCAGGTCCTTCCCCTCAGAGCTGTGTAGCAGCTTTCCTTTTTGGATAATGTTTGTGGCACAGAGATGTGAGGTTTAGAAGTTTCTGCAATACTTTGTAAAATGAAAGGGCTGTGCAAGCTCTAGATACCGGTTACAATTTCCAAAGCCAGGTTTTCCTGTAAATATGTGATGACACCTACCCCAAAAAGGTCTCCTGAAATATCTGTGGGCCTAAACCTCAGGGGCGTAGGTTAAAAATCATTTGTCATGATTTTGGCATTGCAATACTGAAGGTATTTTACACCCAAAAACTTGCCATTTTTAAAGATGTCAGCAATCACATCGTTACTTCACAACTTTGATCAAAGTGGTAGCCAGATTTCCCTAGGAAAGGAAAAGATTTCCCATTGCTTGGACATGGGGACTGGAGCAGCTGTTGCCTGGACACCCCACGAGGGAGGGGTGTGTGTTCTTTGGCACGGGCTAAACCTGAAATTATATTGATTCAATCATTGTGCTTCCTAGCAGACATCCTGGAAGAGCCACAGGCAGCTCTGGGGAGAGAACTGGGGCAGAGTCCTGGCTGTGAGTGTGCCTGGCCCCAGTGGCATGAAGCTCTTGTCCCCCAGCTCAGGATCTGTGGGGTGCAGCCACGCTGAGGGAGCCACCAGCCACGCACAGGGATGTCCCCTCAGCTGACCCTGGAGAGCTGCAGGGGTGTAGCTGCTCACTAATTCCGGTTGGACAGATCCCACAAATCCCAGAAATGCCGGGGGTAACGCTCCTGCGGGTGTAAGCTGGGTCATGACATCTCATTTCAGAGGAAACTGCTCGTGGCCAGACATTGGATAAGAAAGAAGACAGCAACCCCTGCTCCAATTCCCCCTGTTTAGTGAAGGGTAGCTTGGAAAAATCCCCTCTTCTTTTACCTTGGAAAATCCCCATTTAGCAAAAGAAGTGTCAAAACAAATGGAGAATTAAATCTCTGCCACCTCATGAGCCAGATACGAAGTCCCTTCAGACTTGGTGAGGTAAAACTTTGTGGGAGAAAGGAGAAAAGGAAGTGGATTCTCTGATGTCTCAGAGCACCCTGCAGCCCCTAGACCCTCACAGCACTGCAATGTGTAAAGGCAGATGATCTGGGGCAGCCTGGTGGTACAGAACCATGACTTTTCTACCTAAAAACCTAGTGCTAAAAAAGCAGATTTAACTGATGAGATCCTGAAGTGATCTTATGGCTTACCCCACCTGCAATTCACAGTCTTCTCTTCCATGTATGTTTGTGTCAGCTTATCAGTGCCCTGACAATTGTTGTGGCTTTGGGGACAGATAGTAAAATACTTCAACAGGTGACATTTAATCCAGACATCCCTTAAGCTTTCACTGTCTGACACAAATGCACAGTGTGGAAAGTGTTCCTCTGTCCAATTGCTGGCCTATGGCTTCACCAAGGTATTTTGAAGCCCTCATATTTAACACCCTCATGAAAGTCATCTTGAAACACACTTAGTTTTGTCCTAAGTGACACATTTCCTGGCACCTCTGACTGCTGCTCTGGCTGACACCCAGGGCTGGTTCCCTGCCTCTCGGGCACTGCTCTGGAGGGAGCACCTCTGGCCGCCGTGGCGCTGGGGATGCTCCCGCTGCCGTAGACAACGTTACAATACATATAACACATACCCACTCTTGCAGCAGGCTCTTATCTCGACAGGCAATCGAGTTACCCACAGAGTGTGGAGACACATGAAAAGCAGCAGGTCTCCCTCTCTTTCAGATCCTGTAAGGAATCAAAGACATCTACAGTACAGTATTTTCCAAGCCCGGGAGGCTTGCTGAGTTTACGCAATCTAGAGGAAAACACTGCACTTTTCAACTGTCTCAACCAAACCCAACGGTTCATGTAAACCAAAAGCTGCACTTCAGACAACACCAGGACAGCAGGCAGCTCTGTCCCCCCCTGCCATCCCACCAAACTCTACTTTACCTGACACACGTCACGCACGGCGTCCACTTTGTGCTGTTTGCAGGGTTTTCTGTGCTCGGGTCCATGTCGCCGTGGGCAAAGGCCACCAGCCACCACATCATGGCAAAGAGCAGCCAGCTGCACAGGAAGGACATGGTAAAGATGACCAGCGTGTGACGCCACTTCAGGTCCACCAGGGTGGTGAAGATGTCTTGCAGGAATCGTCCCTGCTCCCGGATGTTCTTGTGGGCCAGGTTGCAGGCGCCGTTCTTGGCGATGAAGCGGGCTTTGCGCGGGCGGTCGCGGATGCGCGGCTTGCGCAGGTTCTCGGCAGCGATCCGTGCCAGCACATACTCTTCAGGGATGATACTCTTGCGAGCCAACATCTTCCTGCCACCATAGTCCACTCAGCCAGATGCAAAATGGGAGGTGGTCCCTCTAGCAACTATCTGCAGGGCTCGCTTTATCCTGCAAAATAGAGAGAACCTGGTCAAGAGCTGTCACCTGTGCAAAAAATCCCGATTAGGTACTCCCTGCCAAACCCCACTACATTTAATGCTGGTTCTACAGTGCCCTCTCTCTCAGACCATCATTTTTATATGAGCAGTCGGTATCAGCTCGTAGCAGAACTGAAAAATTCTATTTGGAGACTCCTTGCAGGAAGGGAGGCTGCACACCAGTCCCACAAAGTCGGTGTAAAGTACCGTGACAGACACCAGCTCGGTTCCTGAGGCTGTTTCTCCCGAAGACAGCAGCGCTCAGATGGGGACCAGAACACGAAGCACTAAGTTATTCGCATCCTTCAGGACTGGAGAATCAGACGTCTGTGGTTTGAGCCGAAGTTAAGTCTGCGGAGACAGCGTGGAGACTCCCTCCTTACGGCTGCAGCCCCGCAGCGCATCCAGCAGCCCGCCGGGAGTCCCTGCCCCGTCCCCCGAGAGCATCACAAGAAGGAGCTGAGCTGGAGGTGCGGCAGGCAGGGAACGGGACTTCTCGGAGCAGGCGGTCGCATTTTCCTTCTCAGGTCTCCTTCCCTTCCGGGATCAGGCGGGGAAACCCTCCCTTTATTCCCAAACTTTGTCCGCAAACGGGTGACAGAACAAATGCACGGAAAGCCCGGCTCCCCGGCGCCTGGCCCGTCCCACCGGGGGAGGGCAGGGCTGCCCGACCCCCCGGTGCCTCCCAGGGCTCCCCCGGTACCGCCGCCACTCACCGCAGAACGGGGCGNGATGGAGGGCCGGGGCGGGACTCGGGCTCGCGGTGCGGGGCCAGGGCGGGGAGCGGCGGTCGGGATGCGGAGCACGGGCGCACACGCTCCGTGCGCTGCGCGGTGCCTGAAGGCCATGGGTTGAGGGAGTTTAAGGCAGGTTCCAGCCCATTTAACAGCGGAGCATGGTGCTAACCCTGCTGGTCTGTGCCATTTAGCTAGTTACACAAACCTGCGCGCCTGCCTGCTTCCCCTGGCAAGCCAAGAGTTGTGCCTTCCTAACTTTATCGTCCCTGGAATCTGGCTGAGACAGAGGAGCGAGGCTTGTGCGTAAGTGTTCGGGGGACCAAAACCAGAATCTAATGACCTCTGCAGCTTTGGACAACCTTAATTACCTATCTCTGCAAGAAAGGAAATAAAGACATTTCTTTTCACGGGTCGCAGCTCGTGCTGAACGGCATCAGGCCCGTTGGACTGTTTAGCTGGTCAATGGGCACTGGCAGATGGGGATTTGTATTTGGGATGGGTGTAGCTCTCCTCCATCTCCCCAGTGAAATCCCTGAAGTTCTTTCACTTTCCCACTGGTTGAGGTTAACAGTTTTGGCCCTTCTGTTTAATGGAAACTTGCATTCTTGGAAATTGCAGCTTTTCTTTTTTTGTCCTAAGATCTTAGGGTTTGTAATGGGAAGAATAAACAGTACAGCAACGTAATGAAAATATCTAAATTTAGATTTTAATGAAGCAAAGTGCAAAGATTGTGTCAGATTTATTCCCTTGTATCCAAGGAGTGTGAGTGTGTGTGTGTGCATTTGGCAGGGAGGTTCCAAACTTTTCTGTGTATGACTCAAGGGAATCACCTTTAGGGTATAAAATCTCTACAGAACAAAATACCTTACTCCTTTCTGTAAACTAGGGAAAAGCTTGACAGACCTGCTGCAATCAGGAAGGTTTTAAGAATATTCAGGCTTGGAAAAACTGAGAAGACACATTTGACATGCAGTGTAATCCTCAGCTTGAAGATGTCCACCCTGCTGAACACATGCACGTGCTTAACTTTAAATAGATGAGTGGTTCCTGGAAACTTCTCCAGCACTGGCCTTTGCTAATACCACATACCCAGTAGCCAGAAGACAGACAGACACAAAGCCTCAGTCATATTAGGCAATTAGCTAAATATTTATGCATGAAATTAACTTTAGGCAGACAGGAAGCTGAAAAATCAGTGTCTAAACCAAATACCTTTAGATTCTAACCAGACTCTGAGTACAGATTAAGTCACTTGTGTGGGTATCTGCAGGTTCAGAATTGTTGGTGTGTGGCACTCCATGGGCCGGGCTTGGAGAATTTGGGAAATTATCCTTCTGCAAATGGGGTGGCAGAGAGAGCTCTAGAGGGGCTGACTCGTTTCATGCAGCCTCCAAAACTGCATCTCACTTGGAAGTAACTTGGAAACAATTGGTTTAATACACATGGAAAAAACCCCTGTTCCCTTTCCCTTTTTCCCTTTTCCTTATTCTCTTCCTCTGCCCTTCTCCCATTTAGCTCCTGTGAAGTATTTTTTCTGTTCTAGGGCTAGAAACAAGATTGGTGTTCCCCAGTGCAGCTGCTAGGTGCAGCTCAAAAAATAACTGTCTGGGAACTGCAGGGAACACTTCCTGCCCCTCACTTCATCATGAGATCCTTGAATTGTACGACTTTGCTTCTGACACATATTAGCTCATGCCACATGCCAAATTGCACAGTTTTCTCTGAAGTTCTTGAAATCCACAGCTTTATAATCAGGGGCACAGAAACACCCTGAAGAAATCTTGCCTTATTTACTTGCCACCTCAGAACATAACTCATGTATGTGGCTGTTTTCAGCATCATCCCCTTCTCACTCAGCCCCTCATGATGCTGCTGTGCTCCCCACCCCATCTCTGCTGGTAGTGAGTGTAACTCTGGCACACACAGTGTGTGGATTAGCAGCTAGTTTGGAAAAATGGATCAAAGCCATCTTTGAGGGCAGGTGGGAGTGAGGAGCAACATTCCTTGAGCTACTCAAATGGAACAGAAACTGCTGCCAGCACTGGCACTGTCGGGAGTCCCCTGTGAGCTCTCAGGCCCACGTGATCCCCACTAACCTGCTGGAGGTCTTCTCCCCCCTAACTGGGCACCATGCAGAGGCTGGAATTCTTGTAGCTGAGATAGGGAGGGAGCCATCAAACACACACAAATAGTCCTGGCACAGCCCCAGTGTGGCTGAACAGAAGTTACTGATCCTTTCAGCCACCATCATACATTGCGGGAAAAGTGTTCATAAAATCCCATCTTTTCCTCTCTGCCTGTTCAGTTCTGGAAGAGATGCCTTCCTCCTCACTTCTGCTAGAGATTAGTTTTGAGGAAGACTGCTGGGCCATGACTGCAGGGATGTGAGGATCAGGAGCTCCAGACATGATACTTAACACAGCATCCATTTCCCCAAGTTCCAGTGTATGAATATACTCTGGAGAGTGACAGCTACTAAAACCCTTCCCCTCTGACCTTTTAAATACTTGCTTGGTTGCCACATGAACACTTGGGTCTGAGATTTAAGTAATAGCTGGGAAAATCTCCTAAAACATCTCCTAACCCATTTGGTAAGGAACTGAGTGTCTGAGTGTTGTGAACACAGCCTTTTCAGGAAAAAATATGATCAGAATTGATGGCAGTTTTAGGTCCAATTTTCTTATGGCCCTTCATGTGTCTCCTTCTTGCTGTTTCATTCCCCTCCACCCACAAGCATTACTGATATTATGGTAAATATCACTTTACAATTATGGCTATCTAAAAGACAGGATTAAATAATGCACTTTGACATGAATCTGAAATTTCCACATTATAGCCGTGTCCAGCTCTTTCAGAAAATCCTGCTTTGTAATAAGTTTTGTTTGAAATTCTAATCTTAGCTTGGAGATAGGATGACTTTGCAGGCATCCAGAGATATCATGCACTTAGAGCGAGGCTTCCACAGAGACACAAAGCTGATAAGCCATATTCGGACAGCGTGAGTGAACTCTTCCCTACATGAGCTGGCAGGACATCCATCAAACATGAAAGAGCAGAAACTGCAGACTAAGGGCATCTGTTACCCTGAACCAGCCTTTCCCCCCCACCACCCTGTCATGCAAGAGCAGCAGGACAAAAATAGTTTTTATCATCAGAATACATGTAACTAGTGCCCCTCGTCCAATGTAAGTTGTATAGGGAGTTTTGTTCATTACATGCCTTTCCCTGGAGTTTATACTGAGGCTCTGGGAAGAGAAACCCCAGATTGGGATTGTCTCCTTGCTTCCCCATGCCATAATTTATGGGGAGGCTGTAAATCAGTTTTTAGATAGGTAGGTAGGTAGACAGTGAGTGTCTAGCTGTGTTCCTAGAATGTGGTGTCCCTTAGGTGCTTCCCCTTTCAGGCTCACTGGCTTTTCCAGGGTTAATTTTAGATTATGCCAGTGACAGAAGGGAGATGCCATGTCTCACCTTCAGATCTTATCACAGAACCTGTGGCAACTCCAAGCTCTCAAATCTCAGATGCTCTGCTGAAGAAGTAGATGGCCTCAAATCCGAATGATTCAGCCATGAAAATCTGCAGTACTCTGAGATTCTTAGATTCCCACCTTCCTGCCTCTGATGAAGAAGTCTAATGGTCATATTGTTGCAGAAGTAAGGGCCTAATAATGTGGCTGGTAGAATAAAAACACATATAACCAATAAATATGGAAGAATATGCTGCCTTCGGGAGTCTGTAGCTGTGATTCTGAAGGGTGGTGGTTCTGGATCATGTCATTTACACAAAGCTGCATTAGTTCCTTAGTTACATGGTTAAATATTTTACTGCACGTTGAAGTGATATTTATGGATATAGCCTGAAAATCCTGAAATAAATTAGAGGGAGAGTTAAGAAATGTCATGGGAATAGCTATGAGGAACTCTTCTGGGCAGTCCTAGCTAGGACTGTTCATTGCTTGCTTATACTTTTAATCCAAAGGTTGTATAACCATGTAATGTATTTATGTATAAAGCAGACTAATATACATACATGGGAATGAATTGCAGTGGCCACTGAAATGAGCAGTGTGCTGTTGTGAGCTGGATGCTACATTATTATATAGCAGCTCATGGGATGAAAATCCCCATGTTCCATGAGAATGAAAGGAGACATCATGCAGGTGATGAATGACAATTACACCTAATGGAAATCAATTAAAAATGTATTTTAAATAACTGCTTGTTTATAGTGCTCAGAATATGGTTTATTATATTAGAGAAATGAGCAGCCCCTGCCAGGAATGTCTGTTCTGTTTGCATGGGTAGTATCTAGCAGCAGAAAAATGCTATCAATACTGAATAATTAATAGTAACTGTAGTAAATATATTTTCTAAAAATCTCTCTTCTCTTGACAGATTACACTTGGAAGCTTCTTGGCTTCATTCAAGCTAATGCTTTAAGCTGTCCTGCCAAACCAAAACAGTATCAGCAAGCTGCTAATTTGTACAAGTCAGCAAACTTCTGCCTCACAACGATTTTTTCATCATTTGAATACCTGATAGTCTTTCTCCACAGTTCTGCACAGAGGTCAATTCTAGTGGAGAAAAAACAGAGCTGTAAAAAAACAATGTGGAAATGATTGGGATGTTTGCATGGCAACGAGTAATTTGATTTACAGTTTTGTTTTCAGACTTTTCTTAGTAGTCTCTTAGTTTTGCCTCTGAAAGGATTTAGTTTCCAAAGAAACTAAGGAGTTCTTCATATGCTACCATGGAGTTAATATCATAGAATTTACATAACATATTTTGATTTTAAATAAGGCTTTCAGAAGATGCTACTTGAGGATGCAAATATGCTGAGTTATTTTTTTCTTTCAATCATATTTAGTGGGAGAATCATTGCTCCAGAGAGGTTTTTACAAGTGGCACTGTAGTTTCAGTGGATATTTTAGAGTTGATTTCAACTGGCAGTATCAGACTGGGGACACAGGGTTATAGTATAGTTATACTCCCACTTCTGACACTGGATAATAGAAACATGATAATGAAAACATGGCCCCTGTCCACAGCTTTTTTTTATAAAGCTGTTGACTCAAGTGCATTATATCTCCATTTATTTTTTTGATAAAATACCTACAAGCATTTGTGTAAAATGTTCGTGTGAGGTTTCCTTCAGCTTTTCATGATGCATTAACAAAATTGCCTGTGAATGTATTGACATCTTTACACAATAAAGCACAACAGTCCATTGCTTTGGGAAGCAAACACAATCAATTAAATGAAACAACTTATTGTACAAGGAGTTATTCCTACTTGACAACATTTGAAATTGCATTTCTATTTTAAGAAAACACAATTCAATATAATTGCTTTTTGCAGAGGTTTTATATATAATCAGATGCAAACTTCTTTGGGCTATATTCCTGTTGGTACTGAGTTCCATGGAGGTTTATGAATTTATTGCAGACGTGTTCTGCTATAACAAACCTAACAGGGGCTTGTCCAAGGGCTTAAGAAATGTTGGAGAATATATTCTTTCAGCTGAATGATATAGTTGGGAAAAGCAGGCACACTCTTGCAAATAAAGAGCTTTTTCAGGTCTGCTGTGAGACTGGAACTTAGAAACACTTGAGATACCTCTTGTGCATATCACTTGGCTTAACAAAGCAAAGACCTCTCCCTGCAGACTTTGCCATGCTTACGCCCCTGGCTTAACCGAGTTATCCCAAACTGCTCAGGGGAAGTTCCAGTGTTTCCTAGCATGATTAAGTTTGGGCTCAGTAAAGGTTGTATGGGGTATTTCTAGTTTAGAAGAAGCAGGGATGAGCTGTTATGAGCTGTGATGAGTTTGATGAAAGGCCACATACAGGAAGGGAGCAGTTTGATCCATGCCAACCCGTAGACCCAGCTCAAGGAGTGGGAAAGATACCCATGCGTTGTAAGCCAAAGGTTAGAAACACTGTTGTGGCTCTACAAGAATTTGCACAACTAATTTCTGTACTTAAAGGGGACCTGCAGATGGGATGAGGGAGTGCAGTGGTAGGAGGAGGGGGAATGGTTTCAAACTGGAAGAGTGTAGGTTTAGATTGGAAATTAAGAAGAAATTGTTCCCTGTCAGCGTGCTGAGGCACAGATGAGAATCTGTGGCTGCTCCATCCCTGGCAGTGCCCCAGGCTGGATGGGGCTCTGAGCAGCCTGGGCTAGTGGAAGGTGTCCCTGCCCATAGCAGGGAGCCGAACAAGAGGAGCTTTAAGGTCCCTGCCAACCCAAACCATTCTGTGATTCTATGACTGGCAACAACTTTGTTGTTTCTCTCCCAGAAACAGTTAACAGAAAAATTAATGCAGATGGGATGAGAAATATTATTTAGGATCTATCCCAGAGATGACTTTCCTCTGTCCATAGTTAAATTTACATCCTTCCAGTGTTCACATTCAAAGCTCCTTTGCAAAAGGAAGAACTTTTTTTTTCCTTCATAGTTCAGAAGCACAGTATCAGAATACTGAAAGCTGGCTTAGTTAAATGCTTAGAAAAACAAACCAACCCCAGAACATGATGCCACTAGAGTAAGTGTCTCCCTGAAGAGCAGTGGTGTTGTGACAGAAGGACAGGAAAGGGGAGAGTGAGTGCAGAGCTGTGTGAGAGAAGAAAATGGGGCAAAGGGCATGGAGCTCACCTGGGAAGGAGTGGGGTGCCATAGGCAGAATAAGGAGAATCCAGAGATACAAGCAGGAGCTTCAAAGGTCTATGATACAAGGAAATGGTGAAGAAAAAAGAGCAAGGAGGCTGTGGAAGAGAAGGGCCTACCAGCAGAAGGGGCAGTGTGACAAGAACCAAAGAAACAAAGTCTCCAGGCTGATGTTTCCTTTACTGTGCACATGCGACAGCCTTAGGAAACTGCTTCCAAATGGGACACATTTTAGACCTTTACATGAAATCAAAAGAAATTTGTTTCCAAGATTTCATCCCTTCAGCACCCTTTTCAGTAACAATACAGATGTGCAGCCATTGGCAACACCCTCCTCCTCCAGAGGAAAACACAAGAAATGTTCAGCCTAAGCCCTTGGGGAGTCTGTACCATCATATGTACACCAGCTACAATGGGAGGAGATCTCCTGTATCTGCAGCAGGTGGTTTATGTTTGTTATCTTGTAAGATTTGTGCATGTTCCATAGGAATAATCACTTTAGAAATGGGATTGTGCTTTCAAACCTGCTGGGCAGCAGTGGGACATGCTGCAGGAGTCTCCCAACACTTTGGCTGTGGTGAATGTAACACTGGGGCCAATATTCCTGCACTCCTCCCTCCAAACAAATGGAGCATGAACATGATGAGGTCACCCCATCATGTGTTTATTTTCTCATGTGTATATTTTCTTTTTCAGGTGTTCAAACAGCAGAGTTCACTTCTAAAGCCCTGGGTGAGCAGGGAGCTTATTGAACTGGCTGGCACCACTTAAATCAGGATTGCATTGTCATGAAAAACACACAGACCAACAAAACTTTTTCTACTTCATCTTTATACCGAGTCTGACAGCAGGGAATCCAATTATCTTTTTGCTGAAGGCAATTAAATCAAGAATAATTTTGGCCTTTTGGCTGTGAAATTTGCATAACGATATGTGCTTCTGCTGCAGGCATCTGCTTTTTAAAAATGTATTTTATTTGAAGGACAAAGGTCAATACAGAGAATTGATCCAGGAAAGAACAAAAATGCTTTCATAGTGGTAGACAGGGAAATCACAGAAGTACTTCCCCTCATAAAATGTTAAAGACTGACCTTTTTTGTTTAGTTGTGTCACACAGGTTTTATTTTCAATAATCAGAGAAAATAAAAAGTTCCAAAAATCAATTTAAAAAAATAAACCACTGTATCATTTTTACAGTGTGAGACTAAATGTAATCCCAATTTCAAGTCCTACTTCTCCAAAACTATTGCATTTGGGGAGGGAGAGGAGGAGGGGAAATGGTGTGCCTTAGGTTATTTTAATGACACTAAAAATACACTTAAGTACACTTGGTGGTCTTCCTAAATGTTGTAGCAGCAGGTGAATAACAATCACCTTGACTGTTACCAGTGAAGCTGATCTCTCAAGCTATACCTTTGAAAATATGCCTGTGACCTTCTGGGTGTTTAGTGCCCATGGGTCAGGATCTAACCATGTGTGAAAATCAGGTGCAGGCAACCTTGCAAAGCTGCCTGAAGTAACTATTGCATGTAACTTCATCTACATTCTTGAGGATATAGCAATAATTTGAAAATCACACCTCCTTGCACTAGATCTGATTTAGAGGTAGGCCACAAATGTGTAAAGGAAAATAAAAGTTGTCCCCAAAAAGAACTTGAAAGACTAAGACATATAAAACAATTAGTGGTTGGCTAATTACATGCCACTTTAAGCAGAATATTTCAGTAGATATGATTAAAGGATTGGATAATATCAAGTTTATAAATTCAGATCAATTTTAATACAAAGTCTTGAGATACTGTACAAAATTCTTCTATAAGCCTATCAAAGCATGCATAATCATAGGATGATTTGAATCTTTAATGAAAGTTGGAAGAATGAATATGGATTTAGGAACTGACTGTAGGAATAAACCATTGTTGCAGTGAAAATAGTTCTGTAACAACTGAAGTGTGCTTACTAAAGTGAAGGACAGGAAAAATGTCCTTATTCCCGATGAAATTCCTTTCCCTCATTCACTGCCCCTCTGCTACAACTTGGAGAGCAAAGTTTAGCGTTTGGAATGCAGCAGATTGCCCCAAGTGCTATGGGCTTGGATGTTTTTCCTAATTTTTCCCTCTGGGGACAGAATGCATCTGGGGAACCTCTTGCTTCCTTGACAAACTGCACGATTTGATTGCTGGTTCCAGCATAACATATGAAGTTTATAAGATTGCTGCATTCTTTTTCTCTCTTCAAACAAAAATAAAGTTAATAAAAAGTCTAAGGAAAATGCCAAATTCCCAGGAAGTAAAAACTTCTCCCTCCATGTGTGCATGTGTGTGTGTGTGTAAGTTTAATAGCTTTGAATAAAGTGACATTTTTATTGCTTCAAGGCATACATGTATTGCAGTAGGCTTTATTATTTTGGAAGATGGAAGTGTGAAGAAGGAAGCTCTAAAAAACAAATCAAACCAAAAAAGGTAAAAGTGATGTTACACTGAGTAGAACAAATTTGCATTTCATCTGTTTAGAAATAAGCTGTTAAAATGCATTGTGTGGCTGTTCACATGTCAGCCCGGACAAAGGAAGCGAAGATGCCATCTTCCTGGGACAGCAGGTTCTCAGGAGTGTCGTATTCCAGGATGTTCCCTCGCTTCATGACGATGACCAGGTCTGCAGTGAGGATGGTGTGAACCCGGTGCTGCCATGAAGGAAAGCAAACAGAGGTTTTCATTTGGATAATTCTCACTAATGGGCCTCATGCAAGGCAAAACCCATCGGGGAAAGGCTGCCCTTGTTTACAGTGATATTTGGAATAGATCCTTGTATTTTAACCTTCAAGAGATCTTCAATTACTTTACAGTGTCTGCCACCAAGCCTGAAATACTTAAGCATGAACGTCACTTTTTCCCATTAGGGACAGCACAGCTGTTGGAATAAATCCTATGGCCCCACTGAAACACATCTTCCCCCATGGGAAATAGGGATGAGAAGAATCCTGCACTGTCAGGTGGCTTAGCATCCTGCTCTGCTCCTTGTTCTCTGCACCCCAGCAGTCTGCTCTCCACCTATCTCAGGGTACTCCGGGGCTGTTGCCTTCTGTAAATCCCTCTGAGATCTAATTTGAGTGTGCTCCAGGCAACAGTTTAATCCCATAAGATACAGGTTTGAAACCAGTTTGAGTTTAATTTCAAGGCCATATGAATGCAGCCAGTCAAGCATAGATGGGATGAACTCTTAAAATCGTGATATCTCACTACACAGGCTGAAAGTCAGAGATCACTTCATGGTTTGGATTCCCTTGACATGGTTGTTTCAATGTCAGCTGCATGTCTAAGATTTAGGTATGATCAGCATAAATAGTCATCAAATTAAACAAACCCAGGAACCACACAAGAAGCACCTTCTTGCACTGTCCTCTCAGAAGCTGTGCAGTAGAAAGGAAGCAGAGTGAAAGGAAACTAAAGAGGAAAAAATAACTACCAAAGAGCCAGAAGTCCTGTGAACAGTGTGGACTGAGAGAGTCTACTTGTGAGTCTTCACCAAAGTGGTGAACAGGCCGTCCTCTTTGAGGAGTAAGTTTGAGGCAGTGTCACATTCAACTAGAAAGCCCTCAGAAAGGACTAGGACAATATTGGCGTCCAAGATGTGAGACACGCGATGCTGGAAAAAAGAACAGAAACACAGGTAGGTGAAGGAAGGATCAGCTGTGAATGAGGACAGGAAGGAATGAAGCCAGCTCTGTGAGGAAAGATAAATATTAATGTGTGCTGTTTCACTTGGGACACTGACTTGGGAAAGGCAAAGCCAGAGCCAAAGAAAAGTGAGATTCCAGCCAGAAGGACAATACAGCATGGAGCTGAAGGACAACAGTATCATCACCAGAATCTTCAGCATTTACACTGCCAAGAACCTTGGAGCACATTGTAAATGAGCTGGGTTAAGTGGCTTGCCTGACACAAACTACTCACTGACAGGCTTGAAACCAGAGTCCAGGAGGCCTGACTGTAATCTCTAACCACAGGACTGGATTCCAGACAAGGCAAATGAAACAGCTGTTGAAACATGTATTTATCTTGTGGAGAAAACTTCTGTTGACTAATGCGGCTGCCACAGGTGGAAATATTCTTAATGGTATCCACCACATGTCTGTGCATGTGTATGTATGAACATGCATGGATATATGGAACTTTTGGGCAGTAGAAGTGGCAGAAAAATGGGAAAGAACATCATAAACCCTAGCTGAAAAGGTATTATTTTGGGGGTAATTCCCACTAATTCCAGGTTTTTAAAACCTTTGTTGTGAACCCAGCTTTTTATTCCAAAAGAGAGAAAAAATAATCCAATTTGAGAAACCACATCAAGAATATTATGAAATCTCAACTCCTAAATTTGTGCCATGTTTGTAGGGACTGCACATACATAGCCTTCAGAGGCAAAATTCAAACCTAGATTTTGATGTGACTTTCAGTAATGGTTCAAACCATGCAATTTTTTAGTGAGAATGACTTCAAATTTTGTTGGAGACAGTGCAGATGGTGAAGTTCCCTGTAAAGTCTTTGTTCAGATCCAAGTGTTTTAGTTTGATAGCAAGACACCATTTACTGCAAAATTTCAGGTTGATAGTAGCTGTCTGACTTGTTCTGGTATCATGGAAATATTCTGGCCTCGTGGTTCCATTCTGTTTTGTGATGCTTTTAGTTTTATGTAGTGGTGTTTAACTGGTGAAGGGCAAGGTTAACTGCCTGAGGAATGAGGAAAAAAGAGCTTTTTGTGGCTTAATACTTACTGCTATTGTTACAACAGTGCGGTCAGCGAAGGCAGTCATCACAACCTTCTGCAAGATGTTTTCCTGTCAGAGGAAAAGGCTCACTCCAGTTACTTCATCCTGTTACATTCTAACTCACATGTTTCCAAGCAAATTCCACACTATCTCTTTCCCAGCAGGTAAAGAGCCCTGTGAAAGCGGGGGTTCCCTAAAGCATTTCATTTTATCTTGAGAGAAACAAAGACACTGCCAGATTGGTGGCTGACACTTAGGGAAGATGCCTTTCTCCTGGTAGATCCTTAATTAGCTTATTGCTGTACTCACTGTGGCCATGTCAATAGATGCTGTGGCTTCATCCATGATGAGGATGCTGCTCTTGCGGACAAAGGCTCGGGCCAGACAGAAGAGCTGCCTCTGCCCCACACTGAAGTTTTCCCCTCCTTCTGTGACCATGGCATCTGTAACAAAACCAGTTCCAGTTCCTGTGAACATTGCACCCCTGAAATGCTGCCCCTGAGAGCTTTGCTTGTGCTCTATTCCAGGGCCAAGCAAAATCCCCATAAAAGCCAATAACTATAATCTAGACTGACCAGTGGGATGGAGG
Source organism: Hylia prasina (assembly GCA_013397195.1). Taxonomy (NCBI): domain Eukaryota; kingdom Metazoa; phylum Chordata; class Aves; order Passeriformes; family Sylviidae; genus Hylia; species Hylia prasina. The sequence continues at coordinate 180,217 of VYXD01000013.1, forward strand.
GATACCAAGAAAAATGATCACAGCCTCTTGGGAAAGGAGAAATATATCACTAAACAAACAGTTGGCACAAATTGTTAAGAAATCTGGTAGGCTGCAGGGTAATATCTTAGTAATATGAAATATATTTGATAGGGAAATAAATATGTGAGTTTCTTTCGTGAAATGGATCTGAAATGGTAAGAAAAATGCTCTGTCAGTGTTTACAGCTCTGCTGGCAGAGCCAGGTTCTGCTAAAGGAGGTAAAATTGTTCTTTTTTCTCCTTACTAATTATCCCACTGTGACTGAATCATAGAATATCCTGAGTTGGATGGAGCCCACAAGGATCATCAAAATCCAGCTCCTGGCCCTGCACAGGACTGCCCCAAGAATCACACCACGATGCTGAGGTGTTGCAGGATTTTTCCACAGTGTATGGGAAACAGATTATTCTTCACCTTTTTAATAAGAATATTCTCTCTAGTATGAAAAGACAATCTTCATTATGTGCCTGTCACTCCTGCATGATGATCCAGAGTGTCAGATGGGATGGATCTGTTTATCTGTGTGCATGCATGATTCTACTACTGGCCCATAATCCCAGAGATTGGTTCAGACGTACCAAGGCCTCCTGGCAATGACTTGACCATGTTCTTCAACTGAGCAATCTCCAGAGCTTCCCAGAGTCTGTCATCAGTGCACTTGCATTCTGGATCCAAATTAAAGCTGCAAAGAAAACCAACAGGAGTCTTGTTGCTGCAATTACTTTCAGGTTTTCTGCAAATTAACACCTTGGCATTGCGTGTCACTTGGCAGGCTGTGTAGATGGATTGGACTGAGCTAGGAAGGTTCCTTGCCTTTTCCATCCTCTCCTGTCCCACAGCTCCCATGACAGGCAGGCTGTGCAATGCTGCCTGCCACCTCTGATGACATACACCTACCGGATGGAGCCACTGAACAGGATTGGGTCCTGGAGAATGATGGAGAGCCGGGACCGGAGCGTGTGCAGAGGCAACTTGCTGATGTCTATCCCATCAATCACGATCCTCCCTGTGCCAGACAACACACAGAACACATGAGGGAATTGCACAAAGCACATGATCCACAGGCAGCAGGTGGAAAGATGGAACAGTCCCTTTGGGCTGTTCCCTAGATGATGGGACACAGTCTCTGTGAGCTCTCAGCACTGTCAGACACGTGGGGAAGGTGAATGTATCTAATAACACAAGCCAGGGATGTCCCGGCTTATCAGTGCACTGCCACCTTGCTCTTTTCCTTTTTCTTCCTCCCACCTTCCCTTAAAGGAAAAATTACACGTCCTCCCTTCTATGTGATTAATGATAGCACCAGAAGGGTAATTTATTATGGGTCAATTACAACCAAACAGAGCAAGAACAAGAGCAACTGTGCCTTTCATTGTTCCCCTTGGATTCAACAGTTGCTGAAGATGCTTCCTTTGATAAGGGATGCAATTTATTTGCATAATATATGCATGTAAACAGGGGGTTGGAGGTTACAGGGAAGGGATGGGCCAGGGCAAACTGAATGAGGACATGGTAAAGGTTATTTCCATCAGGCACTTCTGCAGTTTTCATGTGGATTGCTTCACCAGGCAGCTGCACCCCTCCCTGGGATGTACCTAACATTAATTTCACCAGTTCTGTCTCCCAACAGTGAGAATTAAACATGAACCGACAGGTGCATGGATATTCAGAGCTTTGTACGTGTCCCTTCTGTCATTCCCATTGTCATGATGCTCCATTTTGTAGGTTGTTCTCTGTGACCCTCTTCCAGTGGAAGATTACATCGGCCCCCTAGCTGGACTACTTCTATTATTGTAGTTTTATGCTTTTATTATATGGCCAGAAGAATCAAGATTTTATCTTTCAGGTGCAAAGTCCAATTATTTTCACACTTCAAGAAAATCCAAATCAGGTTATACGACTTCTGCTTGAGACATTAGTGGTTGCATAAACTTAAGCAATTACTTTTCTTCACAAACAAGGACTTCAGAGTGGGTTAGCAGAAGATGAGGTAGGGTAAGGAGGGAAAAATTAATATGGCATGCCTGGGGAATAGGGAAATGTATATTTGATAGAAGCCAGGGTGCTTAAAGAACAGAAAAGCGGGAAAAGGTAAATTTGAGAGGAGCTGAGAAACTGGGAAAGGATTGAGGGGTGGTCAAGCAAGACACAAGAGAAATGAGAGGGTGTTTGAACAGAGGGCAAGAGAAAGGAAATACTAAAGAACAAGGCAAAAGTAGGGAAGTAAAATGGGACATACAAATTTAAGGAGACAACAAAGACCTAAGGAACAACACGAACGAAACTTTGGCTCTAGTAAAAGTTACTCAAAATCTTATGTAACTTTTATTAGAGTCAGGACCCCACCCAAAAAAGGATCAAGAGGGAGGCCAAATATGGATCCAGCTGGGAGAGGGATGTGTACAAGGGATAAACAGAGCTTGATCAGAAAAGGCTTAGACATTCTCATTGGGAAAAATCAGGGATACAAGAGAAGCAGACAAAGAAAATATACAGAAAGAAGACTTAAGTAGAAGGAAACTTCAAGCTGGCCATAAACATGGTTATTATTTCTTTGCAGTATTTATATATCCAGGAATCATGGTCATGAATCAGAAGCCTGTGACCATAGGCACATATAGGCAAAGAACCACAACAAAAGCAAATATTAGCTGCATCAGATTCACTTATCCTCCCACATCCTACTGGGCTTTCCCTGGCAAACATTCCATGCACAATGGCTAAACTTGAAACATGGAAATCTGTGAAACAAAATGATGTCTTTCTTGTGGTTTTCTATATTCCCGCAACAGCACACATGTATCTGTATTATAAATGCTGAAAAGCAGTTCATGCCAATTAGCTGGGACAGTTAAATGCTGCAGGAGTGAAAACATAGCAACATTTTTCCAACCCTTGAGTCAGATTCTGCTGCAGTTGTGGGAAAGCACAATAAAATGAAAAAAAACAATCAAGGGAATGGACTTGTTGAGTTCTAGTTTCTACACTGTTGGTATTTTGACTGCTATAATAAGTTAATGCCTTTTTTTTTAGGGAAACATTTAGACACTCCAGAGTTACATATTTTTTGTCCTGTCTCAAAAATTGCATATTGTTTTTTCAGACCATATGCAATTTTTTTTCCTTTTTTAAGTTAGAAATATAATCTGTGCACAACATTTCCTGGAAGAACCAAGTAATATTCACAGTAGGGCGCTTTGTACTTTGAAGGATCAGGCATAACACTTCAAATATCTTCTGAGCCAGAGAACCAGGTTATAAACAATCAAAAAGGCTCCTCATTTCTTCTGAGGAAATAAGGGGGCAGCAGGTGAGGAGTGAGAACACATTCCAGGGAAAACTGACCATCAAAAATGTCCACCATTCTGAAGAATGCCAAGGACAGGGAGGACTTGCCACTGCCAGTGCGACCACAGATCCCAACCTGCAAAAATGGAGGATGTCACTTACTCACAGAGTACTCACTCACTTACTCCTTATTCCTTACTCACACCTGCATTTCTTCTAGGAAAGCTGCACTGGATTGAGCTACTGGTGAGTAGAAAGGTCCTTCCCAAAGGCATGTGACACACCAGAGAAAACACAAAACCATACAGTGAGCACACTCCCCTTTTCTGCCCCTCATCACAAGGACTTCTCCTGGGAGTATTTCAGCATTTTGGCCTGGATGCCAATGACACTCTCTGCTGAAATGTGAGATTCTTTTGTGTTTTTACACAGTTCAAGCTGATGTCCCTCTAATTTATCTGCCATTTAGGCTTGCTTTTATGCAAGGAAAATGGACTTGGAAAGACATGGGATACTCAGTAGAAAAATTGGTCCCAGCCAAGAATAAGCTATTATCAGTGTGAGTTCTTGATCTGTGCCCAGGGACATCAGAGGGGACTGTAAATGTATATATCTGCGTATGCAAGTTGTTAATCTTGTTCTTCTGCCCCTTTAGGAAGGAAAGCTCAGTAACAAAGGGTCTGCACCAAAATGAGGATGATGGGCAACTGCTTGACATGGTACCTTTTGTCCTGGTTTGATATAGGCCTTCACGTGCTTCAGAACAGGCTTCAGGTTGTTTTCATAGCGAACACATAAATTTTCAATCTTGATTTCCCCCTCCTGGGGCCAGTCTTTGGGGACTTGCGAGGGATCTGAAATAGTTATAGAAAAACAAACTGAAGTGAGTGCTGCCAGAGGGTCACCCTTTAGACCTTTCTCCCTCTCTCCCGCCTGGGCACCTTCCTTTAAACCACTGGAGAAACGGAGCCCCAGTTCCCTGCCAAGGGGAGGCTGAGCTGGGAACTGCCTGGCAGGCACTTGGTTTCCAGATCTCCACATATAGGGAGAGAGGGCAGACACTAAAGTGTCTCTTGGCATTGCAACAGGGAGAAGCCAAATGAGCAGAGAACGCGGTGTCAGGGCAGTGTTAGCGCGGCCTTGGGTCAGTGACCGGCTCAGGAAGGGCAGCTTGAGGAGGGAGTTGTTACTGCCACACAGCGTGAGCTGTTGACATTATCACAGCCTGTGTTTCATCCTGATTTGCAAATATACAGCAGGTTTTGTCTTGGGACTAAGGAGCTTGGCTTTTCAGGGAAGCTTCTTGACCTACGAGCCTTTTCTTGCACTTCAACCACTTCTAAAATAGCAATCAAAGCCAATTTGAAGTGTGTGGAGCACGAATTCCAATGTGCAGCTCAGAGAAGGGTTGCTGAGGTCTGATTGCTAACGTGGCCCTATTCCTGTAGTCCCCATCTGCTATAAAGATCAGAGATTTTGAAGCATGTGACATTTCTAATTTTTATCCTTATTTTTATTTTCTAAATAACTTACATGGGTGTTTTGCTCATCTATCTGTAACTGGGGTATTTTCTAATTGTTCTACAGGGTCCTGCTCTGTCTCCCTGGCATTTGATAGGATTTTTTTTCATGTTGACTAACATGAGCAACATATTTTCATGGCTTCTTTTAGCTATCCTTGTCACTCACACCAGTGGCAATTCCTACACCTCAGTGAGAACAGATTTTGGCCAGAGAGGTGTGTACATTTTGCCTGACCAAGTCTATCATTCTTTTTACCATATAAAGCCCCCAAAAGATTAAGAGCAATACCCAGGTAGCCTTCATAGTTCTCTGACTCCATGTTCAGGAAGCTGTGTACTTTTTTCACTGCACCCATCTGCACTTCCAGGTCAGCCAGATTCCTCACTACCCAGTTCAGGTAGTTGGTTATCTGCATCACAAAATGAAAACAAGGACAGGGTTCAGCCTTCTTTCTGTACATCTACCTATTTGGAAGTAAAGGTCAGACACATTTATGAAAATCCTTGGTCTGACTCAGCACAGTGTGTCTCTTTTCAGCATTACAACAGTTCAAGACTCAGTGCAACAGCATCAAATCCATAAGAAGCCAAGTCATACTCCAACACAACTAGCCCTAAGACAGCAGTTTGGTGCTTGGTATTCTCATCCTTGTGTTTTGAAGGAGAAGTATGGAAAAGTTGTACCTAAACTGACTAATTGAGGGAATCTCTTGTTTTCAGCATCTAATAATCAGCACTGAAAGGTGTCTTCTTTAAGCACACAAACACAGAAAAGAATAAAAATTGAAAGTGCTGTTTGGAAATAATTTCTATTATGTATATTCTATTCTTTCAAAGACTGCAAAGTAAGATTAAGAAAGTTCACTATTTCCAAATGTAATGAAAAATTATTTCATCGTAATTTCATTTCTGCATGTCTAGATAATCCATTTCTCTCTGTGGAAAATATTAGAAGTTTTTAACATAGAAATATACAAGGGAAAAAAGTACCAGTTCAGCAATATTTCCTTCCTGGTTTTTATTCTCATTTGTAATGAACAGGATTTGAACAATAATGAAATCAATAGTAAAGGTATTACTTTTAGTAGATAATCATTGATTATTAATTTTCTAACACTATTTAGTAGCTTAGACAAATTCTTGTCTAGGCAGGACTATTTAAGGCTGAAAATTGTAAATCTGTTTCCTAAGTCTGGATTTAGGTGCTTCTGTAAAAAAGAAGAACTAACCTTATTAGGAAGAGTTGATTGCCAGGAACACTTAAAACTTGAGATATTTTATGTACTTGAATGAAGTTTTCAAAACTTAAAAATAATAACACCCTGTGCACAAACATATTCAGAGAAAGGCTTTGCCATTTTTTTTAGTAAGTACCAAATAAGGAATTTATTAAGAATAAATCACCCAGTCTCACTTCCTTACCACTAGCCTAATACTGATGCAATAAGCAAACAGTAAATTTCCACTGAGATTCAGCAAAAATTGTTGTTAATTTAGAGGACTTGGCTGCATTCTTTTTCTTTAATATAGAGTTCTTGGTGGGGTATTCTCTCCTTTAAGCAGGTTCAGAAACCTGCTTATTTGGAGTCCAGCTTTTGAGTTAGGAAGTTAGAAAAATGGGAAAGTTTGCAGAAAAGCAAAACACTGTGGTACTTGCTGGTTGAAGTAGCAGGCTGCTATCCTATCAGATCAGGCAGATTTGATAACACAGTCAGGCACCCAAAAAGCTCTGCCCACTACCTCAGGCTTCATCACAGTTGTGCAAAGGAGTTGGAAGTGTTTATAGAAGAGGAGAGAATAAGGTCAGGATGTCCACTGTAAACACAACCTTAGTACAGTTTGCTCTCATCCGGGTCCAAATATCATCCCTCTCTCAGCTTCAAAGAGTAATTATTAAAAAAACCAGACTATGTCAGGGGATACAAGTAATGATCCAACTGCCTTCAAAAGTTCATCAGGGTTATTGTGGGGCAGGAGAGAGACAGGTGATCACTTGGTGCCTACAGCTCTTCTTCACCTGTTGTGCCAGACTTCAGCACGTGCCTATTTCACATGAATGAACTGTTTGCAAACACAGGCTAAAAACAAAGAAGCCAAGGATGATGCAGACATCCTGGCGCTTCCAGATCCCTGCTAATGAAGCAGCATTACCAGGAATGTTTTCAGAGTGAAGCTGATGCCCTGGGACTGATTGTCAGTTGTTGACAGATTCTCACACAGTTGCAACAGCAGCACAGAGGGGATCTAAGGTCACCCTAAGGCAGCTGCTGAGGACTTTCTATTGTAGCCACGGGCTCACCAGAATTTGTGTGCAAAGTCAGATTTCAGGGTTAGACCAACACCTTTATCACTCCCTCATACCAGTGTTTAAAAGCAGACCAATTTTTACTATGCCATCCATGGTTTCAAAAGTTCTTTCTGCCACTATCGTCATCCTGCCTTTGTCCCCACTCTCATGGTCCATTCAATAATATTTTGTCCACACTCTCATGGTTAACTCATGAAAACTTTTACTCTCTGTGGTGAGTCATTAGCTCTGTGCTCATGATGAACACTCAGTCTCTCTTGCAGCCAGGTATGCTAAAATAATGTTCCTTCTCTTCACTGCTAATGACAGTGGCAAAATGAACCAGCTACTGGACCACCAGATCCCTAAGTCCATCTTCTCTGCATTCCTACTGCTACCTGGCATGATGAACCATGCCCACAAAGGTCGCAATCCCCAAATACATTCATAATTGCATGGGTAATCTTGGGCATCTCAGTAATTTCCCTCCAAGGGCAAAACTAATATTTCTGTTTCTTCAGCAATTATTTTATTTGGTCTTTGGTTAAAGATTACCCAGATGATGACAATCTGTATTTCCTGGCAGGTTTTGCTCTGTAGAGGTGGAACCAGTGCTGCGTTGTACAAAACAGAGTGCTCAGCAGGTCCTCTTACGCATTTTTAATTTTCCTGCTCCACTTGGGAGCACGCAGGGCCTGGGAATGCTTGTGTTTTTTTAATTGGCTCATAAAACCTGAAGCAAGTCCAAGCTGCCCTGAACTCTCTCAACTTTGGCTCGAGTCCATTATTTGCAGGATTCTTTTTTTCAAGATTAAGAAAGCCAGGAGATGACCGTGTGCACATAAAATTATTATAAAATCAGTGTGTTGGTCTGGAAGTTCTTGCACTTGTCCTTGGCACGTACCGTCAGAGCGTACAGGAGACCCAGCCCCACGAACCCCGAGTGTGGCCCTTCGGTGATGGACGTGACAGCAGCAGTCAGGACAATACAAGCACCCAGGTAATCCTGGAATGAGAGATAGGAGGACAAAAGAGGAAGAAATGCAGCAACCAGAACATTTCTTTACCTGTGGAGCAGTTGTGCTTTGTCAAGAATTGTTTATATAATGACACCTAGCTCTTAATTTTGGCTTGTTTTTTCCCTTGGAAGAGGTTGTGAAATACTTAAAACAACTTGCTGAACACTAGTGAAACAGGCCAGTAATGGCTGCAAATTCATTTGGGCTAGGGCATCCCATGGTGGCCACCCCAAAAAGAGCAGGGATCAAAAAATCTAATAAGCATATTAAAAAAAAATTACGAGAAGGCTATAACAGTGACACCCCTAATTCCCACCACTAAAACAAATCAATTCCACTCTCTCCACTCTCTTTCAGGTCTTCTCAAACATGGGTTTGCCTCTTCAAAAAAGGAAGCATCACTGACTTCACAAAGTCCAAGAAGGCTTTTGGTAGAATTTATACAGGTCATGCACGTGTTTCAGTGGATCACATTTTCCATCCATTTTTCTCCTCCTGTCTGATAATACCCTGTCAGGAATCTTTCCTTCTGAGATTTGAAATGAAGGCAGCCTATTTCATTTGTCTAAAAAATGTGTTGATGAGCAGGATACAGACTCAAATTTTAGGGGGGAATGGTTTCAAACTGACAGAGGGAGGAGTTAGATTGGATACAAGGAAGAAATTCTCCCCTGTGCAGGTGGTGAGGCGCTGGCACAGGGTGCCCAGACATGCTGTGGCTGCCTCATCTCTGGAAGGCCAGGCTGGATGGGGCTCTGAGCAACCTGGGCTAGTGGAAGGTGTCACTGACCATGGCAGGGGCTGGAAGTGGATGGGCTTTTAAGGTCCCTCCCAACCCAAGCCATTCTGGGATTCTACGATTCTGTGACTCACACCTATGCAGCATAATAGTCTTGAGTTTCTGTCATCAGCTAGGATAGGACTTAAGAGCTGCTATTAAATCCCACAAACTTTTTGGTGATCTTAGTACCACTGTGCCATTAGGCAGAGCTAGATGAACCACTCCTTGGCAAGATCACATTATTTCTAATGCTCTGATGAGGTGAGGTGTATTGGACCAAATTCATTCTGCATGTAAGAAGGTCTAAGCCTGTGAGACATTAACAGGCTTATTCCAGGATTGGCTGTTGCTCTGTTATTTATCTGTCTTAGATTTGGAAGCAGTTTCAGCTGATCTTGGATGCTGTAAGCAGCTGAAATCTTTGAGCACATAATAAAAAATGGAGAATAACTTTGTTGTTCCAATAGGAAAAGAAGGTGAGTATACAGCCTTTGATGTGAGGATTAATCATGCCTGTTGCTATTTATGTCCAGCAGAATCAGGCCACTGCTCTGTTTATTCACTGCTCTTTCTGTTTCAGATGAATAAGGGAATCACTGTTACTTTGCTTGCCTCTTCTTGCCTCACAGATCAGGAAAATCCCATATAGAGAGCCCCCACAAAACCCAGGAGCCTATATCACTGCCAATGTGACATAGTGGCTGCATTGTGCCCTGCTGTCATTTTCTTTCTGGAGTCTAGTTCTGCTATCTTTCATGATTTGAAACAATAAAACCACAAACAGTATGGCCCTGCAAGGGTTTAGCTTATAGCTGTGGGATTAAACTTGCTGCTGAAGAGATACTTCAAGACCTGGTGCCTAAAACAGCCCTGGAATAAGGATGGCACAGTTCACAAAGCCACTGAAAAGCCACGTTCTGCCTTGAAAGCAGTTCCTACTGTGGCAGGTCTGTGGATGCTGCACAGTAGTAGAGAAAGTCTTGTCTGAAGTTATGTAAATGTTTGTTCTTGCACTCCCTTCAGACACTAGACAGCACAGCAGCAGAAGATGAGGCAGAATTGTATTTTCTTACTCCTGGCCAAGAAAGCTGAAAAACCCTCTGGGTTTAACATAACAATCCTGCTCTATTTTAAGGAACTGTGTGCATAATCTCCTCGCGAGATTAATACTCGTTATTATCTTCTCTGCATCAGCCAAAGTCTCTGTTTGCTTCCAAGGTTTCAAAACCATGGCTGGGACAAAACTGAACGTACCGTCCTGACCTCCAACCATCTGTTGGCAGCTGACAGAAATAAGTAGGCAATGTTGTTCGTGTCCGTCAGCTCCAGCATACGTTGTTTAAATCTGGCTTCGTGCCTGCCGAGACCAAAGTTGTTACATTACAACACATTACACTCACACACAAAAGGGTGAAGTGTTAACTCTGCTCTGCCTTCCCTTCCCCCAGCCCAAAACTTTTTGTCCTTCTGTTTTTGCTGAAGTTTGGGTTAAAAGCTCTTCCCTAAGCATGTGTATATACTGCCACAGCTCCCCATAGCCAGAGCAACACATGGAGTAAAGAGAGATTTGTTTGACAAGAAATTCTGTTGGACTAAGGTTTGGACCAGAGACTGTCCCTTCAAAGAGATTGCAATGCCAACGTGCTGGAACAGGTTTTGTTTCCGAGAGCTGATCCATTTTTATGGCTTTGTAGTCCACTCCTCCCACAGATGAGTGCTGCTGTGGCCCCTCGGCTCTTCCTCACAGGCCACCAGCAAGGGCAGAGGCCTCACCTGTCAGCTTAAATCTGATTTCAGAAGTTACCTGGCCAGCTGCAGGGCTCTTCAACAGGGGTGACATCCCTAAAGTTTCAACGAATATGGATGTAAGAGTGATCTGTAAATCAAACCTTTTTAGCTACTCAGCTCAGCTGTTTTCTCAGCCAGTCACACTTTGCCTAAACAACTGGGAAACTACAATCAGGGAGAGATATAGCTCACGTCTAAATCAGAAAAATGAGTGGTGTTACCTCCACTGCCACTCGTTCCTCTCTCCCCAACACAATGCCCGTCACATTTAAAAACCAGTTCAAGGATGCCAGAGTGCTGAAGAGCCAAAGTACATTTTGGAAGGAGGAAATCTCTCTCTATTGGTGCAAGTGTATTAAATTCAAAGTGCCTTGCACAGTCAGATAGAAACCATTTTGTTGTTCCATATTCTATTATCTGGTGAATAAAATCACTTGATTAAACCAGTTGAACTTCAGTTAGCAGCTCAGTGTCTGGTTTATCTTCCATTTCAAAGTCTCAGGGCCCTGCTGTGATGCACCTCTAACACCTGTTCTTCCAGAAACTTCCTTTTCTTTTCCTGCTATTTCCTGCTGATATTTTATTTCCCTCTGGACAGCTTGTAAACATGACAAGCAACCTCCCCAGAACAACCAGTAGCAGTAAGGATGTGGGCAGGAATTAGCATGCACTGACTACTCTTCTCATCTGCTTTCCTGGCAGCAAAACTCCTGCTCTCCTAATGGAAAATCTGACATGCTCAATCTGTGTTTTCATCCACATTCAGCTCATCTTCTGGGCACTTTCAGACTTTTATCCTGTCAGATGATGAACAGCAAAGGTCACTGAGATTGCTCTCTGATCCAGTCGTACTGCTTTGCGGTAAGTTATGTGAGGAGCTGCTCATTTTTATCCTGGAACATGCTGAACCCAAACTGCAGAGAATGACTAACAGGACCATCAGTAAATATGAGCTTGCAGACAATAAATGCAGGAGACTTCAGGTTTGGTGGGCAGTGGAGCACAGGCAGGGAAGGGAAATGGCCTCAATTAGCACCAGAAATCCTGAAAAACTCAATTGTTGTGGTGTCCTTGGGATGCTTTTGCTCTCTGCCATCGAAGCCCACATTGCCTTTTTGTGAGCCAAAAAGGAGTTGAACCACTCAGAAAGTGCTAAGCTCCTTCATCTTCATCAGGAGATAGTCTCAGGTTCATAACCTCAGGTGATGAAAGGCCACTCTGAACCTCTTGAGAAGTACTCAGCATACATCAACATCAGGTCCTAATCATGACTTCCTGTTTCATTATTCATACATTATTCTGTTGATAGAGCTAGTTAAAACATTTCCTGAGTCACAACTCTTCAACACAATGTTTTTGCTTGTTCTTCCACAAGTGTCACTGCAACACTCCGTGCTAATAGCTGAGGTCCTAAAGCTTATCTTGATGTGAGGAAACAGCCTTAAGTTGATCAAATAGGTGTGGAAATGGCATTGCAGTGGGATCTGCTCTGGTTTGGAATTCTACATAGTGCAGAATGGGTGCAAGGTGCACTTACTGGGAAAAAACCTCAAGCTGGCACTTTGACAGAGTCATAACCTTAATGGAGTGAACATAGGAGAGTTTGGCCTGTATTTCATGTAGTAGAGAGAAAATATATGCATGGAAAGCTGGCAAAACTCTCTGGATCTTACAGAATTTATTTTTCAGTTTTGATTAACAAAGGAAGTTTTTACAATATTGAAATCAAGTTCTGCTGCAGTTTTCACAGAAATCTCTCAAGCTGCACACTGCCTTTCTGTTGGAGAGTGCCATAATGATGTCTCCCTGCTTGGGAAGTGGGTTAAACACAGAACTGATTCAGGGACACTTGGATATAGCAGGGGGTTTGAAGGGGTAGTGCCTCAGCCTGCTGGGCAAAACAGATCTCCCTGCTGTTCAGGTTAAAGACATGGTTAAAATAGACCCATTAAAAGTTTAAATATCATATCCTAAAAATGTAATCATCTTTAATTCAGTGCAACACCAATATATGTGTTACTGAAAATATGCAAAATGTTTAAGCGGCATGGCAAAGCAACAGGGGAAAAAAAAATCTATTCTCTTTTTTCAAAATAGCTTAATAAAGTTCTTCACATCAACAGTTTGCCCTCAGACATGCTCCAAGGAAACAGGCTGGCCTAACCCCCCAAGCCTCCCTCTAATAAATTGTTTTACAAATTTTACCCGAATGCCCTGATGGTGGTAAGGCCTTCAGCTGTCTCAGAGAAGTGACACAGCAGAGGGAGCTGGGTGCTGTCATCGAGTTCCTGGAGGTCCCTGGGAGTACAAAAAATAACAGATGCCCATTACAATGTAAACATTTCTGTCTGTAGAAATTTTGCTGCACAGCAGACAAGAACAGACATTTTATGTATTGCACATAGACAGATCCCAACTACCTTTTTTTTCTCATAGATTCTGAGAAATTAATAAAATTAACTTAAATTCATACCCATTGATTTTAAACTTCCAGCATATTATTTGTGACTCCTAGGTGAAGCATATAATAGAGTCTGTGTATCAGGAAGTTTATATATTTTTTGATAACAGCTGACCTAACAAAAAATAAGCTGTATTTCCACAAAAACCTGGCCTCATTTTCCATATCTGGAAGTACCACAACATGCTGAAAGTAAAATATTTCAGAGGATAGGAGATCTGCTCTTTGTGCTGTTAACACTGGTTGTAGCTGTGACAGCACTGACAGAGAAATAATATGACTGATAAATTTCTCTAATTATTCAGCAATGGCACTTCCAAGACCTGCACGGAGCAACAATATTCAAGTCCAAGAAGTTTGTCCTTAAAAGAGGAACATTTTCCAAACCACAAAAAAAAAATTACATCTTTGTGTAACACTCTGCCATTGGCATAGCAGCCAGTTGTACAAACAGAAGAAAGTCCAGATCATTAGAGATTAAAACTTGTTATCAAAATCCTACAAATTTTGCACACTGTATTAGACAGGCTAGGAGAAACAACTGCTTGATGTTGCTGAATGTTGCAGTGTGCAGAACTGAATTTGCTGCTGATGTTTTGATGATAAATATCTTTCAAATTTATGGTGGAAAATAAACAGACGTTTTTGAAAGATGTAATGGAAAATACAACAAAGAGTCAAAGTGCTGCAAGAAATATTGTAAATATTTGCATTTCTAAAAATTAGTGAGGTTTCTATGCCTGCAAAGGACTGCATGCAAGTGAGTTACAAATACTGGCTGAAACTATTCCTTCATCCTACATTTCCCAAGACTAATTTATAGGGAAATAAATTGGATTTTTTAATTTCTATTGCCCATTGAAAGAACACAAGTCACATCTCAAGTGATTTAAAATAGTTTAATTTAACGGAATAATTTAAGAGTGAAAACCATGTCTACTGATTTGTCAGCCACCTTGACACTTGTCAGCCACATACAGCTTCAGTTTGGAGATTTGGTGGGGCAAGAACAAGGTTTCTGAAAAATCTCAGAGAATTTAAGCAAATTATTTCAGATTTAAACATTTCTGTTTTGTGAATTCTGATTACAGAGTTTTCTTATAAATAAATCATCTGGGAAGATTTTGGCTGATAACAAAAGACTAATGGATTGAATTTAAGTAAAAACTTCAAAGGCCTTGCTGAAGATGTTTTACAAAATTCTAGAACGAATTTAGCACAAGGACCATGGCTCTCTTTTTGCTGAAAAAAATTGTACTCTTTACACCCACCCAAAACACACTGAATATGAAATGCTGTATCGTGGAAATGACTTCCTGTGGAGCTTTTTTCCCCAGTATGAAGGAAAAGCCATGATTGATGTTAATCCAAGGAGTTGTTTTCTGTTCTCTACTAAGTCTCAAATGTCAAAAGAGTTTTGACCAGATGTAAGCTCAGCTTATTAACAAACTTCATGTTCATCTGACTCTAGAGACAAAAAAAATCAATTCAGTTGGTTTTACTTCCCCAAATACACCATTTATAGCCAGGTCAGTTGGAAATATTCCCCAGTGCATGTCTCAAACTCATTCCTCGGGATCAAAAGCAGGATGCCATGGCCATTTCCCCATTTTTTGGCTCCTATAACCTCACATTCCACCATAGTTCTTACGTACAATATTTCATGGAGGAAACTTTCAGGATGATTCTTTAATACATACTTGGAAGCAACTCTGAAGTATTTCTGGATGAAATAAAATGCTATGCCCAGGGGCACGAGGGCCACAAGGAACCATGGAGTGGCGTAGGAGATCATCCCAATGGCTGACAGGCAGAGCAAGGTGGATCTGGTCAGAGACTCCAGCGTGGGAGGGATGTGCTAGAGGGAAATGAAAAACATCCATGAGGAAAACATCCCTGGTAGCACCACTATAAACCTTTTTCTATAAGCAAAGTGGAATAATACCACTGGATACTCATTGATATTGTCCTGATATCAGGAGTCTTTTTGTTTCTGTGGGTCTCACAGCCAAATGCACAGGGGTTAAAAAATGAGTGAGTAGGTTTTGTTTTCTAAGGGTGAGAGCTTCAAAGATCATGGGGAAATGGGAGCCATTTCCATCTCATTTATATATCAGGCAAGGAAGAAAAAATTGTTCTTGATATGCTGGATATTTAGAGAAATAGAATGCTGTCTCAGAGTCCCATAATTTTTATTCCATGTTCCCATCAACCTTACATTCAGGATTATTGTTCATCCAAAAACTTTAATGCACAGCCATAGTGAAAGCTCTACCTCTCCCTGAATGCTCTAAATCCACATGTACTCTCAGCCATGGTGGAACATTTATTTGTTACACCTACTCCCATATATTCAAAGTTGTTATATTCTACTATGTTTCCTATTTCAAGCCCACAATTTGATGTTTTCTTAATCCCGATCTTCCAACAGAATCAACCAGAATTATATGAATAAATTAAGAGCCACCACATCCCACTATGTTTAGTTTAATGGTTACCTGCCCTCGTTACTACAAATGTGTGTACTTTTTACTTTGAGTGTCCCTATTATCATTCCCAGAGCCTGGTTTTCCCATGCCTTTCTCTACTGAATATTTTAGTACATCATCTTATTCAGGATCTACATGAAAATTTGCAAAGTCAGGGTAATAAAACAGAATATATTGATGCATCTACCTGGTCAATGATATTTGTATCAGCAGAGAAGCGATTTAGAATCAGCCCCAGCGGAGTCATGTCGAAGAACCTGTTGGACAAATTAAAACCAAAAAATAACGTATAGATGAATTCCAGTTTTGGATTAAAAGCCCAGTCAGACAGACCACAGAGCTGCATACAGCCATTGTCTAAAACCAAGCAATAAATATGAATAACATACCAGATCATCTTATCTGCATCCTGACTGTCTAAATGCTTCTTTTGGCACTCTCCCCTGAAAAAAAAAATTGTCTCCTCTTCCAAAAACCTGCTGTCTTGTGTCCTGATCTTTCCTTCTTGCTTCATCAGGATTTAAGATCCCTTCCAAAAATCACAGCCTGTTCCTGGCTGCTGCTCAGCCTCCTTCTAATGGGCACCAACCCCAGATGTTTCATGAAAGCACTGTGATAAATTTATTTGTTATTCAGGCATTCTTTTGGCCATCCTGCTGCCTGTGAGGCCCTGGATATTGTGCAGAGAAGATGCCTTGGTGTCCACATGGTTTGACACCATGGCCATTGCTCAGAGCTCTAGCTGGGTGCCCTGGAGCCTGAACTGTCCTCAGAGCTGTCCTTGACCCACCCCAGCCCTGAAGGGGGTGCCAGCTTTCTGAAATATTTCAGCCAGATAAAAAACAGGGGCAAAAATTCACATGTTCTCTCGTGGAATGTTTTCCCCCCATGATTATCTCACCAATTATTTTACCTTTTTGAGGCCTTGAAGGAAACAGGCCAAATACCAGAGCTTTTCCTTGGAGTACCCTTGCAGTTACAAAGAGAACAGGTTTTGACCATGTAGCTTTTCAGGGACATAGTTTTTGCTGTACCTGATTGGTCCAAGGATGATCTTGTTGAGGAGATTGTGGTGTAGGTTCTTGGCTGCTGTGAGGCCCATCCACTCCACAGTCAGGGATGTGATGAGGCAAAGGACAATCCCAGCTCCGGAGAGGATGCTGAAGACAGCTACATGGTAAGTCTAATGGAATGATAAATACATCAATTCTAGAAATAAATGTCCATTTTTCTTTCCTTCTAGGAAGTTCTCAAGGTACCTGGTGCCCATCAGCTGCTATGTCATATCTCTTGTATTACACATTTATATAACCATCTTTGGGAAATAAAAGAACTATGATGGAACTGCAATTCATTAAGTTCACACAATTAGAAGTTCTGGCAGTTCTAAGATCCCTCATTCTATTATACCCCTCAAGGCCTTGAAAGGCCTCTTAGAACTGTGAAGACTGATTACGTGGGAAAATACAAAAGACTGTTAGCCACTTAGGGAAACTGAGTACTTGAACCTCTCAACAATTAAAGCATTTGAAAGATGTTGGAAAGTTCCACTTTATTAAGTTCAAGCATCACAAAATTCCCAGAGCAAATCCCAAACTGATTTGCCAGCAGCAAATATAGCACATTTAAGCTTTCTGAAAGTCCAGTAAGTGGATTCCAGAGAGATACTGTGCATGAGTCAAATTTACAGCTATAAGCAGATTGTACTTAAGCAGCACGACAGAAGACTTCCATTATTTTTTCTTCTGGCAGGACACTACTTAACAGCCAGTACTTAGGAAAGTGTGGTCATTGACTTAGAAGACCAGTGGTAAAATCCAGATGGAAAAGTTTAGTGTAAAGATCTTTACTTTGAAAGGCCAGTTATTTTTCTACCCTCAAATATGTTTCTGTTTCAATTCTGGATGGTCAAAAAGATTGATAAAATTTGAATTGCCTTCTTTTACCGTTAAGAATCTGTCCATCCTGTATAATAATCTACCTGTTGTTTCAATCCAGAAGGCTTCTATGTGAACAGCAAATAATTACTTTAGAAGATGTTTTCTTTCATTTTTTTCTGTGTCAGGCTCCAAGATCTGGCTCACCTTCTCTGTGCTCTTATCCTCATCAGTATTCCTGGCTTCATTTGTATTGTCCATGGATGTCCATGTGGCAAGCCAGTAATCTATGGCCACGATAACTGAGTGTTTCAACAGCTTGGAGAAAATCATCAGAAAGAGCAAGAAAAATCCTCCAGAGGTCAGATATCTCCAACAGGTTTTCCATGGCATCTTTGTCCTGAGCCTCAAGACAGTTGACATGTTATCATCTTCATCTTCTTCCTCTTCCTCCTCTGTGACTCAGACATTTGATCAAGTTAGCTTGGATTCAATAATAACTATTCCTTGTTTTACTGGAATAGTTGGATTTTTTTTTCCTTTTGCTTTGAATTTAAATTTTAAGCTCAAAATTCAATTTTTCATTTAAGAACAGCAAACACCTCAGATATATTTTCATAAGACTTCCCCTGTGCTCTTTAAGCAATTCTCTAGTTTGCCAATCTTTGACTTGTCACAGTTTTGTTAAGAAAAAATTTCTATAAACCAAGTCTTCATTACATATTATTTAGAGCAGAGACCAGTCTTTTCCCAACCTGTTCATCAGCTTTTATTATACAGTCAGCAGAGCAATTTGGAAGATTTTAGAAAACTCTCAAACTTTCCATCCAGACTCTTCATCATCTATTTGCATGAAAACGTTTAATTTTCCCTTCAATCCAGAGCACTAAAATGATAATTGATCACATTCTATTGAAACACAAATGGTGGCAGACTACTATTATGGAAAATACATATTTTAGAGGTGTATAAACATGAAATTTATTTTTTTTATCCCAGATAATAAGAATATACATCTCACAGCCCTGCAGGCTGCACTAGAGAAAAGGAAACGTTGACATGCTCTTGACAGCTACCTCATTTTTTTTCTTTACAATTTTTTCTGTTGTTGTACTTCTATCTCATCCCTCAATAACTCCAGGCACTGTGAGTCAGCAAAGAAATTAACTTGTTTTGATACACCATTATCTCTGCATGATATTTAGGGAACTATATGAAGAATCTCTTAAACAAGTCCCATTGTAAACAGGACAAAATGTTGGACTTTCCACTATTATTACCAAGTGTCTTCAATAGAGTCACAGTTTGCTGCTAAAAACTGCCAGCTCTAAAATTGGAAAGGAAATGAGAAATGGTATTAAATAAAGTGAAATTGTAAAACAAACCTTCATCCTCATCTTCCAGTTGTGACTTAGATTCTCTAGGATACATGGCCCTTCTAAGGGTTTTTCTCTCAAGAGTTGTCTGGTCAGCTTCCATATCCTGAAGTAACCAGGTTATCATTATTATTAATAATTAACAATAGGTTCTATGACTTTGAGACATATTTTATTAATTTTAGAGCTTAGCTGTTCACCAGTTGTAGTAATACTTGCAGTAATCTCAAAGAAACTTTATGTAGATCATTTGAGTCACAGAATGGAAAAACACTGTATTTTTCAATTTAAATTTCAGAGAATTGAGCTTTTTCCACTTCTTTCCCTCTCTCTGCCGTTCTTTCATTCCCTCTCTTTTGGAATGGTCAAAACTTCAAAAATAGTCTTTAGAGAATCCTAAATATTCATGGCAATAACAGAATAAAAGGATAAGAGATACCGTAGGAAGTTTCTGGGCCCAACCCTTGCCCCACCAAAGGATCAGTTGTGCACCACATTTCCAAGGGTTCCTCGGCTAAGATGTTCTTACAAACCATCCATGAAGGATATATAACACACTTCCTGGACAATCTATTCCAGCCCCTGAAACTCCTTACAGATCATGTGGTTTTGCCCTAAAGTCAAGTTGAAAACTTGCTTCAGACATGGTTTGGATTTTTTTTGAAATTGAATGACAAGTGTTTATATGCAGAAAAGTCATCCTTGCCCACATGCTCCTATTTACCTTTTCCAGCTCTTGATCTTGGCGATTCATCAGAGTTTTCCAGTGTTCATATAGCTCAACATCCTTGTTTTGGATATCCTTTAGTGTCCCTTCCCTAAGCACCATTCCATCCTTCATTGCTATGATCTAGAGGAGAAAGCACCCAGCACTCAACAACACAGATACCATGATCACTGACCTGGATCCTACAGGATATGTCTCACCATTAGTGACAATACCATTATGCACATTTTTGTCTTCATTTTATTCAATATTTTATTAATAACTTCTTAGGTTTGCTGGCACAGCTCATAAACTGAAACTCATATAAGTCATGCTTTCCTGCACATGTATTGAAAGCATTGAAAAGAAGGGATAGACATAACTGCAACTACATCAAAATTCTCCAGGCCTTTTAATAAACAAAAAAAATCTACTTAAATAATGTGAAAATAAAATAGTTCTCCCACTATAAAATCTGTGTTATTTAAAGTGACAATTAGCCACATGGCATATGGAATTAGGGAGGGACTCTCTTGCAGAGAAAAGTAATAATCCTACTAAATGTTATGGTGTTAACTTCAAGGGTACATTCATCCTTAGCAAATTTTCCCCTGATACTTCTTCTCTTACCCAGTCAGCATGTGGCAGATACTGTAATTTATGTGTCACCAGAACAAGAGTCCTCTTGTCTTCTTGCAGAAACTTCAAAATCCCTTCCTGCATTAAGTGATCACTTAAGTGAATGTCCAGTGCAGAGAATGGGTCATCCTGCAATCACATCAAATTGAAAGATATTAGAACAGAATACAAAAGTGTGGTTTATTCCTAAAATAGTATTTTTAAAATAAAAAGCATCTGTCTTTACTGATGTTTACTCTCTCTTTAGTGACTAGGACCCAGTCATAGGGCTACACTTCAGTGAGCTGGAATCCACTGCTCTTTAGTTCACAGCAATTGCCTCAGTTTCATTTTTTGTGTCTGGCTGTGTGTAGTTCAGGTGCCTCACTTACAGAGTGCAGAACACCAGAACTGAAATTTCCCATCCAAATTTAAAAATGCCAGCATCCAAAGCCAAACTTGTGCCCAATTTTGATGTGAAACTGGCACAGGAAAATGAAAGCAGAGTTAGCAACTCTTCTCATTTCCTCCAAACTAAACTACAGAGATGCTTGGTCTTCACTTTGAGTGAGTGCGGCTGGAAATAAAGCAACATTCAAATAAGGAGATCAATCACTTTTTCTTCAATAAGTCTCTACTTAATGTTGAAGAGGCTCAAACAGCCCCTTCATGAACCTCCTGAAATTCTTAATCTGCCTTGAAAGTAATAACAGAGAAGGGAAGGCTGTCCAATTCCACAGCACTCTGCAGGAGAGTGCTGAGCCCCCAGACTGTTCATTAGGGCTCCTTATCAGAAATCCTACTGATTACTGTGGGACTGTGCTGATAGTAGGTTGCCACTGAGAGCAAGGAGAAGTTAAGACAATCTGTTCCACTCTTGCAGTGTTAATCTGTGCAGGAATTCCCACCTTGACCAGTCTCCCAGGATGTTTTGATGCTGCCTCTGATGGATGCTTATTTCCTATTTCTGTAATTTGGTTTTGGAGTTGAATACAAGTCCCTATAGGTCTTCTAAATATAAACTAAATATATAGAATTACAGTTTTATTACTAACTTTGCACATTGCATGTGAAAAAGAAAAAGCTTACCAAGAAGACAATGTTGGTGTTCTGGTAAAGTGCTCGAGCTACACAGATTCTCTGTCGTTGGCCTCCACTTAAATTAATCCCCTAATGATTCAAATGGATCAGAAATAAGCATCTTTGAATAAACATTATGACAGGCCTTTGGAAATGTGATTTTTTACAATTATAGAGTTCCATTAAAAATAAAAGACTTCATTAAAATGCTAATTCTATTGATAAACAAGCATAATCCTCATATAATATCAGAAGAAAAGTTATTATTCATGGGTAAGTGTAAATTATGAAGAGCTACTCTGAGCACAGTAGGCTTTTTAGACTGAAAAATGTAACCAATACCAACATCAAATTCTGCAAGCAAAATATGGAAGACTTTGGTCAATAAATCTCATTTGAGAAATATATGAAGAAGCAGAAGAGATTTCAATTTTTTTTTTTTTTTTTGTAGTAACCCCTAGTGAATTACAATTATTTACCAGTCTGGCAGCCCAATACAGACTAGAACTGTCTGAGTGACATCAGGGAGTGTCTTCTTAATACAGAGGCCAAGCAGAGATTAAAGCATTCACATTATTTACCCTTTCTCCAATTTCTGTCTGGTCACCAAATGGCAGTAAGTCAATATCAGGCTGCAGAGAGCAGGCATCTGTAACAGCCTTGTACCTGGAAAAACAATGTGGTCATTGCAATTTCTTACCCAGCCACTCACTCTGCTAACACAAAAACCTCCAGGGAGATGTCACCACAAAGTTTTTATTGTTCTGTGACAGCTGGATAATTGTAAAAATAAGTAGGACAAAATGATTACTGAGAACTAATCCTGGAGCATTGTAAATAAAGCATTGTAAAAAAATTACATCTTTATTCGAAGTCTTAATTGGCAAGACTGCTTTCTAATTATGTAAATTATTGAGTACATTCCATCCTATCATGGAGTTGTTTTGTTGGACTCCAGAGTGTTTGAAGCTATTTTCCACTGAGTTTTTATTCTTCCCCCTTTAAATGCCTCTTCATTTTCTTTGGAGTGATATCACAGGATGAAGGATCCTTACAGTGCTTCTGGTGCTACCAGAATCAGCTAACCACTTGCAAAATTTTGACATTTTTGGTGAAATTTCTGGGTCTGTAGCAGGTGATCTGCTGATGAGCAGCTGAGATCAGACTACTTGAGTGATGAAATTCAGCCTTGCCCCTTTGAAGCTAGTGAAACAAGCTGATGGATGCAGTGGGTGAAGAATCTGGTCCCTGAAATTCTGGTGCTTTTCTGGGTTTCAAGGCATTTGGTCATGGTTAGGTTTTAGGAAGTCAGAATGGAGTCATACACCTTAACACAGCACAGACTGAGAGAAACAGGGTGTATTTTCTATAACTGTTAACAGAGAGAGTGTTGCCTTTGAAAACATCAGCAATTTGTTTTCCTTAAGTCCAGTCACTTTTTCCACATTTGTTAATTGACCTTTTAGAAGGATGGAAGAAGTAGGTGCTGGGTTAGGCACACCAGAAGCTGTGCACCTCAGCTTTCACACTTCCATCTCCTGTATTTCTAAAGGAAGAATTAAAGCCATTCCCTCTAGGCACCCCATCTCCATAAATGCTGTTTTTGGAAAGTGGCTGCTCCAGTAACTTGATCACAGCAGGATTAGCACATAAGGTCAGTGGAAGCATGCCTAGAATCCCTGTTTCCAGAGTCCTCTGGCAACCTTAGGCTCCATTAAACAAAAGAAAAATACTTTAGTCTCCAAAGATGGAATTCATCTCACCTTGGAAATGACACATATGGCTTCAGCTGTATTCCATGGAGAGCCACTGCCTCTGTGGGATTTCTCACAAACATCTTAGACACATGCTCTGGTTAGAGGAGCAGCCTAACTTAAACCAGAAACCTTCCTCTGAGGTGAACAAAGTCAGGTCAGCTAAATCCACCCCAGGTTATGCACTGATTGATATTTTCCAGAATCTACAAACTTCCTCCAGAAGATGCCAAAAAAACTTCTTTAAAAGGAGCTGCCAGGTGTTTTTGCAAAGAGATGGATATTTACCTCTGCTTATTAAAAGGGCTGCCAAAGATGATGTTCTCCTCCACGGTGGCATTGAGCAGCCACGGCTTCTGAGCTGCATAAGCCACGGAGTACCTGTTCCTACTGCAGACAGACACAGAGCTTTAGTGAGAAACAAAGCCCTCACTCTATGAAATATCTGATAATTAAGGTTTTTTTAAGTTAATTTCATGAATGTGCATTCAGAAAAATACAGGGAAACACATAAGCAAAACAAAGTGAAGGGAAGAGTTTTAAATTCGATGCTTAGTTAGAACAGCACCCACTCTCTCCCCTGATGGCAAAATCTACACTCTAGGTTGTATTCTAGTCTACTGTCAAATGCCTGGTACCTACCTCAATCTAGTAATTGCAATTCAAATCCAAAGGCAAATTATAAATGATACTAAAACGTATTAAATTCTCACATGAATAGTTATTTAGCATTATTTTCTCTAACATCAAAACACAGAGTGAAAAGGCATTGTTCAAATGGCATTGGCACATTTGACTTTTTTTATGTGGCCACACATATAAAATACTTTTTTCTCAGTGAATACTTCTTTTCAGTTTATTAGATACTCAATGATATTGGAAAACAAGGCAGTTTAATACAGATTGGGAAGGAATCACTGTAGCCTCCCAAGGATTTATTAGACATACTTTTAAATGTGTCTAAATGCCTAATGACATTCGTCAGTAGGGGCACGAATGTTCTTTACTTCTGGCTGTTTTGCCAAGGTACAGCAGCAAAACCAGTCATGTAATTTCAGGCATCTTTCTGAGATGCCCAAGGTGATGTGAGGAAGGAGCTGTGAACTGGTACCAGCTCAGGGATCTGAACACTTATCATAGAATTGTGGAATGGTTTGGGTTGGAAGGGACCTTAAAAATCATCTTGTTCCAACACCTGCCATGGGCAGGGACACCTTCCATGAGCTCAGAGGAAGGTGTCCCAGGGTTCTCAGAGCCCCAGCCAGCCAGGCCTTGAACACTTCCAGGGACTGGGCAGCCACAGCTTCTCTGGGCAACCTGTGGGCCTCACCACACATACAATAAAGAATTTTTTTCTAATATCCAACCTAAACATCCTCTCTGGCAGTGTGAAGCCATTCCCCTTTGTGTCACTCAAGGCCTTTGTAAAGAGTCCCTCTCCATCTTCCCTTTAGGCTCCCTGCTTGCTCTGGAAGGCCACAATAAAGTTCCTTTTCAGTGTCTTTGATGGTTCCAGCAAAACATTTCCTTAGCTTCATTTGTAATCATGTAGTATTTACCACTGAGAGAGGGGGTGCTAAGGCAGGAGAAACAGCTGGTTAGAAGCTGTCAGCAATATCCCAAAACTTCCAGGAGTTTTAGTCGTTCATATGCACTTGTATGAAATATGTCTTCAAGATTATGGGGCAGCAAACCATGGTGTGGCTCCCAACCACAGCTCTGTGTGCCACTACCTCTCTGTCTTTTATGACATACTTTTAGTGGAGCTTGTCCTTCTTTTAAACCTGGAGCCAGGGGTGGAGTCCCTGCTTGGTTTCAGCTGGAGCTGAATTGACTCCCTCTGTGCTCTGCTCCATCCCATCCCAGGTTAGGCACCACGGGGAGCCCAGTGCTGGGCAGAAAACTCAAAAACACGTGGGAGGAGACACCTAATAATGCATCATGCCTAGAGATCCTGTCTTGCGTGACAAGGAGCACACTGAACTCCCACTGAGGTCAGATGGGAGCTGAGCATCTTTCAAACAAGACAGAGGTAGTGGTTCACTGGCTGGAGAAGTGTGGGATCCACTGGATTTGCACAATCTATCAATTAATCCCACAGTAAACAATTATCAACATGGTAAGGAAACACAGAGATGGTTTAAGAGCACAAAGATGAGGATTTGGGGAAATTCTGAAGAAATTAATGAATGTTTTATGATACACTAGAAAAGAAATAATACCTTCTGGATGCTTCAAAAGAAGGTTCAGTTTCATTTACACTGTAAGTTATGGTAAATGACATTTAGTAAACAGGAAATATGAAAAATAACATTTTGTGCTCATTTTACATACAGTTAACCTGGAGTTAATTACATACTATAAGAACTCAACCTAAGTTTGGGTTTTTATGTTCTTGAAGTTAAAACAAACAAGGTCTAAGCAAAAACATAACACTTTTCTAAATGTGACACTCGTATCTACAAGGCATGGTGGCTAAACAGGCAAATTATGTTGTTAGAAAATGTATTAAAAATAAAATTGTATCATAAAACCCATTAAAAATTAAAATATTAATATTGCCTGGCAAGGAATAAGTTCGTTTCTCCACACAATTCTGCCAGTGGCCTGCAGAAGTTGACAACTAATATCAGATTTCCCCTGGAGTAAAGATGAGATTTGCAGCTACACTGTAGGATCAGAACAGATTTTGAATCTCTTTGTAGCACCAAGGCTGCATAAAGCTGTGCACAGCCCTACAACATGTAGGTTTTTCTTGTCATCCTCTACTTCTTAAGGATCATATCCTTAAGAAATACCTTCTGAAGAGCATTCAAATGGCAGCAATGACATGAATGATTTTGCAGCTCCCTCTGTTTGTTAGTTGACTTTTTAACAGTGCCAAGAGCCTGGAATGGCAGAGAAAGCAGTTTTGGACCAGTGATGATGCTCATTCCAGGCATGGTGGTGCATCACTGCGAAGTACAAAACCTAACTAAAAGAGATTATACAAGGTAAATAGAAACAGGCATTGGAA
Organism: Hylia prasina; assembly: GCA_013397195.1. NCBI lineage: Eukaryota > Metazoa > Chordata > Aves > Passeriformes > Sylviidae > Hylia > Hylia prasina. The sequence goes on from VYXD01000013.1 coordinate 206,301, forward strand.
GGGGATAGAAAACTCATGCTAAAACATTCATTTCCTGGCTTTAAAAAAGAGCTATGAACAAACAAATCTTCTTCTCTCAGGCCTATGAACACTCTAGATGAAACTCTTTAATGCTGAGGCAGAAATGACTGCTTGACTGCTGGGATACCAGGAAATGCAGCTGCAGTCACTAGCAGGATATCCAAGTCTAGAAAGGGCATAAAAGTTGTAATAACAAGCAGAGTCCTTGTAATGCTAGACTCATGTATTAAGCATCTTCCGAAAATGCCAGAACTGAGACAAATTGCTTTCTGTGCTGCACATCAGCTCTCTGAGGACTTGGATAATTCAGGACTCTTAAAATGCACAGTCTGTGTTTTCTTCATACATCACTTGCCAGAGAAGGTGGTGCATCAGAGGGGAATAAGTCTCAGAAATGTCAGAGAGCCACACACTGAGGCTCAAACAGACAGCCCCTCATTAACACTTGGTCTCTCGTTCAGCAGAAGCTTCCAGTCTTCTCTACAATGGAAAAAAGTCACAAGAAAGCAAAAGATGGAGTCTAAGGAGAGATTGAAAATGGGCTGGGAATTAGGTGAAGGCAAATAAGAAGAAGAAACTCTAAATTTGCTCTATTCAAGATGCCCAAATTTTTGTCAGGAGAGCACTGCAGTGGCAGAGAAGGAGAAAATGCTTTCAGGTATAAGTTTGGGAGCACCTTCTGAACAACAAGTTAACAAAAACTGGGCACAAGCCTTGCAAGACTCCCTGCAATTCCATACCAGATTTAATATGCTTGCCATTATAACCAAACAGAGTATCTCAATGGGCAAGGACTAATTTTAGGATTTCCATTCCTTAAACCCTTTTTCCTTGGTTAGAAATTTCATTCTCGGCTTAGCTTGACAAATAGACCTTGATTCTCACAAATTATGAATGACATTCCTGTGAGAACCCACGTTCACCAATAATCCCATGAATAAACACAGAGAAGACCTTTAGTGAGCTGGTGCATTCACAAACAAGGGGATTAAATATTTGGTTTTATACTTTATTACCCTGCGGAATCCGAGAGATTGATGTGATTGCAGGGCATGGGAGTGGGCTGAAATGAAAGCTCCTGAGATTTCTAAAAAGGGTATTTTATTTGCCTGAAGGGATTAGCATTTATTTCCTCTAGTTCATTTATTCATTGAAATGTGGCTATTTATACTGATTTTTAGCTGTACTATAAAATATACATATTGCCCAAAATGGGGTGTGGTAGGTTCAAGTCTGAAATGGTTGGAAGGACCAAACTAATCCGTCATTTTTATAGGATTTTGAATATATAAGATGAAAAAACAAACAAACAAACAAAAAAGAAGAAATCAATTGAAATCAAGGTTTTAAGGAAAAGTAAAAAAGACTCCTTGTTTAGAGATTTAGACACTTCTGTGGTAACTCATAATGTTTTAAAATAAAGCGTCTCTAACGAGGCCCTGATTCCCTCATCCTACAAAGTAATGAGAGAGGAGAAGAAAGGTGTACAAAAATCTCTGGGATAGCCCTGTAAACACAGAATGAACCATTTCCTCTGCTAATATAGGCAGGAAATTGAGGCAAGACGAGGATCAAGCACCTACACAAATTCCATACAGGACTTTAGAGGAATTTATGCCTGTCCCTGCAACCAGAACTGGTAGTTCTGCTGGTTTTGCCCACTGACATTTATGTGGATGATTTTTTATCCCTCCAGTGCTCATTATGCCCTTCAGTGCTTTCTGTGAGCTCCTGGGGTTGTAATCTTTGGGTGAACATTGCACTTGGCAATCCTTCTGAGGGGACCACTGACTTTTCCTAATATTTGTCACATCCTTCTAGATACTTGAGGACAAACCAGGCCATTTTTGAGGGTCTATTTAATAGTTCTTGTATTTCCTGAGCTTTTCACTTAGTACACAACAAGCTGTTTGCACAGAAACCATTTCAGTGTACCAAAACCCTTGGCTTGGCTGAATAACTACACCTAGACAGCCCTACACATCAGTGTCTAACAAGCCTCTCAGGCTGATTGCTCACTGGGAAAACAAAAACCCAGCTCCATGTCTAAGGATGTCACATTTCTGGGCCATGTCTCATATAAGTGGGAATACTGAGACCCAGCCCATAAGATTTGCCCTGGCCAAGATCTTTTACAGAAAGATACACCGCCATGCTTTATTTCCTTGAGATGCCAAAGCAGTGACAGCCCTGGCAGCAGGACACAGAGCTCTCACTGCAGTCAGCCTCCACAGCAACAGGGTATTTGAATCCCAGTGAATGCCTTGTAAAATTGTCCCAATACAACTGGGGCTGCAATCTTATCCATGCTTACAATTACTGTGTTGTTACAGCTGAATTTGTAAAGGAGTTCACCTAGCCTGCATTTCATCCCAGGATCAGTAGCTGCGTTAGTCATGCATGGAGAATCACATGGAAAGGGACTTAAAAGAGTAAATAGGACCTTTATTATGGTTTTGCAAAATACAGGAGCCACTTAGTTAAATACCTGAAGTATCCTTCTGTATTCATCTGTCTGCCAGGCAGTCTGAAATTACCAGCAAAATATAACCATGTTTGCATCAGCTATATCACAATTATTGTGTGCAATGAAAAAATTGGAGGCGTTTGCTAAAACCTGAGTTTCTTGGTATTGTGGTGATGTACAGATTGCTAATCAATTGACAGCATGATTCTATCTCTTGAACAATACTAAACTTAATTTTTTCACAATTCATAATTACTAAACATTTCATAAGCTGTATCTATTATGTTTCTAAGATTTCTCATTTTTCTAATCTTTCCAAGGTTCCAAATCTTCATCTTTGAAAAATCTAAGTCTTTCTCAAATACTTCTTTCAAAACAATTATGAGAATCATTTCAAGGTACATTCTACTTACTCCTTTTATTTTTTTTAACTGCTGAGAAAAATAATGCCTGATTGTGGTATAAAAACCTTCATTGCACGTCTCAAAGAAATTAACTGTGGTAGGTCACATATTCTTCTTTCTTCAAAGCCTAAATTAATATATAATTAAACTAAATTTAGTGTAGCCTTGGCTTCAACTGTACCTGCTACTCCAGTGAGATCATATGTTTAGAATAGCAGAAAGTGAAGTATAGCTAAGTGCAAAAATGCCATGGATACTATCACAGGAAAAGCAAAAAACATCCAGTTTACAACATTGCTCTAAGAAAAATATGACAAAGGAGGTTACTAGTCAAGGGATGGGGCAACAAAATATTGTTCTGTATGACAAAATTCCCTCTTTTCTCAGCAAAAACATAATTGAGACGAGTTTGATTTGGTAGTTTTAAAGAAACAGAACTGATCTTTAAAACCAAAGAACAAGTCTTGGGGTTACAGCAAATTACTTCCACTATCTCTGCCCTGCCTAAGCTTGAAGAGTGCTTGCTGCCCCATGTAGTTTCTGTGGGACGTTCTCACTCACTGGTTCTAAATCCAAGGCCTGACCTCATGGGCAGCTCTCCTTTCAGAAACAGCTTTTGCCCAGCCTTTACTTTTAAGGTGTTTGGTGTGCTCAGGCTGCTTTTTGAGCAAATTACTCTGAAGAGTGACACTGTTCCATAGGTGAGGCTTGGGTAAGTACCAGGGAAGGAGAAAAGCCTTGCTCACATGTAATTACATTTTTTTTCTGCCAGCAGTAGCAGCAGCTCTGAGTGGAAATACATCCTTTCCTTTAGGCTGGCACCCCACACATCCACTGGTCTGGAGAAGCTCCACACTTTGACTGGTGGGTACAGGAACAATGTGACAATGCTGACTTCAATTACAGCGAGTACTGAAGAACATTTGATAAAAGAATATCCTATGCTTTCTGTCCAGGTCATTTGCTAGGCCAATACATTAGATATTAATCACCAGACTAGCCTCTTTCCCTTCCTGGGGCACCTTGCTCTGCCTGCTCTGAGCATGACAAAACAGTGAAAAATCCTTCCTGAGTTTGCAGGTGATGCATTCCAGAGAGGATCTGGGTGATGGTAATCACTCAACATGCAGTTCTGAGGCATGAAGTTTACATTTCTCACAGCAAATCTCAGCCTCCTCCTTAAATGAATACAGCAATTAATAGCTATATAAACATACTTGCTCCAGTGAACTTTTCCCTCCAGGGTCTGCATCTCTCCCAATATAGCAAGGAGAAGTGAAGACTTGCCACAGCCAACTTGGCCCACAATCATTGTCATCTGACCTATGATAATATTAAAAACAACAAAAGAAGAAGAAGAAGAAAAAAAAACTGTTATACTCCAGTTCACAAGGCCCAGCTAGATTGAGCTCAGTTCACAAGGCCCAGCTAGATTGAGCTCTAGAGCACTTGAACTGATTCAATAATTTTTTTAGCATCCACTACATAGATAGGCAATATTGCATGTATTCGTCTATGGAAACATTAATGGATTGCAGTAACAAATTTCCAAAGGAGTGAGATTTCTGCTCTTACCTATATTAACATTTGTTTTATGGCACTGTGTTGCTCTATGGAAGTTATTGGAACGATATATGGTGGGGAGTGATTATTCAGCCTAGAGGCTCATGAAAATTTGGATCAATCTAATAAATGAACTGAAATTAATTTGGGCCAATCTAATAAATAAACTGAAAGACTCATTAGTTTTCTCTGCTTTGCTGTACTTCTCCTTCCCCCCCACACAGACACTTTCCTACCTCCAGTCCTACTCTGCAGTGACAATGGTGCTTCTCAGATCTTCCCATAAACTGATTGAACTCACTAGTTGTGCTCACAGAATGTTTGTGTTGGAAGGGACCTTACAGATCACCTCATTCCATCCCCCTGCCATGGTCAGTGACACCTTCCACTATCTCACGTTGCTCAGAGCCCCATCCAGCCTGGCCTTGAACACAGGGATGGGGCAGCCACAGCTGCTCTGGGTAACCTGTGCCAGGGCTTCCCCGCACTCACAGGGAAGATTTCTTTCCTCATATCCAATCTAAACCTTTTCTCTGCCAGTGTGAAGCCATTCCCCCTCGTCCTGTCACTCCAGGCCCTTGTCAAGAGTCTCTCTCCTTCTTTCTTGTAGCCCGCCTTTAGGTACTGGAAAATTTCCAGTTAACCTTCTCTCCAGCTGGGAAGACAAGAGTCTTATTCCTTCCAAAGGAGGCAAACTCCAGTCACCCAGCCTGTGAACCCGTGGCTCAGACTGTAAACTCCTAGGAGCAAAGACATTCTGCTGGTGACACTTAATGCTACATGGAAACAAATCATACAGGCTTGGGGATTACTAAATTACCATGTGACGGCAACCTAAAGTAATGCTCTATTTTAAAACAATGCCCTTGATAGATCAAAATAAAAGACTATTTAATGAAATGCCAGCAGACAGTGTTATGAATATTACAGCATTATCAACAACAAATAAAATTATTGTTGTCATTATTATTATTAATAATAGGAAATAATAGTTGCTACTTTTTACACTTGTTATGCAAGTATTCCAAAACAAACCAGCATTTTGTAAACCTGTGGAATCCCTACTGAGGATGCAAGAAATTACAGCAACTCAGCTTGATAAAGAGGAATTCATTTAGAGAAAAAATAATGAAGGATTTCTTGACAGAAGAACTCTGTCTTCTGAATGAAAATAGTTGTGAACTGGAAGACTGTGATGTTGATAAATGGCAGGAAAAGTATAATACATGAGTGTTGCAGAAAATAACATACTGAGTTAGATGGACCCTTGGTTTGAATGAGTCTGGAGTTCTCCCTCTTTCTTTTTTTTTTTTCAATTTCTCTATTAAAAATAATAATAATGATTTTTTCAATCATTTTTTCATGTTTATTCTAAGTCCTGACTTCGTTGATGCTATTATAAAACAATATAAGCTATATAGATATATAAAAGCCACATAATTTATCTAATTATATTACTATATAAACAATACAGCTCATGGCCTTGTGACTTTTAACCTCTATTTTTTTTCTTATAAAATTCTAAATGTGTATTTAGAATACACATTTTTGTGTATATACAACATATATACAAATATACAATATACATCTTTGTGCAACAAAAGAACTGGAATTAATAACAATTTGACATTATATATTTCATGTTTAAGGTGTGCTTTCATCCTACCTGTTGGGATTCTAATGTTTATGTTGGACAGTGTAGCTAAACCACTTCCCCATGAAAAGTATCCATTAGTCACCTACAAAACAATTACCACAAATCAGATATTTAAACACAGGAGGGGAAAAAATTAGAATGATTAATTTAGATTCAAAACATCTTCATGAAAAATATCTGTGATTAATAGACACGGTGTGGCATGGTTGTACACACAGAGAAAAAAGCAAGCTAAGTTTGTAAAGGTTACTAAACCCCAAAAAATTGTGAATAAGAAAATATAAATACACAAATGTACATAATGTATGTAAGGCAAGAAAGGGATGATCTTGAGTCGAACTCTATTTACCAAATACTTTTATCCTGTCAAATATGAGACTAAAGACTTGGACATTGGATTCATGATGCCTCTTTGTTTCCTGGGAAGACACAAAATAATTGTAAAAACTGATCTGAAGCTCACTCTTCTTATTGTAAATTTGGCTCAAGTGCTGATTTATTTAAGGGCTTGCTCTTGCCATGGAAATTTGAAATAACAACAGCAACTGGGCACCATCAGGTGCTGTTGCAGGAGGACCTGCTCCCTACTTTCATGAGGGAAAACATTTTCTAAACCACCTTAATGGCCACATCATCAATCTCCACAGGCCGTGTCTGCTTCCTTGCTGGCTGCTCGTAGCTTTCCAGCTGATACCTCAGGGGCTGCCTCCTGTTGATGGCCTTGGTGTGCTACACAGAGAGAAGTGAAAACAGGAGAAAAGTTGGAATCTTCATGAGGAGACAGCACTTGGTGCCCTGTAAAGCAAACAATCCCTTTCCTACCACCATTCCAGCTCAGGAGAAACAGCCAGTGCATTTCAGTATGTGATAATACACACACCCCACTGTCATTCACACATTTTAAGTGTTTTAAACACCCTTAACTGAAGCACAGAAAATATTGGGATTTTTTTGCTTCCCAAGCAAAAAAATTTCATCTCTAGCATCCTTCTCAAACCGTCTCCCCATCATCTGCAGTCTCTGTAGTACTAAGCAAAAGGTGGACAGGAAAAATAAAATAAAAGCTGAAACAATGTCATTTTTGTTTCTTTTGTTATCATTGTTAGCCCAGAAAAACAAGAAAGGTGTTGTTTCAGGTTGCCAGGCTAAAATAAAATTTATTTTGTGCTAATCCTTTCTTTCTGTTGCCATCTTCAAGTTTCAGTCACATTTAAAATGGTACAGTCAGTTTGAAACTGTTTAAATATATAGCTTTAGAAAAATGTCAAATTGAAAAAAACCACCTTTCCCCAAATCATCTTCATTGTGGTTTTTGTCCTCAAATTTTACTCAAATTCACTCCATGTTTAGTACCCTAGAAACAGCATTTTGGAATTAATTCCTATTTCACAAAGGTTGGTGTGGTTTTTTTCCACCTTTAATTCTGAATTTCCCGAAGCAGGAATTGTTGCTCCCTGGAACATTCCTGGAAGGATGCCCAGTATAAGATTGATTGTACAGGCAATATAGAGTACAAACCCCATAACCACCTGGGCCTTCTATAAATTTCTAAAGAAATCCACCTGGGCCTTCTATAAAAATAGAAGAAGGTTGAATTTTAGTCGTTTAATTAATTAATTTTTAGTCATATTTAAATATGTTGGTGTATTATGGTTGGTTTAGGTTGGGTGGGGGGTTTTTTGCTATTGACACTTCAGCAATGCTTAACAGTTGAGGGGGACCTTTCATGTCATAAAAACACAGAGATTAGGACATAAAAGGGGTGAAACTGGTCAATATTAGAGCCACGCTAGAAATCAAAGCTCCCAGGCTCTGTCAGCTTGGCCATTGGCCTTGTATGGGGCTATATGGCCTCTCTGCTTTGAAATTCAAAGTCATAAAGCAGAACTTACAAGTCCTGTGTGCTTCTTACAGGATTCATAAGGTACAGAGCTGTCCCCCCCTCTCCAGCTGTCATCTCCAATCTCATCACTCAGGAGAAACTCATTCAGCTTCTGAACACTTGAAAGAAAACAGGACAGTGAGTTACATAAACCCAGGTTTCCATGAATATATTTCCTTTTTTGTGCAGTCACGCCAGCAGGACTTACCAGAAATGTTCCAAAAGAAGTTCATGAGATACTTTCATCTGCCACCCTGATGGCAAATGAAGATTTATGTGTGTGGAAGAAGGACAGATGAAAATAATTAAGCATTGTACTGGTAGCTGGGAATGAAGAGCAAAGCAAGTCATGAGGGTGCCAAGGGAGCTCCAAGGGAATGGTATCCCTCTTGGCAGGATTATGTCTTCTGTGCCCTTCTCAGGCTGCAGCAGTCAGGGTGCAGAAATAAGTCATGGACCCACCTCTATCCTCTGGAAATGCCAGGGCAGTGGGTGCATCCTGTGGGGGTGGGACACAGCTTTTGCATCATATAAAAAAAAAGACATTAAAGCTATTAGAGACTGTCCAGAAGAGGAAATGAGGACGGTGAAGACTCTGGAGGGGAAACCATATGAGGAACAGTTGAGATCACCTGGCTTGTTCAGCCTGGAGAAGAGGACACTGAGGAGAGACCTCACAGCAGTTCTGCAGCTTTCTCTCTAGGGGAAGTGGAGGAGAAAGTTCTGCAGCTTCTTCATGAAAGGAAGTGAAGGGGCAGCTACTGATCTCTGCTCTCTGTGACCAGTGACAGGACTCAAGGAAACAGTACTAGAACTACTCTTGAACAGAAAATTGAGATTCTGACCAAAGTATAAGCTCTTAATCACAAAAATAATAAGCACATACTCATATATGTATTTGACTGAGGACAGAGATATGGAGTGGCCAAACACACATTCTTTATCCTTCACTTGGGGGTCATGATGTTCATGGAAGAAACATGTTAGGAAATGAGTTTAACAAAGGATACAATTTGTTTTGGCAAATTTGGTATTTAAATGTCATCCTGAAGGGTGGCCAGCAGTGTTAAGGAAAATGTACACACCATTTTGATATTAGGGCTATTCTAAACATAGGACACAGATGTAGAGGTTTGGATGATTTATAGAGGAGCCTGGAGATTTTCCACTACCCAGAAATCATTTTCAGCCTAGGGAAAACATCTCATGTGGCTCTGCTCCTGCTGCTGCTTTGATAAAAATAAACTCTGTTTAATTATTTTTGTTTTTTGAAGTCAGTGTGGCGCTGGCAAATCACAGCTGTGGAGGCCAAAGTCCCCTTGACTGCTGTTTGGTATTACCATTACCCACCAAAAAGAGGCAGTGACAGCAGCAATGCAATATCTTGCCAATGTGACTCAACCTTGGCATGAAGGAACAATGTTTCTGGGTAAGAAGGTTAGTTCTGTCTTCATATCCTGTTAGTGCTTGGCATCTGACACTCTACTACCAGCCAGATGTCACTTTGCACCTCTTGAGACACCTTGGTTATGTGTAGGTCTGCATAACCACCCTCTAACTGTGACTCTGTCCACACAGGCCACTGACACTACCCCCAAAAGCCTGAAATTTGACTTATACCCATCTGCTCCTTCAAGATTAAATGCTCTATAGCCCAGCATGAAGACAGCTGCTCTGTTGGGCTGTTTTACAGATATAAATGCCTGGAACAGGATGCAGGACATCATTAAATTCTCACTTACAGCCCAGTGCAGTTTATGTGGAGGTAGGGTTAAGCTAGTTCCCTTCCTTGCTTCAGCAGTGCTGGTCTTGCTAGAGAGCTTCACACCAGGCTCTCTCACCCCCTCAGTGCTGACAAGAGCCTAGAGAGTGCTAGGTGTTAGGGAAGAGCAGTGGTAGGTGGTCACAGTATGAGAGGAAGAGCATCTCCCAAGGAAGGACAGTGCAGCTCTGAATCTGAACTGCCAAAGTTAATGAAATTGTAAAAAGAATGGAACATTAGGAGTCACAGAATCACAGAATGGCCTAGATTGGAAGGAATCTTAAAGACCACCTTGTTCTGACAACCTGCATGGGCAGGGACACCTTCCACTACCCCAGGTTGCTCAGAGCCACATCCAGCCTGGCCTGGAACACTTCCAGGGCTGGGGCAGCCACAGCTTCTCTGGTTAACCTGTGCAAGAGCTTCACCACCCTCACAGGGAATATTTTCTTTCCTCATATCCAATCTAAACGTCTTCTCTGTCACTTTGGAGCCATTCCCTCTTGTCCTGTTACCCCACACCCTGGGCAAGAGTCTCTCTCCTTCTTTCCTGTGGGTTCCCTTCAGGCACTGCAAGGCCACAATGAGGTCACCCCAAAACCTTCTCCTCTCCAGGCTGAACAATCCCAATTCCTCCAGCCTTTCCTCACAGCAGAGCTGCTCCATCCCTCTGGTCCCCATGGTGTCCCTGCTCTGAACTGGCTCCTTCCTGTTCTTTCTGTGCTATGTTTCTGTGCTCTGTGTCATGCAGTAAAAAGAAAGGGTCACTGATTTCTCTCACATCTTTAGCATCAGAATCCCACCTCATAACAGTCTTCCAAGTGAGCAGGTAGAAACAACCTTTTCTGGTACTGAATGTGAGTGTTCAGGAGTTGGAGGAAGAAGAAGGAGCACTTACCTCACGATGGCCTTGACTGCAAAACGAACCACGGTGGAGAGCAGGAACAGAGGTGTGACCAGGATGTGGAACAGTGACAGGGATGCAAATGCCTGGGCGGGCTGCAGTGGCTTTTCATTGGTGTATGCATAAGTCACAAAGGTCTGTCACATCAGGGAGAGAGCACGTCAGGACAAGGACTCTTGAACAAGATGCACAAGGACAGCAAGCATAATATTTTGCTCAGCTAATGCTAATAACCACCTCAGTTCACTGGGAATCAGGATAAACTGAAGAGAAAGGTGTGTTCTGTTAAAGAGAAATAGATTTTTAAATCTTACCAGTGATTTCTAGAGGTGAATTTTTTCTCTCTTTTTTCAAGAGAGAAAAAATTTTCATTGCAAAATCTAGCATTTGATTACAGCTTTCTATTTGACTTTAGGGTTTACAGGAAACACACAACCCAGAAAAAAATCAGCAAGAATCTAAACAAATCTTAGGCGTTTTTTTTCACAGATGCAGAATTCTGTATAATGTTCCAGTTCTTGTACACACTCTCAGCATATCCTGCCCTCAAAACTTGGTCTATGAAAGCTCCTTACTGACCAGCATGGCATAGTTCCTCTAGTGCATGAGGCTGAGACTTAAACCTGGCTAGAGGGCAGGCAAAATTTATTCCTCTTTAAACGGCACAGTACCCTTTCTTGAAAACTTGAATGGAGCCTCATACTGCATTTTGAAACAGGAACAAGTTTTGCTGCTAAAGAAATGAGAAAACACACTCAAAACCCCTTTCAAAAAGAGCTTTTCAAAATGTGTCTTCTTTCAAGCTGTAATGATCTTTC